>JBCEWE010000127.1:30000-527500 GCA_039877035.1 Silurus lanzhouensis | reverse complement strand
GCATGCTTTACACGCCTTAGTCGAGATTATACACCAATCTTAGTTCACGTTGAGATTCTTGTTTTAGCACTGTGACATGCAAAAAAAGGAAAAAAGAAAATAAAGAAAATGGCACAAAATATTCTGCTACTGTGGGCGAATTGCTGAGTAGGTTACATTCACTGCATTATCAAAAGAGGATGAAAAACAGAACACTAAGCTGGGGTAGAAATGCTCTGTGTGTGTGTGTGTGTGTGTGTGTGTGTGTGTGTGTGTGTGTGTGTGTGTGTGTGTGTGTGTGTATAAATATAAAACATTGTGTTCTTTGTTTCAGTCATCAGATGTATAATAGGGTCTGACCCTTCTGTGTAAACTTTAGAGACTGGTGTGTTTATAACTAGTACCAACAATGCCAGAGATAAATTCACAGAGATTTTTCACACCTTGATGGTCGTTTTAAACTGTATCTAAATAATTTTACACACTGCACAGCAGCCACATGATTGGGCCAATTGGGTAACAAATTTATTACCACATAATTTAACTCTCTCTCTCTCTCTCTCTCTCTCTCTCTCTCTCTCTCTCTCTCTCTCTCTCTCTCTCTCTCTCTCTCTCTATCACCAATTTGCAAATGCTGTTTTGATCTTTCTCATGTCGTAAGCTTTATCTAAGACTTATACTAATGATAGCAATAATTATTCAGTTCAGAGATTTTAGTTGTTACTGCAAGGAATAATATGGCAAACACAATAAACCTACAAAACTACACAGAATTCAGCTAAACTTTATACATGAAAGTCAAACTTTTATTTTTAAACATTTCTCTCGATAAAAAGCATGCCATTAAATTCTCATCCATATATGTATTTATATTTATTTTCCAGATTCTTATTTTCATTGATATGTGTTCACCTTGTATTTGAAGGCGTTACAATAAAATGCACATTCACATATTTTCGATCACGTGATCATCCAACTCATTTGCATTTCCACTTACGATGATGTGATATACATATTTTAATTGATCTAAAATAAATTAAATACCTACAATAAACTATGACAATGGTTTTAGAGAGAGAGAGAGAGAGAGAGAGAGAGAGAGAGAGAGAGAGAGAGAGAGAGAGAGAGAGAGAGAGAAAGAGAGAGAGAGAGAGAGAGAGAGACTTTAAAAGGAAATAAGTATGAGACAGGAACAGAAATTAAGGAACACTGAGAACTTCTATTAAATTACCTTATGGACAACAGGCTTTTCTAAGGTCATACTGCATCACGGTATTTCACCCAGTCGAATGGAAAAACAAAACAACTTCATTGTGCTCTGACTCAATATGATTTTATTTATTTTTTTATTTTTATTTTATCTTTCTTCCTTTAATTTTCTCTCAGCGCAGTATAAATGTGTATGGATATTTATTTTTATTTTATGTTCTCATTCAAAATAAAGGCTATTGTTGTGTTATTACATCTACTACACTAAAATAAATATTTCAAGCACGTAAATAAAAGATAAAAAAAAATACATATTTCTATTTACAACCTTCAGGACCTTCCTTAAGTCAAAAGCATTTGTGGCATTCATTCAAGTTGCATTCCATAAATTAGTATTAGAGAAATGTCTCAAATATGATACATATGATAAATAATGTGATCATTTTTCTCAGAAATAGTTTTATGGTAAAGTAATACAAATTGATGCTTTTTTCATTATAAGATATTTAATAATAAAATTATATATTTTTATATATTTGTTTAGCCTTAATCGAAACATTTTATGTCACCACATTTCTAAACTACCTCCTTTATAAATTATACATAATGCATTTTCTTTTTGAACATATTGCAGTTGACCTCACATGGCACACGAGGCATGCTGTCAAGTCGGATTAGGATCGACCTACAAATTCACAAAACAAATGCATGTGATCTCCACAGCGACTGAATCAACGTTTGAATAATTGCTACTCTGTTTAAATAGAAACAGATATGACCAGCACTTTAGTGTTTTCCACATTGTTTAAAAATAAACAATTTACAATGTTGAGTTTTACTTATAGGAGAATAGAGAGCATGATATTCTTATTATAAATTATAAAAGACCAATATAAAAATCAGGACATTCCCTCTGTCTCACAGTACACACAGTAAACAGAAACTGGAATGCATTTCCTTTCTTGACATTCTTCTAAAGTTAATGTTAAATTATGAAGGTAAGTGATGAACATGCATCTGGCCATCCACATGAAGTAAAAGAAAACATAACTCATCAAAACAAGCCTCCTTCCATGGTTCAGTTTTGATGCCCTTATTCAAGCTTTAAGTGCTTTTGGTGGTGGACATTTGCACTCTGACCAGGCTTTGGCTATGCATTGAGCCTTGGGCACTCATGACCAGTGTCCCTTAGACCAATTTTGGTACATACTAACCACTGCAAACTGAGAAAACCCACAAGACCTGCCATTTTGCTGTTTGAAAAAACCTACTCCCTGACAGGTGCCATAATAATGAGAAAATCACTGTCCTGATTGGTTTTAATGTTATAGCTGGCAGGTGTATATGAGCTAGTTGCTGGCCCATTTAGATTATAAAGATTTTGTATTGAAGTGTCCCAAAATGGGACATGCAAATGCTAATAAAAGTGATGTGGGGGCAGAACGATGGTTCTCGATGAAAAGATGGTTCTCACACTGGTTCACACACATTCCTTTGTCCGCTGTGTCTATAGAATATTTACGATGTTAGTACGTGAGGTATACAGGAAGTCTTTATCTGGGCTCACACATCTCGGGCATGATAAAAATCGAACAGTCATGTACATACTTCTTTGATGTTTTGTTCCTCTGCTAGCAGCCATCTTTGTCAGGCATCTTAAAGCCTTTGGGCAAATGTGAGCTGACAGCCAAACTCACTGAGCATTAGGAACAAAATCACAGATGGTGAGATTTGGTTGTGTAGACAACCTATCAGAATATTTCTTAGTTAAGGTCTAGGAATTGTAGAAGGTCTGCACCTATAAGCTCTCTATTGGTGAGCTGGGCTTTCCTGCAAAGTAGCAGCAGTTGAACCACCTACTTAAACCTGGGAAAACCAGAAGCTTCCGTGGCACACTGAAATAGTTTTACAAATGCTTCTAGGTTGTCATGCAGACCCACTGTAGACAGCATAATGTAAAGCATGACCATGGTAGCCTCTTCTGGACTGTCTGTTTGCTGGTCAGTCTCTGGAGCACCTGCTGATCCATCTTCTTGACTTGGAGAAGTCTGGAAGTGCTGCTCTTTCTCCACACAAAGCTCAAGGAGATCCTGATGTTGGTTCTGATTGACTATGCAAAGGGACCAACCAGTCTTTGCTAATGGTATGAATTCCACGATGCTAGTTCTTCCTCACTCCTGGTTTTAAAATCCTGTGTAATGATCCTTGGCTTGTAGGAAAATCAGGAAATGATTGACACATAAATGAAACTTTATTTGAAAATGTGTTCAGTTTTGACTGATATTAGGATAAATATAGTATTTAATTTGAAGCTTTAATTGGATTTGCCTCTTTGTATTATAAAACATTCTCTGTGATATTTAGACCTCTGATGTTGAATGCTGGTTTTGGCTAGTTTTCCTTTCCTATGTAAAATGTGCTTTTCTAACACTGGAAAGCAGTGACACTATTTATTTGCTAAGAAAATGTATTCAAATAGTCACTTTGTCATAGCATAAGAAATGTAAGAGTGTAAGAAACTTCTTAGAATAAGGTGTTTCAGGCATTTATTACATATTGTAGGTCTTCTGTTTTAAATATTATACTTTGTACTTCCTGTGAAGATAGATAGATAGATAGATAGATAGATAGATAGATAGATAGATAGATAGATAGATAGATAGATAGATAGATAGATAGATAGATAGATAGATAGATAGATAGTCTTTATAATAAAGACAAGATAATATTGTGATTGCTGAATGTTGTTTATGAAATTGAACCTGCACACTGAAGGCAAGCTGTTGAACTCATTCACTTCCTCACTGTGCTGAAATTTGAGGACGGTGTGAGAATTTGTTTTTGTTTAAATATGGAGGCTGGAGTCTATGAAAATGCAGAAGACAAATGGAAATCAGTCGATGTATCGATTGTCATAGTTTTTCCTTGTTTGAGAAGAGCACAGGTGAAGCAGGCAGGCTTTTACAAAAATTGTGTGTAACCACTAAAGATCCTAAACTTCATATCCGAAACTTCTCAAAGAACACCAGCTTTTCGATTTTTATAGTACAGGTATGTTTTAATTCTCAATACTTATTTTTCTTGTTAGAACTGTTTTTTTTATTTTCATTCAATTAATACCATAAAAACCTGTGAAAAAAATACTTACTCCTTAATAGCAGTGGGTCCACAGCCAATTAAAGTTATGCATTGTTTGCTGCTGAGGATCCCCACAACCTTTAGTTTTTTTTGGTGAAGAAAAGCAGCAAAAAAGCAGTAAAACAATTATCAGCAATAAGCTGACACCTGAAAAAGAAATAAATAAATGTATCAATATTGAAAAAATTTAATAAATGTTATTTTGTACTTAAGATTGCGATGTTTTTTCCACTCAGCTACTCATCTATCATGAAGCCGAATCTATTTCTTATTCTGTGTCTCAGTGGTGAATGTTTGAACATTTAGTTATTTGATTGTATAGGTTACAAATGTATAAATAATTTAACACACATTAAAATTGTTTTATCTCTAAACGTAATAATTATATTACTGATTACTGAAATGTGTTGCATAGAGTTAAATGGATCTTAAATGGATAATCTTTTATGATTTAATGTAATAAAATAAAAATATCAGTATTTTGCTCTCTAGCATCAGTGTCTTTTATTTTACAATTGTACAAGTTTATTACTGTCCTCAGCACATGTGTAGGGTTAGCAATTTATTTGTATTTATTTGTATTCATTTTTTAACTTAACTTGATGGTTCGATTAAGTGATTGTATTGAAATTTGATAATTTATATATTTAGATATTGGGAATATCTGTATTTAATTATTACCCAGTCAAAATTAGTGTGAGTTTCATTAAATAATCTTTTATCAACAGGTATTTTCCCAGTTACTGTATCAATTCTTAGAACCATCCCTCACAATTATGATCTGGTGACGACACCGATGACGTGGTCGTCTGCACAGAATTACTGCAGGATGAAGTACACTGACCTGGCAATAATCCTAAGTGATACTGATAAGCTAAGACTGAACAAAGAAGCAGCAAGTAAAGGACTAGCAGCACCTGCATGGGTGGGAGTGTACAAGGAGATAAATAGTTGGATCTTGTCCTTAAACAACCTCCCACTGTCAAATGTACCGTATAGTAATTGGGACTCTGGAGAGCCTTATAATTATGGTGGAATTGAAGCCTGTGTTATTATTCGTACAAATAGTCAATGGAATGATGAAACATGTATTTACCAAAAAGCCTTCATTTGCTACAATGGTGAGTCAATATCCTTGAAGTGATTTGCTTAGTTTTTTTGTTTGATTGCTGTTAATTTATTTATTTGTTTTTACATTTTGAGATTATCTTATAATATTTTTTGTGAAGACAGATACCGAAAAAGTAACTTTTATATTACAGCTAAATTCAGTGGTGCTGCCAGGTTTATTGGTATCAGTAGTCCTACATTGTCCTGGTTTGATGCTCAGACTTACTGCCAAACATATCACACAGACTTGGCCAGTGCACTGAACAGCTCAGACAACGGCATGTTAGGGGTCGTGAGTGCTAGACAAGGTGATAGCTGGATTGGGCTAAGCAGAGACACATGGATGTGGTCAGATGGAACGTTCGCTTCAGGCATTTCATGGGCTCCCGGGACCCCTGGCAATTATGTAGGAATTAAGAGATGTGCAGCACTTAACAATGGACTGTACTATGATACAGACTGCAGCGTCTTGTTTTATTTCTTCTGTGACACAAGTGAGTTATTCCTTTATTATTCGTTATTATGTTATAACTATACTATACTATACTATACTATACTATACTATACTATACTATACTATACTATACTATACTATACTGAACTATACTATGCTATATTGTGTTATGGTATAATGTCTAGGTTTATGTTCAAGTCTTATAAACACCTTAATTTATAGTTGTTTGGAGTGTTCAGTACCTCCTGGGTAAAATGCCTTTCATACATTTACTGTACCACTATATCAACACAACCTCTCTTTATATAATAAAGTTAAGGGAAGAATACTTGATTCATTAAACCTCACATTTTTGAATGCAGCACAAAGCTTATGATTAAATGTTGGTACTAGAAAGCAAATACGAGGAAGTTCAAATTAGACACAATTCTTATACATAGTCACAATTTTTATATTGATGCGAATGTCAAGTTAATCAGATCTACGATTAACAGAATATTTTACAGAAAATGAAATCCCATAAACACTATATATAGGTAATCACATCAAACACATAAAGGAATATGCAATTAGTAAATGTAGAATTTGAGCTCATTAAGCCACTCACTAATTGTAAATGAAAACTATTGATATAGTATGTATGTGTTTATTCCACAGATTTCCCAACAAGGAGCCAAACAGTGGAACTGCAGGTGAAGTCTGATGGGAGTGTGTTTGATCCTGCAGTGCAGTCATCCATTTTAGAGCAGGTGAGATGCATCTAGTCTCTGAAATGCCCTTGTTAATATTTCTCCTCTCATGCTTATTTATTGGCTTGTCTCTAAATACAAACCCGATTCCAAAAAAGTTGGGACACTGTACAAATTGTGAATAAAAAAGGAATGCAATAATTTACAAATCTCATTTACTTATATTTTATTCACAATAGAATATAGATAACATATCAAATGTTAAAAGTGAGACATTTTGAAATGTCATGCCAAATTTTGGCTCATTTTGGATTTCATGAAAGCTCCACATTCCAAAAAAGTTGGGACAGGCAGCAATAAGAGGCCAGAAAAGTTAAATGTACATATAAGGAACAGCTGGAGGACTAATTTGCAACTTATTAGGTCAATTGGCAACATGATTGGGTATAAAAAGAGGCTCTCAGAGTGGCAGTGTCTCTTAAAAGTCAAGATGGGCAGAGGATCACCAATCCCCCCAATGCTGCAGCAAAAAAATGGTGGAGCAATATTAGAAAGGAGTTTCTCAGAGAAAAAATGCAAAGAGTTTGAAGTTATCATCATCTACAGTGCATAATATCATCCAAAGATTCAGAGAATCTGGAACAATCTCTGTGCGTAAAGGTCAAGGCTGGGAAACCATACTGGATGCCAGTGATCTTTGGGCCCTTAGACGGCACTGCGTCACATACAGGAAAGCTACTGTAATGGAAATCACAACATGGGCTCAGGAATACTTCCAGAAAACATTGTCGGTGAACACAATCCACCGTGCCATTCGCCGTTGCCGGCTAAAACTCTATAGGTCAAAAAATAAGCCCTATCTAAACATGATTTAGAAGCGCAGGCGTTTTCTCTGGGCCTCATTTTAAATGGACTGTGGCAAAGTGGAAAACTGTTCTGTGTTCATACAAATAAAAATTTAAAGTTCTTTTTGGAAAACTGGGGCGCCATGTCATCCGGACTAAAGAGGACAAGGACACCCCAAGTTGTTATTAGCGCTTAGTTCAGAAGCCTGCATCTCTGATGGTATGGGGTTGCATGAGTGCGTGTGGCATGGGCAGCTTACACATCTGGAAAGCCACCATCAATGCTAAAAGGTATATCCAAGTTCTAGACCAACATATGCTCCCATCCAAACGTTGTTTCTTTCAGGTAAGACCTTGCATTTTCCAACATGACAATGCCAGACCACATACTGCATCAATTACAACATCATGGCTGCATAGAAGAAGGATCCGGCTACTGAAATGGCCAGCCTGCAGTCCAGATCTTTCACCCATAGAAAACATTTGGCGCATCATAAAGAGAAAGATGCGACAAAGAAGACTTAAGACAGTTGAGCAACTAGAAGCCTGTATTAGACAAGAATGGGACAACATTCCTATTCCTAAACTTGAGCAACCTGTCTTCTCAGTCCCCAGATGTTTGTAGGCTGTTATAAAAAGAAGAAGGGATGCCACGCAGTGGTAAACATGGCCTTGTCCCAACTTTTTTGAGATGTGTTGATGCCATGAAATTTAATATCAATTTATTTTTCCCTTAAAATGATAGATTTTCTCAGTTTAAACGTTTGATATGTCATCTATGTTGTGTTCTGAATAAAATATTGAAATTTGAAACTTCCACATCTTTGCATTCTGTTTTTATTCACAATTTGTACAGTGTCCCAACTTTTTTGGAATCAGGTTTGTATATAACTTACATTACATTGATTGTAAGGTATTATACAATACCTTACATTGAATTGTATAATTAAATTCTGATTCTGATGATCAGATAAAGCAGAAACTAAAGGAAAATGCCATGCTGGAGAACACTACAGTGACCTGGGCAGTACAGCCAGATGGAAACATCTTCTACAAGAAAAAGAAGAATGATCCTTAACCTCCCCTACAAGAGTAATAACTGACTGCAGTTTTATTTAACTGATAACATTTAAGCTTTAATAAAGATTAGCCTAAAGTAGATAAATACACGTAGTTTAATTGCTCTAACTCAAATACTGGGTTTAATGTGTCACTGTGTTGTAGTGAAGAAAGATTTTTTTGATTTTAGATATAGAATGCAAAAAATCATGTATATAAACAGTGTGCAATTTGAAATCTTAAATGACGCAATAACCATCATTCCTGTAATTTAACCACTATATTAAGAAATCTTTCTTGTTTTTGTTTTTTTCTGTACATATAGGCATGATATTAAAATAGATGAATATCTCCAATAAACAACTTCAAACATAAACCTTTTTGTGATCGTGATTATTGTCACAACAGGTGCATGAGTATGGATACAAACAGACTATAAAATTACGCTAATAAAAGTAAAAACCTGGGACAATCATGTTTCAGAATTGTAAAATGAATGACATGTTTTGTTTGTTAGGTGAAAATACTGCCAGGTGTAACAATCATGTCTGACATCATATCAGTGATTGTCTCATTAACACAGGTAAGAGTGTTGACAAGGCCGGTAAAATAATCTGTCCCCGAGCTAAAGTCTTGTGTGTCCTTAAGGGCCGTGAAGATTCTGACAAATAATAATTCATTTAACATTACATTTCTCCCTTGTATGTAATGCGACATAATAATGAATAATGCATATATACAAGAATCTGCATCTGCACGAGCCATCAATGATGTTGAAAATACAATGGCCAATAAGTTTTTCAAGTTTGTTTCTTAAAATGTAATGAGTAAAAGTAAAAAACTAAATATGCTGGTGAGCTGGGCTTTCCTGCAAAGTAGCAGCAGTTGAACCACCTACTTAAAACTGGGAAAACCAGAAGCTTTCGTGGCACACTAAAATAGTTTTACAAATGCTTCCAGGTTGTCATGCAGACCCACTGTAGACAGCATGATGTAAAGCATGACCATGGTAGCCTCTTCTGGACTGTCTGTTTGCTGGTTAGAAACTGCTGATCCAGCTCCTTGACTTGGAGAAGTCTGGAAGTGCTGCTCTTTCTCCACACAAAGCTCAAGGAGATTCTGAGGTTGGGTCTGATTTACTATGCAAAGGAACCAACCAGTCTTTGCTAATGGTATGGATTCCATGACGCTAGTTCTTCCTCACTCCTGGTTTTCAAATCCTGTGTAATGATCCTTAGCTTGTAGGAAAATTTGGAAATGATTGACATATAAATGAAACTTTCTTTGGAAATGTGTTTAGTTTCGACTGATATTAGGATAAATATAGTATTTCATTTGAAGCTTTAATTTGATTTGCCTCTTTGTATTATAAAATATTCTCTCTTTCTGTGATATTTAGACCTCTGATGTTCAATGCTGGTTTTGGCTAGTTTTCCTTTCCTATGTAAAACATGCTTTTCTAACACTGGAGAACAGTGACACTATTTATTTGCTAAGAAAATGTATTCAAATAGTCACATTGCACTTTGTCATAGCATAAGAAATGTAAGAGTGTAAGAAACTTCTTAGAATAAGGTGTTTCACGCATTTATTACATACTGTAGGTCTTCTGTCTTAAATATAATACTTTGTAATTCCTGTGAAGAGGTGTCATTTTAAAATACTCATACTATCCATCAATCTATCTGTAGATGGATGGATAGATAGATAGATAGATAGATAGATAGATAGATAGATAGATAGATAGATAGATAGATAGATAGATAGATAGATAGATAACAAGAAAGATAGACGCATTTACATTATCTCAGTGTCTTTATAATAAAGACAAGATAATATTGTGAATGCTGAATGTTGTTTATGAAATTGAACCTGCACACTGAAGGCAAGCTGTTGAACTCATTCACTTCCTCACTGTGCTGAAATTTGAGGACGGTGTGAGAATTTGTTTTTGTTTAAATATGGAGGCTGGAGTCTATGAAAAAGCAGAAGACAAATGGAAATCAGTTGATGTATCGATTGTTATTGTTTTTCCATGTTTGAGAAGAGCACAGGTGAAGCAGGCGGCTTTTTCCAAAATTGTGTGTAACCACTAAAGATCCTAAACTTCATAAACAAAACTTCTCAAGGAACACCAGCTTTTCGATTTTTATAGTACAGGTATGTTTTTATTCTCAATACTTATCTTTCTTTTTAGAACTGTTTTTTATTGTTTAATTTAATTAATAACAAAAACCTGTAAAAAAAAAAAAAAGAAAAACCTTACTTTTTAAGAGCAGAGGGTCCATAACCAACCAATTAAAGATATATTAAATATAACCGTTCTTTTTGTTGGTGAAGAAAAGCAGCAAAAAAGCAGTAAAACAATTATCAGCAATAAGCTGACATCTGAAAAGTACATTCATTTTATTTTGTTCTTGCAATATTTTTCCCCTCAGCTACCCATCCATCATGAAGCCAAATCTATTTCTTATTCTGTGTCTCAGTGGTGAGAGAATTTTTTGAACTTTTGGTTATTTTATTGTATAGGTTACAAATTTATAAATAATTTAACACACATTTTTTTCTCTGAAGTTATTGATATTACTGATTACTGAAATGTGTTAAATAGAGTTAATGGATCTTAAATGGATAATCTTTCATGATTAATAATGTCATAAAATACAAAATATCACTTTTTGCTCTCTACCATCTTTTATTTTATAATTTTACAGTTTATTTCCTCAGCACATGTGTAGGGTTTGCAATTTATTCATCTTACTCATTAATTCTTTCTTCTTTTTTTTTACTTAACTTGATGGTTGGATTATGTAATTGTATTGGAGTTTGATCATTTATAAATTTATATATTGTGTTTCATCAGTTAAACTTTTACCAACAGGTATTTTCCCAGTTACTTTATTAATTCTTAGAACCGTCCCTCACAATTATGAGCTGGTGATGACACCGATGACGTGGTCGTCTGCACAGAATTACTGCAGGATGAAGTACACTGACCTGGCAATAATCCTAAGTTATACTGATAAGCTAAGACTGAACAAAGAAGCAGCAAGTAAAGGACAAACAACAGCTGCATGGGTGGGAGTGTACAAGGAGATAAATAGCTGGATCTGGTCCTTAAACAACCTCCCACTGTCAAATGTATCGTATAGAAATTGGTGTCCAGGAGAGCCTAATAATGGTGGAAATCAAATGTGTGTTTTTATTAGTACAGTTGGTAATTGGTACGATGACCCATGTTTATACCTAAAAGCCTTCATTTGCTACAATGGTGAGTCAATATTCTTATAGTGATTTGCTTAGTTTTTTATTTGATGGCTGTTTTTTATTTACTTTTACATTCTGGGATTATCTTATTACATAATATTTTCTGTGGAGACGGATACCAAAAGAGTTGTAAACATTTATTTACTTTTATATTACAGATAAATTCAGTGGTGCTGCCAGGTTTATTGGTATCAGTAGTCCCGCCAAGACCTGGTTTGATGCTCAGACTTACTGCCAAACATATCACACAGACTTGGCCAGCGCACTTAACAGCTCAGACAACGACATGTTAGGGGTCTTGAGCGCTAGACAAGGTGTTAGCTGGATTGGGCTAAGGAGAGGCACATGGATGTGGTCAGATGGTACGTTCGCTTCAGGCTTTTCATGGGCTCTCGGGCAACCTGACAATTATGGAGGAATTGAGAATTGCGTATCACTTAAAAATGGACTGTACTATGATACAGACTGCAGCTTCTTGTTTAATTTCTTCTGTGGCACCAGTAAGTTATTCCTTTATTATTCATTATTATGTTATAACTATACTATACTATACTATACTATACTATACTATACTATACTATACTATACTATACTATATTGTGTTATGGTATAATGTCTAGGTTTATGTTTATGCCTTATAAACACCTTAATTTATAGTTGTTTGGAGTGTTTAGTAACTTTTGGGTAAAATGCCATCCATACAATTACTGTACCACTATATCAACACAACCTCTCTTCATATAATACGGAAGGAAGGAGAAAGTTCAAATTAGACACAACTCATTTTTATATTAATGCAAATGTCAAGTAAATCAGATCTACGTTTGAAATTTTACAGAAAAAAGAAATCCCATAAACACAATATATAGATAATCACATCCAACACATAAAGGAATATGCAATTAAAGTAAATGTAGAATTTGAGCTTATTAAGCCACTCACTAAGAGGAAATAAAACATATTCATACAGCATGCATGTGTTTATTCCACAGATTTCCCAACAAGGAGACAAACAGTAAAACTGCAGGTGAAGTCTGATGAAAGTGTGTTTGATCCTGCAGTGCAGTCATCCATTTTAGACCAGGTGAGATGCATCTAGTCTTGGAAATGCCCTTGTTAAGATGTCTTTTCTCATGGTTATTTATTGGCTTGTCTCTATCATATATAACTTACATTTCATTTACTGCAACATACTTTACATTGGTTTTCATAATTAAATTCTGATTCTGATGATCAGATAAAGCAGAAACTAAAGGAAAATGGCATGCTGGAGAACACTACAGTGACCTGGGCAGTACAGCCAGATGGAAACATTTTCCACAAGAAAAAGAAGAATGACCCTTAACATCCCCTATAAGAATGATAACTGACTGCAGTTTAATTTAACTGATAACATTTAAGCTTTAATAAAGATTAGCCTAAAGTAGATAAATATACGTTGTTTAATTGCTCTAATGCACCCTCTTTGCTACCTTAGTTTTAAAGTTTAAAGTTGATATTGCAAAAATTGAATATGTAACATGTTTCTGCTGCAGGTGGAAACTGGACACAGTGATAAGGAAAAAGTTTGTTCAAATAAAAAGTTTGTTCAAATACTGGGTTTAATGTGTCACTGTGTTGTAGTGAAAAAAAAAATGTTAGATTTTAGATATAGAATGCAAATAATCATGTATATAAACAGTGTGTAATCTTAAATGACGCATTGACCATCATTCCTGTAATTTAACCACTATATAAAAAAATCTTTCTTGGGTTTTTTTTCTGTACATATAGGCATGATATTAAAATAGATGAATATCTCCAATAAACAACTTAAAACATAAACCTTTTTTGACTGTGTTTATTATTACAACAGGTGCATGAAGATGGATACAGATTATAAAATCAGGCTAATAAATGTACAATAATAACCCTGCACAAGCTCATGCTACAAGGGAAAGGCAAATCTACAGACTCAAAAACATGACAACGATTACATTTCTGAATTGCAAAATGAATAATATGTTTTGTTTGTCAGGTGAAAAAAACTCTGCACAATACTTTACAATTAACTTGTGAAACTAAGGTTTCTAAATACTGTGAAATTCAATTGTTTTCAGGTGTGTGTAAGGATAAACCAGGTGTGTAGACCTTTTAGCTTGGTCCATAGATACTGCTACTTGTCTAATGATATAATCATAGCGAATCTTTCTTCCATTTTGGTCCTTCGAGCCAGATAGTGATCCTTCCTTACACCGTCTGTGTCTAGTTAAAGTTAAAAGATCATCCAACACAAAATCACAAAAGAAAAAAAATCTTGTCTTAGATATTTATTACAAATATTGCAGATTGGAGCTATGAGGACAGCAGCACTCTTTCCCACTGAAATGGT
Organism: Silurus lanzhouensis; assembly: GCA_039877035.1. NCBI lineage: Eukaryota > Metazoa > Chordata > Actinopteri > Siluriformes > Siluridae > Silurus > Silurus lanzhouensis. Next base: position 513,379 of record JBCEWE010000127.1, on the reverse strand, counting down.
TTGGAGGTTTGCCCTCTAGAGGACATATTCTTTGACACTTTAAATACTAAATGCATTCAAAAACCTAGGCAACAAGTTTCCGAATAAGGAAACACTGAAGTAATGTCTTAGACCGACAAAAAGTAACACAGTTCCCCTTCAGAAGCTCGAGCTGCATATGTATTGTCCACGCTCTGAATCACGTGTGTAATCAGTCCAAAGGAAAGTGCATCATCACCGGCGCGGTGGCGTCACTACCAGGAAACATAAAAGCACATGGAGTGAAACCAGCCCTAACTTCTGTTGTTCAGGAAGTGCTTTGTGTGTGTGTTTGTCCGTTAAGGTAGGAGAAAATAATTTTTTTGAGGATGGAAGTGATCAAAAAGAAGTGATCAAAAAGAAAGTCAGTTCTCGATGGAGCCGACTGCGCAGATTGCGCTCGCATGACAACAGGTATGCTCTACTCCCAGAGAGCACTCTTTCAGGAGGAGTTCACGGACCTGGAGCTAACAAGAGGACCTCACAGAGGGGTTGGAGACAGGCTCTTCCCTTGCCAAGCTCAAGATAGATTGGCCAGCCAATCAGCAAAAGGCTCGCCCCCAGTAAGCTTAACGAGCGCTTTCTGCCACCCAATGCAATCGTCGACAGGTTTCAGGAGGCTAAAAAGCAGTCGGTGGCGTTCCAGCAATTCTTTCCACATCACCCCTTTTGGGCTGCTTGGTGTGCACAGGCCTGACCACAACCCTCTGGGCATTGTGAGGTGCAAAGACGGCGCATCACATTGCACACTGCCCCCAAGAGGGATCCGGTGCAAAGCTCAAGGCTGATGGATCTGAGGACCATCATCTTCAATCAAAGCGCTTCGGCCAAAAGGTCCTGGCATGGGACCACTTGGTGACCCTGCTGGTAAAGGGTGTTGTGCAGCACCCTGCTGTGGTGCCCTCAGGGAGCTATTTCATTAACTGTGTTTTTGCTGGAGCTGGCCGTGCCCTGCCAGCTCCAGCAAAAACACACTCCTCACTTTCTGCCCAGCTCCATAGCGAGGAGGCCCCTACAGCTGCATCAGTTGCGCTGGCTTTAGGCTTATCAGAAGTCAGTCTTAAGAAATTGATTCCCTTAAAGAACTATCTAGCAGACTGGCAGGCTCCGTCAAACGTGTCTTAGTGGGTCCTGCACACTGTAGACAGAGGCTATCCTGTCTAAGCAGTGGGTGGGGCCCACGCAGTCATCGAAGTGGTCCCTCCATCAGACAAAGAGTCCGGGTTATACAGCTGGTACTTAATAGTTCCCAAAAAGAATAGAGGGTTGCGTACTATACTGAATCTGCGTCAGCTAAACAGATCGCTTTTGAGACTCAGGTTCAAGATGCTGACAGTGAAGCAAATCATGTCCCAAATCAGGTCTGAGGATTGGTTTGTGACCATAAATCTGAAGGAGGCATACTTTTATGTATTGATCCTTCCAGCTCACAGGAAGTTCCAGAGGTTTGCTTTTGGGTCAGTAACTTACCAAAATTGGGTCCTTCCGTTTGGTCTTGTCCTCTAACCCCACACCTTTAGGTGTGCATGGCCCCAAAGCTCAGGCTTTATCATATAGATTATAGTTGTTATTGGCTTAATCAGAGCAGCTGTCTGGCATCTCGATGCCAGACCGCCAGCTGATTAAGAAAGCACAGAGAACCACTTACTTAGGTGTAATATGGTATTTGGTGCTTACGTGGGCACATTTGTTCCCTACTCGTGTAGAGTCCATCCTCATGGCTGTCAAGAGAGTAAGGAAAGGCTAGTAACTCACTGTGAAGCAGTTTAAAAAATTGCTGGGTCTGATGGCAGCAGTGTCAAATGTGTTCTACTCCACCTCCTGCACATGAGACTCCTTTAGTGGTGGCTCAAGACCCAAGGATTCTCTCAGAGGGGCAATTCAGTCATTTCGATTAAGGTTACTGACTCAGGGCCCCAAGCTGGGAGTTCCTGGGCATCGCATAACGCTTACAACAGACGTGTCCCTCACTGGGTGTGAAGTGGTCAGGAGTGTTTCAAGGTCTCTGGGGGAGGCCCTATCGGATGTGGGACATCAATTGCCTAGAGATGCTTCTCGGGAGGAGGAACGGTTGAGTTCCTTATGCCCAGTGCGAGCTCTCTATACATATGTCAGGAGAACAGAGGGCCTCAGGAAGAATGACCAGCTGTTTGTGTCTTGGGCTGCTCCTCACAGAGGGAAGCCATTGTCGAGGCAGCGGCTGTCCCACTGGATTGTTGAGGCTATATATCTAGCATATGAATGCAGAGGTTCTCAGGCACCTAAGGGGCTGAGGGCCAACTCAACTAGGGAGATGACATCATGGGCCCTACTTAAGGAAATTTCTGTTCAGGAAATTTGTGCGGTGGCTGGTTGGGCTACGCCACACACTTTTGTGCGGTTTAATACACTGGATGTGTCTGAGTCATCTTTAGCACATGCAGTTGTAGCGCCCACTGCCCTACTTAGTTGTGTCAAGTCTAAGCTCTTTAGGGTGGGGCGACGGGTTCAATAACTTGGGGTCTCTCGACCATAGAAATCAAAACACTCTGATACCTAAACTCTGAAATAAACGATAAAGAACCATTCGTAAAAGAAACAGTTGTGTATTTATTTCTTTTTTTTTTTTTTTGCTATATAGAATATATTGAGCTATGAATTATAATATATATATTTATAAATTTAAGTAATCAAGTTGACATATGAATAATAGTATATAGGTATTATAACAAAAATTACTGTCCAATCCCTTACTAAATAAACAACGTAAAAAGTAAAAATGTAATAATACACAAAAAAAACCCAGCAATGAATATGCACTCAAAGGAAAATCCTTAAACACTCTTACTGTTAACTATTTCTGTAACAGTGCAACTGCAATTCTAAATCAAACTCATCACACCAAAAAATAAATCTCAACACAAAATAGTAGTGGGCCCACTCACACAAGCAAACACTCACTCGCACAACCCCCGATGCAGGCCTGTGTCGTTGCTGGTGTGCGTTGTGGCCTTTGAAAAAAGTTTAAACTGGCCTCTTCACTCAAATGAGCCAAAACAAAACTAATAACATGTACCTGTGCTCCGGTGATCACTCACGGTCTAAGCGGAGACCTCACACACGATCCTCTGCGAATAGTGCTACGTTTCCCGCGATCCAAGGCAAACCGAACAGTCTTGATGAATGCACGTGTTCTCCACCGAGCGCTTTTCACTCGCCCGATCACAACCTAAACTCAAACTGATCTCTCGAAGTGTCCAACTCAAAGTATTAAATAGCGCAACGCCACTTTAATACGCAAAATGCAGTATATCAGTCCGGTAACGTTACGTAGACGCCCTCCGTATCAACACAACGGGCGGGTACTACTCCAAGGCAAAAAAAGTCTCACCAACAGTTGATAAGACAAAACCAGTCCGTTAACACATCTCCTGGGTCAACTTTTATGCATAAATAAACAAACAAACAAAACACTTTTACAAAGAAAACCAAACCAATATAACACGCGTTTAGCGGTTATTTTACTGTTTTTCCAGCCCGAGCGATTCTGCTCCCGAACTCTCTCGCACGTGTCTCGTCTCTCCTCTCTCTCATTTAATTGACTCATTAACCACCAATCATATTGCTCTCTGATATGCATGGGTGGGTATAAAATAATAAACATCCAATCAAAGAAAAGATAAAAGAAAAGATAAAACTAGGTAGTAACCAGCACATGTCTTCCAGGTGCATTTAAACCAAACTTTAGTGAATACAAGGGGTTTCCTAACTCTTTCGACACCATTGACGAGTTAAAGGGATACACACTAATTTTCAGATCACATAAAAATGTTTATCTCTTTAACCACAACTCAGTCTAATGAATAGTATACTTAAACCTAATAATAAAACAAACCTCTTCAGACACCAATTATCTGAATAGTGCAGTTATTTAAAAGCTCATTTTAAATAACTGCACTATTCAGATAATTGGTGTCTAAAGAGGTTTGTTTTATTATGTTTGAAAATTAGTGTGTATCCCTTTAACTTGTCAATGGCGTCGAAAGAGTTAGGAAAGAGTTTAGGTATCAGAGTGTTTTGATTTCTATGGTCGAGAGACCCCAAGTTATTGAACCCGTCGCCCCACCCTAAAGAGCTTAGACTTGACACAACTAAGTAGGGCAGGGGGCGCTACATAAAGTGGTGGCCCGTACGGGGAATCTCTTCTTTCCTCTGGTACCCTAAAAGACGACCTAAAACTTCGTTTAATACTAAGTTGATTTTGGAAAAGAAAATTAACCCTTTCCTACATTTATTTGTAAACTCTTGAAGCATGACTTTCAGAAGTAACCCTCTTCTGCAAACTGAACTTACCAGCTGGTGTAGTGAGGTAGGGATTGACCCAAGTCATGCGCTGCTGCTGACCGGAGTACCAGCAACTACTGAAGTGGCACGAATTGAGGAAGTGGCACAAGGGGTAAAAGCCTTTGGAAGAGTGCGTGTTCGAGATACCAGGCATGGACCCACCTCAACTACTCTGTTAGTGTTATGTGAGTGTAGAGAAGTCATAGATGCCACACGCTGTCCTACCAAACTGCTGTTTGGTGATGGTGAGGAGGCCTGGGAGATCGTTGTTCCCACTGAAAGTGACTCACCACCTGCCCCCCCTGTAGAATTCACCAATAAGCTGTCAAAGTTTCTCATGGATGAGGGAAAGTCTATGACTGACTTACAAGCTCTGTTTCCTTTTCTTGGTTCCAATACCAGTTCCCCTGAGTCAATTATTCGTGCTGTGGGTGAGATCCTAGAGAAAGCAGTGAAACCACCAAGTGACAGCAATGCTTACCGTCGTTTACGTATCTTCTCGGGCACTGTTCCCACTCCTGCAGGAGAGGAAACCATGGAACATTGGATCGAGCAGGCCAGAATAATGATAACAGAATGTGACTGCTCTGATAAAGAAAAACGTCGGAGAATTGTAGAAAGTTTAAAGGGACCAGCACTTGAAATTATAAAAGCTGTTCGTCTTTCTAGTCCTGATGCCAGTGCTCTGCAGTACCTGGAAGCACTGAAAAGCACGTTTGGATCCTCCGAGTCTGGAGAAGACTTGTATTTTGCTTTTCGACTACTACGCCAGTCTCCTGGAGAATCATTATCTGATTTCTTGAGACGGATGGAGAAATCTCTGACCAATGTTGTTCAAAGAGTAGGTTTGTCTTCGACCAATGTTGACAGAGCAAGAGTAGAACAGTTGATCCGAGGAGCTGTTGAATCAGACATGATGCTCCTGCAGTTGCGGCTAAGGGAGAGAAAAGAGCGACCACCTACTTTCCTGAACTTACCGAATGAAATCCTTGAGGCTGAAAAGAGTGAAGCCACTCGGCGTAAGATCACTGCCACGGCAAAGCCCATACACCTGCAGGGAGAAGAAAAAATTTGTCCATCAGTTGTACGGGAGCTCAAAGTAGAAATTCAAGAGCTCAGGGCTCAGCTGAAAGGGGAATGTCCAACCGCTTTACCTGCTTCTTCCATGATGGTAGAGCCCAAGACAAAGATAAGATATACAAATACCACAGACAAGCACGAGACAAAGAATGATTCAGAAGTTCAAGCTTTGAAAAAACAAGTCCAGCAGTTACAACAACAGCTAGCTGTTATGAGTGTTGGCCACAGTCATCCAATGAGTCATACACCATCCTTGCCACAGCCTTCCCCAGATCCTCTTAGACAAAAACCTGTCAGGAACAAGGACGATTACTTTTGCTATAGGTGCGGAGAGGACGGACACATTGCTACGAAATGTCAAGCTTCTGAGAACTCCACTCAAGTGATCAATAAGCTAGTTCGCTCTTTACGGAAGGCTAAAGAAAGGAGAAATGATCCAAACTACAATAACCGTTCTGGCGATAGTACCTGTTTTTCAAAAAATAGCCACATACACACCTATGAGCCAAATGGTCTACCAAAGGGTTTGGTGGGACCCACTTCGACAGTAAAAGTGAAGATTTGTGGACAGTCATGTGAAGCTCTTTTAGACAGTGGTTCTCAGGTCACTCTTGTGTTTGACTCATGGTATTCCAAAAACTTACCAGATGTGCCTATTCATCCTCTTACTGGGTTGTCCATTTGGGGACTTGGCTCGTCCAGTTATCCCTATAAAGGATACATTGTTGTGGATGTTTCATTTCCTGTGTCTCTCACTGGTGTAGAAGAGTCCGTATCCATCCTTGCTTTAGTCTGCCCAGACCCCAAAGGTCCTCCACAGTTTCCAGTAATAATCGGCACAAATGCCAGTTTCTTCCAGAGACTAACAGCACTTACCAAGCCCACAAGTGTGACAAATACTGCGTACACTCTACGAATTCAGACCCCTTCATTCTGCCATACACCACAGAGCTTCAAAACCCCTGATCCTGATCAGCCAGAAGGGAAAGTAAAATGGGTGGGCCCAGGAAACTTTACTGTCCCGTCCTGGGGTGAGCTTTATGCTACATGCAAAGTGGAGTCCAAAAAGCCACTAAACGACGATATCTTCATAATTGAATCTCCATCAGCTGATCCACTTCCTGCTGGACTGTTCATTCCCCTGTGGTGTTGCACTCCTCTGCTGTGGATGTGAATAATTTTAGAGTCTTGGTCCACAATGAAACAAGCTAAGATCTGTCCATTCCGGCTGGCACTATAATTGCACATGTATTCCCTACTGACACAGTTACAGTGACGCCTGGAGTCCAAAACTCAAAGCCTATCGATCCGGAGTTGTTTAATTTTGGTGGGTCGACAATACCTGCAGCATGGGAAGAGAGATTATGGTTGAAGTTGGCTAAACGAAGTAACGTATTCTCCCTTGAAGAATGGGATGTAGGTCTAGCAAAAGATGTTAATCACCAGATCAGACTAAGTGATTCCCGACCTTTCAGAGAACGATCTCGTCGTATCACTCCAGCCGATATTGATGATGTACGACGCCATCTTAAAGATCTCCTAGCCGCTGGCATTATCAAAGAGTCTAGAAGTCCTTATGCCTCTCCCATTGTGATAGCTCGGAAAAAGAGTGGAGCTATAAGAATGTGCATTGATTATCGAACCTTGAACAGCCGCACTATCCCTGACCAATACACCACACCAAGGATCGATGATGCTTTAGACTGTTTGTCTGGTAGCAAGTGGTTCTCCGTCTTGGATCTACGTAGCGGCTACTATCAGATAGCCATGTCTGAAGAAGACAAAGAAAAAACTGCCTTTATCTGCCCGCTGGGGTTTTACCAGTTCGAACGCATGCCACAAGGGATCACTGGGGCACCAGCCACTTTCCAGAGGCTAATGGAGAGAGTGGTCGGTGATATGCACCTCCTGCAAGTGATTGTCTACCTTGATGACCTTGTTATATTTGGCCGCACACTCGAGAAGCATGAGGAGCGACTGATGAAAGTTCTTGACCGACTAGAGGAATTTGGTCTGAAAGTATCTATAGACAAATGCCAGTTTTGCCAGCCACAGGTGAAGTATGTTGGGCACATTGTCTCAGCAGCAGGTATAGCCCCGGACCCAGAGAAAGTAGCAGCGGTAGCTCACTGGAAGACACCTACAGACTTGAAATCCTTGCGATCATTCCAGGGGTTCTGTGGGTTCTATCGTCGCTTCATTAAGGGTTACTCTGCCATTGTAAGACCATTAACTGAGCTCACGAAAGGCTATCCACCTGCAAAAGGACAAGGCAAGCTGGAAGGAAAGAAATACTACAATAAGAGAGAAATGTTCGGTGAGCGATGGGACAAAGACTGCACAGATGCTTTTAAGAAAATCATACATTGTCTAACGCATGCACCAGTACTTGCCTTTGCTGATCCGACCCTGCCTTATGTCCTCCATGTCAATGCTAGTCTGAGTGGTCTGGGTGCTGTCTTAAATCAAGAACATCCTGAAGGTCTTCGGCCCGTGGCTTTTGCGAGCAGAAAGCTGAGTTCCTCAGAACAGCGTTACCGATCCACCAACTAGAGTTTCTGGCATTGAAGTGGGCGGTCGTAGATAAATATCACGATTATTTGTATGGTGCCCAGTTTGTTGTGCGGACAGACAATAATCCTCTTACCTACGTGCTGTCGAGTGCAAAGCTGAATGCAACTGGTCACCGCTGGCTAGCAGCTTTAGCTACTTATAATTTCAGTCTTCAGTATAAGCCAGGTAAACATAACATTGATGCTGATGTGCTATCCCGTTACCCTGTCAGTGATGATGCTCCTAGCTTATGGACTGAGATTCCACAATCTGGTGTAAAAGCTATATGTCAGTTAGCCAGTCTTCCTTGGGATGATGAATACACCAGGCTCGTAGACCAGCTAGGTGTTCCACCAGATAGCATCCCACTTGCATACTCCTATCCTGCTCAGCTGGAAATGGGACAGATGGAGCAGTTGACCAATTTAGACTTAAAGAAGGCACAAGAACAAGATCCTATCATTAGTGTAGTAAAAAAAGATATCGAACGTGGCAGAGCACCTACCTCTGTAAAAGGTTCAGACCCAAGCCTTGCACTTCTACAGCGTCAGTTTCCAAAATTGGTCATTAAGAACATCCTACTGTACAGAGGCAGTAAACGCCAGTGTGGGAAAGAAAAACTACAGCTTGTTCTGCCCAAAAAGTACCACCTTGTAGTCATACAGTCCTTACATGATGAAGCCTTCACAACCAAAGACCAGCGAGCAGTGACCGTGGCTAAGGTCCTTGTAGAGAAGTTCTTTGTTCACTATGGTTTACCCTCCCGTATTCACTCTGATCAGGGAAGGGACTTTGAAAGCCGACTAATACAAGAGCTCCTAGGAATGTTAGGAATCCGCAAATCACGGACAACACCTTACCATCCACAAGGTGACCCACAACCCGAACGCTTTAACAGAACCCTCCTCTCCATGCTTGGAACCCTTGATCCAACCCAAAAGAGTAAGTGGAGTCAACATATAAGTTTGCTTGTACATGCGTACAACTGTACAAAGAACGAGGCGACCGGTTACTCCCCTTATTACCTGCTCTTCGGACGAGAGGTTTGATTGCCCATCGATGTGTGTTTTGGCATACCTACAGAAGGTGAGAGAGGAATTAAACACCAGCAGTATGTTGAGAAAATGAAGTCTGAACTCCAGAAAGCCTATCAGTTAGCATCTGGGACTGCACTAAAAATTCACCAACGAAACAAACGACTCTATGACCGAAAAGTGAAACACCAAACACTTACCGTAGAAGATAGAGTGCTTATCAAAAACCTTGCCTTCTCTGGAAAGCACAAGCTCCAAGACCGATGGAATTCCTTACCCTATGTTGTCACAGAGAAGTTCAAAGACTTGCCTGTATACAGACTACGGCCTGATAGTGGAATGGGAGGTGAGAGGACTATTCACAGAGATCACCTGTTACCCGTTGGAGACAATGTGAGACTGTTTAGGTCGGATGACTCAAACAAAAGTATGCAACCACCTGTAACCAGAGCGCAAACAGTTAAAAAGAGACAAAATAAACTGGTGAAGGAAAATGTTTCTCTTACTGAATGTGAGAAAGTGGATACTTCAGAAAGTGATGATGACAATCTCTGGTACTACCGCCCAGATCCGGTCAGCATACTAAGTAGGCCGCCGACTTCTCAGCTTAGAGTAGAGCAAGAAACCGTCTGTCAGGACAATGATCAAGGCCAGGGGTGTGTGATAAGAGATTGTGTGACAGAAGATGACCCAAGAATACTTCCTGATCAACTTATGGAAGTGGCAGAGGGTCATGAATTAGAAGGGGGAGACAATGGTCCCGATGATGTCTCAGAACATGAGACAGAACTTTCAGTGTGCCGCAAATCTCAGAGAGAGGTAAAGCCTTTGATTAGACTGACCTATGATGAATTAGGCCGGCCCTCAAATAAACCATTAACAGTTATTCATCGAGGGATGGTCGTACATATTGAAGATGCTGTTAAGGTAAAGAAGAAAGTCTGCAACACCGTATGGTGCCATCCCATGGCCCAGTGTCCCCAGTGTGCCCTTTCGAACCCCTGCCCAGCTGTCAGAACAGTAGTTCAGATGTAGGATTTTTTTTGTTGCCTCATGAGGGCATGAGTAGTTAGAAGGGGGAGAGTGTAACCCTCTTACTAGTTAGGTTTCTTTTATTGATCATATGTGCATTTAAAAGCTATAGTCATAATTATTTAAAAGCTCATTTTAAATAATTATGACTATAGCTTTTAAATGCACATATGTTCAATGAAAGAAACCTAACTAGTAAGAGGGTTGCACAGTGCTGGGAGCCAGGTGGTCAGAGCCCATGTGATTGGGTATAGCAGGATCACGTGCAATCCGGGAGTCGTCTATATCTCCCATAGTGAAACGCAGAGCGAAGTTCTGTGAAAAAGAACGATGGGTTACTTAATGGAATCCTGGGTTCTTTAATAACAGAGTGAGGTATTTCACCAGCACTTCCCTTCTTTCACAGGAATCAAGACAGACTTGGTGTCATAGGCGCTTCCATAGTTGGTCACGCCCAAAGCAATTCCCATAGTTAAACACCTCACTCTGTTATCAAAGAATCACCAGGTTGATACATGTTTTAGCCTCTCTTGTGCCACAAAAACAGCTCTGGCACATCAAGATATTGACTACATAAGATCTGCTGCAGTAACTCGCACCAGAATTTTAGCAGCAGAATACTGTTGCCATGATGGGATATTTTTTTCAGCATGCAACAATGTTTAGGTATATAGTATGTGTCAAAGTAACATCTATATGACTGCCAGAACATTACACTGCCTCTGCTGGCTTGAGTTATTCCCATAGTGCAACCAGCTTTCATATTTTCCCCAGTTAGGTTATGTACATGCATCTGCCCATCCACATGAAGTAAAAGAAAATGTAATTCATCAGACCAAGCCACCTTCCATTGTTCAGTTCTGATGCTCTTATGCAAGCTTTAAGTGCTTTTGGTGGTGGACAGTTGCACTCTGACCAGGCTTTTGCTATACAATGAGACTTGAGCACCCATGACAAGTGTCCTACTAACCACTGCAATCTGAGAACACACACAAGACATGCCATTTTGCTGCTTTTGCTTTATTTAGCTTTTACAGATTTCGTATTTGTATGTGTCCCAAAATTGGGAAATGCAAGTGCTAATAGAGGTGAAGTGGGGGCAGAACCCGTAAGCAGTAACAGGAATAAACATTTTGGAATCTGACTATGGGGTTTTGTGAACATTCAGCCACAAAAGCATTAGTGAGATCAGATCACTAATGCAACATAAGGAGATATTGTATGAAGCTGGTGTTCCAATCATCCTAAAGTATTTCATTTGGGTTGAGGCCAGTGTTTGGGTTATTCATGTTCTTACAAATTAAACTTGCACACATAAAGCCCACTTTTTAGGCTTACCCACTATGTAGTGTGAGGCCTATACATGCATCATCTAATTGTCCCAGGTATTTTTCAGACTTCTGTTGCCTGGGGGTCACAGGAGAGAAAGTGAGGAAGAAAAGGGGGAAGGATCACCTGCCCCTGGGCATGCTGCTTAGTGGTTATTTGCCAGTTGGGTTGCCTCAGTTAGTGACACAGTGGCACTGGATCCATTTGTTCCATGAGGTCATATATTTCTTTAACATTGTGTTCCTCTGACAGCAGACACCTTTGCCAGGCATCATGTTATGTGTCGGTGTTTGTTCTGCTCTGATGTCTCTGGCTGTCTGCTGTCCTACTATAGTTCCTTGGCACCCACACGAGCCCCTTTGTGGACTGGCGTTTCTCCTCGGCGTCCACCCGCACTCAGTGACCGATTCAAGGCCTTCCGCTCCCCTCTGCTTGGTGTGCTAATCTCATCAGCCACAGGTGTAGTCTTACTTCTCGTTTCGTCTAGCTCCGCCCTCCACTTGCGAACCGCTGCCACACATACCCAAACTTCTGATCCTATTTATATAAATCAATCAGCTATTGACATGGAACAGTAGCATAGGACCCATATGTTTTAGTACCATGAGGTCATGTACTTTTTTGCTGTTTTGTTCTTCTGTTAGCAGCCATCTTTGTCAGGCATCTTAAAGACTTTGGGCAAATGCGAACTGACAGCCAGCTTTACTGAGCATTAGGAAGCAAAATCACAGATGGTGAGATTTGGTTGTATGGTCAACCTATTGGAATATTTCTCACTTAAAGTCTGGGTACTATAGCAGGTCTGCACCTGGAAGATCTTTGGTGGTGAGCTGGGCTTTCCTGCAAAGTACCAGCAGTTGAACCACCTAATTAACCCTGGGGAAACCAAAAGTTCCGTGGCACACTAAAAGAGTTCTACAAATGCTTCCAGGTTGTCATGCAGACCCACTGTAGACAACATGATGTGAAGCATGATCATGGCAGCCTCTCCTAGAATATCTGTTTGTTAGCCAGGCTCTGGAGCACCTGCTGATCCACCTGCTGATTCCAAGTTTGGAAGTACTGCTCTTGCTCCACACACAGCTCAAGGAGATCCTGATGTTGGGTCTGATGGATTATGCAAAGAGGCCAACCAGTTTTTGCTAATGGCATGGATTCTATGACAGTAGTTGCTCCTCCCTCCTGGTTTTCAAAACAGTGTAATGATCCTTGAAATAAGGAAATGATTGGCAAACATGAATGACAATTTATTTGGAAATGTGTACAGTTTAGACTGAAATTTAGATGAATAAAGTATTTCATTTGAAGCTTCAATTTGATTTGCCTTTATGTATTATAAAACATTATGTGTGATATTTAGACCTTTGATGTTCAATGCTGGTTTTGGCTAGTTTTCCTTTCCTATGTAAAACATGCTTTTCTAACACTGGAGAACAGTGACACTATTTATTTGCTAAGAAAATTTATTCAAATAGTTACATTGCATTTTGTCCTAGCATAAGAAATTTAAGAGTGTAAGAAACTTCTTAGAATAAGGTGTTTCACTACGTTTATTACATATTGTAGGTTTTCTGTTTTAAATATAATACTTTGTAGTTCCTGTGAGGAGGTGTCATTTTGAAATATTTATACTATCCATCAATCTATAAATAGATGATAGATAGATAGATAGATAGATAGATAGATAGATAGATAGATAGATAGATAGATAGATAGAAAATTTGCATAATCAAATTCACAGCAGCACATACAGTTAAAAGTATACTAAAAGTAAATTAAGATTAATTGAGATGCATCTATATTATCATTTGGTTTCCTAATGTGTGTTTAATGTAATATTAAAACGGCACACTGAAGGCAAGCTGATGAACTCATTCACTTTCCTACTGTGCTGAAATTTGAGGACTGGGTGAGAATTTGTTTTTGTTTAAATAAGGAGGCTGGAGTCTATGAAAAAGCAGAAGACAAATGGAAATCAGTCGATGTATCAAATGTCTTAGTTTTTCCATGTTTGAGAAAAGCACAGGTGAAGCAGGCAGGCTTTTACAAAAATTGTGTTCTACCACTGAAGAAGAGTGTGCAACCACTGAAGATCTTTAACTTCATATCCGAAACTTCTCAAGGAACACCAGCTTTTAGATTTTTATAGTACAGGTATGTTTTAATTCTTAATACTTATATTTTTTGTTAGAACTTTTTTTTTATTGTTTAATTTAAGTAATTCCATAAAAACATGTGAAAAAAGAAATTACTCTTTAAGGGTCTATAACCAACCAATTAAAGTTATTCATTGTTTGCTGCTGAGGATCCCTAGAACCTTTCAGGATTAAAACATAGATAATTTATCAAGTAAAGCAGCAAAAAAGCAGTAAAACAATTATCAGCAATACCCTGAAACCTGAAAATAAAATAAAAAAAAATGTATAATGAAGAAATAATAAAAAAAATAAATACTATAAAATACTATAAAAATTATTTTTTTCCCCTCAGCTACCCATCTATCATGAAGCCAAATCAATTTCTTATTCTGTGTTTCAGTGGTGAGATAATTTTTTCAAACTTTTTTTTAATTTATTGTATAGGTTACAAATTTATAATTAATTTAACACTCATAAAAATATGTTTTATCTCTGAAGCTATTAATTAAATTACTGATCACTAAAATGTGTTAGGGTTAAATTGATCTTAAATTGATAATCTTTCATGATTTAATGTAATAAAATATAAAATTGTACTATTTTGCTCTCTACCATCAGTGTCTTTTATTTTACAATTGTACAAGTTTATTACTGTCCTTAGCACATGTGTAGAGTTAGCAATTTATTCATCTTAATCATGAATTGTTTCTTCTTTTTTTAACTGAATTTGCTGGCCCGATTAAGTGATTGTATTGGAGTTTGATCATTTATATATTTAGATATTGGGAATATTTGTATGCAATTATTCACCTGTCAAAATTATTGTGAGTTTTATGAAATCATCTTTTATCAACAGGTATTTTCCCAGTTACTGTATCATTTCTTAGAACCGTCCCTCACAATTATGATCTGGTGATGACACCGATGACGTGGTCGTCTGCACAGAATTACTGCAGGATGAAGTACACTGACCTGGCAATAATCCTAAGTGATACTGATAAGCTAAGACTGAACAAAGAAGCAGCAAGTAAAGGACTAGCAGCACCTGCATGGGTGGGAGTGTACAAGGAGATAACTAGCTTTATCTGGTCCTTAAACAGACTCCCACTGTCAAATGTACCGTATAGTAATTGGTGCTTAGGAGAGCCTAATAATTATGGTGGAACTGAAGCCTGTGTTATTATTAGTACAAATAGTAAATGGTATGATGTACCATGTTCAATCCTTAAACCCTTCATTTGCTGCAATGGTGAGTGAATATTCTTATAGTGATTTGCTTAGTTTTTTGTTTGATTGCTGTTTTTGTTTGGGTCTTGAACATTAATTTATTTTTATTTCACAGCTAAATTCAGTGGTGCTGCCAGGTTTATTGGTATCAGTAGTCCTACAAAGACCTGGTTTGATGCTCAGACTTACTGCCAAACATATCACACAGACTTGGCCAGTGCACTTAACAGCTCAGACAACGACATGTTAGGGGTTGTGAGTGCTAGACAAGGTGATAGCTGGATTGGGCTAAGCAGAGACACATGGATGTGGTCAGATGGAACGTTCGCTTCAGGCCTTTCATGGGCTCCCGGGCAACCTGGCAATTATGTAGGAATTAAGAGATGTGCAGCACTTAACAATGGACTGTACTATGATTTAGACTGCAACTTATTGTTGTATTTCTTCTGTGACACCAGTGAGTTATTCCTTTATTATTCATTATCATGTTAAAACTATAGTATAGTATAGCGTAGTATACTACGCTATTCTATACTATACTCTACTATACTGTAATATACTGTACTATACTACGCTATACTATACTATACTCTACTATACTGTAATATACTGTAATATGCTATATTGTGGTAAAGTATAATGTCTAGGTTTATGTTTATGCCTTATAATCACCTAAATTTATAGTTATTTGGAGTGTTCAGTACCTTCTGGGTAAAATGCCTCTCATACATTCATGTACTACTATATATACAGTGAGGAAAATAAGTATTTAAACACCCTGCTATATTGCAAGTTCTCCCACTTAGAAATCATGGAGGGGTCTGAAATTGTTATCGTAGGTGCATGTCCACTGTGAAAGACATAATCTAAAAAAAATCCAGAAATCACAATATATGATTTTTTAAATATTTATTTGTATGATACAGCTGCAAATAAGTATTTGAACACCTGTCTATCAGCTAGAATTCTGACCCTCAAAGACCTGCTAGTCTGCCTTTAAAATGTCCACCTCCACTACATTTATTATCCTAAATTAGATGCACCTGTTTGAGGTTGTTAGCTGCATAAAGGCACCTGTCCACCCCATACAATCAGTAAGAATCCAACTACTAACATGGCCAAGACCAAAGAGCTGTCCAAAGACACTAGAGACAAAATTGTACACCTCCACAAGGCTGGAAAGGGCTCCATGCAGAACTACACGGGAGGAGCTGGTCAATGACCTGAAAAGAGCTGGGACCACCGTTTCCAAGGTTACTGTTGGTAATACACTAAGACGTCATGGTTTAAAATCTGTGTGGAGGAGTGGGCCAAAATCCCTCCTGCAGTGTGTGCAAACCTGGTGAAAAACTACAGGAAACATTTGACCTCTGTAATTGCAAACAAAGGCTACTGTACCAAATATTAACATTGACTTTTTCAGGTGTTCAAATACTTATTTGCAGCTGTATCATACAAATAAATAGTTAAAAAATCATACATTGTGATCACTGGATTTTTTTTTTAGATTATGTCTCTCACAGTGGACATGCACCTACGATGACAATTTCAGACCCCTCCATGATTTCTAAGTGGGAGAACTTGCAAAATAGCAGGGTGTTCAAATACTTATTTTCCTCACTGTATATATACATACATACACAACCTCTCTTTATATAATAAAGTTAAGGAAAGAATACTTGATTCATTAAAACTAAAATTTCTTAATGCAGCAGAAAGCTTATGAGTAAAAGTACTAGAAAGCAAAGAAGAGGAAGTTCAAATTAGACACAATTCATTTTTATATAAATAGGAAAAAAAAAGAAATCCTATAAACACAATATATAGATAATTACATTAAACACATAAAGGATTATGCAATTAAAGTTAATGTAGAATTTGAGCTTATTAAGCCACTCACTAATGGGAAATAAAAAATATTCATACAGCATGTATGTGTTTATTCCACAGATTTCCCAACAAGGAGACAAACATTGGAACTGCAGGTGAAGTCTGATGGGAGTGTGTTTGATCCTGCAGTGCAGTCATCCATTTTAGACCAGGTGAGATGCATCAAGTCTCAGAAATTCCCTTGTTAAAGTTTCTCCTCTCATGCTTATTTATTGGCTTGTCTCTATCATTTATACCTTACATTACATTTACTGCAACATATCTTACATTGGTTTTCATAATTAAATTCTGATTCTGATGATCAGATAAAGCAGAAACTAAAGGAAAATGGCATGCTGGAGAACACTACAGTGACCTGGGCAGTACAGTCAGATGGAAACATCTTCCACAAGAAAAAGAAGAATGACCCTTAACATCCCCTACAAGAATAAAAACTGACTGCAGTTTTATTTAACTGATAACATTTAAGCTTTAATAAAGATTAGCCTAAAGTAGATAAATAAATGTAGTTTTATTGCTCTAACACACCCTCGTTGCTACCCTATTTTTGAAGTAATTTTTCATGTTATGGCAAGATTTTTATATGTAACATGTTTCTGGTGCAGGTGTAAACTGGACACAGTGATAAGGAATAAGTCGTAAATGGTTTGTTCAAATACTGGGTTTAATGTGTCACTGTGTTGTAGTGAAGAAAAAATTATTGATTTTAGATATAGAATGCAATAAAACATGGAAATACACAGTGGGTAATTTAAAATCCTAAATGACGCATTAACCGCTATTTCCACTATATTAGGAAAATATACTTGTTTCTTGTATTTAGTTTTTTCATTTTCTGTACATATAGGCATGATATATAATAGATTAATATCTCCAAATAAACAATTTAAAACATAAACCTTTCGTGACTGTGTTTATTGTCACAACAGGTGCATGAAGATGGATACAAACAGACTATAAAATTAGGCTGTGGTTAAAGCATTCTTGAATTTTGTAAGAGATGCTTCACCAGTCTCATCCCTTTCCTGAGGAATGAGAACAGAGTTTCATCGGTGGAAATTTGTGAACCTGCAAAAATCTTTGCTGATCTTTAATTTTTTTTAGTGTGGGTCATTCAGTGACTGCAGACTTTTTAGCTTGGTCCATAGATACTGCTACTTGTCTAATGATATGATCAGTAATGAGGTCCTTTATTGAATTAAAAGTTCTTCTTTGATGTACAGATTATTTTATGTGCTTGATATGCGTCTCACAGGAGGAAAAGTACCGTATTTTTCCGACTATAAGCCGCTAATTTTTTCCCACGTTTTGAACCAAAAAATTGAACCCCATAACATTAGACCAATGAAATTTCCGAACGGAAATGAAAAAAACCAAACCTGTGTTCTGAGCTGCACGGCTTCGAGAGAAAAAACTTCCATCGGGTGATTTTTAAACACACAACGATGCCAAAAGATAAACTCCTGAGAGAAATAGTTGTGAAAGAAAAGAGGAAGACAGTGAACAATGACTTTCTTGGTCGGCTACTGTTTAGATACAAGCCGTTGTAACGCGTTGAGTCAGGGTGAAGGGAGAGCTCGCTTCTGGCATGCTATTCCCAAAATACCGCTATGCTCCTAAAGGAGCAACATGTTCCACCTGTTACACCCTGTGTCTTTTGTTAAAGCCTGTGTAAAGTACATTAGTGTAGACACCTGGGGGTTATAGACATAGATATATTTGTAAAATTCAGTGCGGCTTATATAGGGGTGCACTTTATAGTCCAGAAATTACGGTATCTTAAGATATTGTTGATTTAAGCAATAATGAATTTTTCCAGCATGTCCCCCAGGATGTTATTAATTGCATGACACAGTATATACAGTAGGCTCAGGTGGAGTTAAAGACTGCACTACCTCTTACTCAAATTAGATTATTCCTGCTGTGGTCAAGTTTAACAAATATTTGCTGTATCTAGTACAAGGCCAGAGAGACCAGTGGCAGTGGGTAAAAGTACATAACAGTGACTTGGTTGAGCCCTTAATTCTGTGCAAATAACAGAAAAAAATAAGTACTTGCAGAAAAAGTCATTACTTACATATAGCCAACGCCAAATGTTTAGAGAATGACACAAGTATTTATGTAGTTTTTAAGTTATGAAGAATGATCAGATGAATTGCAGTTAATTGCAAAGTCCCTCTTTGAAATTAAAATGAACTTAATTTAAAAAAAAAAAAAAAAAAAAAAAAAAATAACATTTTAACTGCATTTCAGACCTGCCACAAAAGGACCAGCTGAGATCATATCAGTGATTTTCTCATTAACACAAGTAAGAGTGTTAAAGGCTGGAGATCACTGATTGGGAGCTTTAATAAGTGGGTGGTGCTTGAAGTGATTGTTCTTCCTCTGTTAACCATGGGTACCTGCAAGGAAACATGTGCAGTCATCACTGCTTTGCGAACAAAATGATTCACAGGCAAGGATATTGCTGCTAGTTAGATTGAACCAATTTCAACCATTTATCAGATTAAGAACTTCAAGGAGAGAGGTGCGATTGTTGTAAAGAAGGCTTGAGGAGACGCAAAAAAGTTCAGCAAGCAACAGGACCATCTCCTGAAGTTGATTCAGCTGCAGATCGGGGCACCACCAGTGCAGAACTTGCTCAGACATGGCAGCAGGCAGGTGCAAGTGCATCTGTAAGCACAGTGAGGTGAAGACTTTTGTAGGATGGCCTGGCGTCAAGAAGGGCAGCAAAGAAGCCACTTCTCTGAGCAGAGCTCTACCATCAGTCCAGTGTTGTGCAACAGTAAAGCATCCTAAGACCATTTATGTGTGGGGTTGCTTCCTAGCCAAGGGAGTGGCTCACTCACAATTTTGCCTAACAACACAATGAATAAAGAATGGTACAAAAACATCCTTAGAGAGAAACTTCTCCCAACTGTCTAAGAATAGTTTGGTGATGAACAATGCCTTTACCAGCATGATGGAGCACCTTGTCATGAGGCAAAAGTGATAATTAAGTGGCCCAGGAAACAAAACATCAACATTTTGGGTCCATAGCCAGGAAACATAGAACTTGTGGTCAATCCTTCAAATGTGCCCACAAATTCTGACTAACTCCAAACTTAAATATGCAAGAATGGGCTGCCATCTTTCAGGATGTGACCCAGAAGTTGAATGACCAAGATGAATTGCAGAGGTATTGAAATATAAGGGTCAACACAGCAAATAATGACTTTGGCATAAACTGAATGTAATTGTCAATAAAAGCCTTCCCCCTTTGAAATGCTTATAATTATACTTCAGTATACCATAGTAACATTTGACAAAAAGATCTAAAATATTGTGTAATGGAGGCCTGGAGATCCTCCATAGTGTTATACTGGAGGGCTGGAGGGAAACAGTCAAAGATGGGTATGACAAGGGGTGCCCTCTGGTGGTCTGTAAAGAAAATATCCCAGATATCCATGACATAGCTTTCCCGTTAAGACATGGCTACTGAAGCATATAAACTTGGGAGGGGCAAGAACCTCGTGGTGAGTACAATGGTAACGATCTCTGAAGGGGGGATGGGTTGACTGCTGGTAGTTGGAGTCAATGCTGAGCTAATTGTTCTGGATCAGGACCATGGGCCAGAGAATTCAGGGTGTGTTCTATGGAAGTCGGAGCATAATGAAGGATCCTTTAGTGTTGGGGACATAGGAGTGGATGTTGGTGGCACTTCATTGTCAAGGGGGCCTGGGTTTTACTGGCTTGAGCAAGGTGCCATTGACAGGGATGTTGATCCTGTGTGTGATCTTGGTGGTGCACTTTAATACATTGGTTTCTGCATTGGAGGGGTTGCATGTTTTTGGTGTTTGCACTCATTGTGCTTGGACCTCCTGTCAAGTCAAGTCAAGTCAAGTCAAGAGGCTTTTATTGTCATTTCTACTATACACAGTGGTACACAGTACACAGTAAAAATGAGACAACGTTTCTCCAGAACCCTGGTGCTACACTAAACAATAAACAAACAAAACAACATTAAGCTAAAACACAAGTTACATAAAGTGCATCGAGTGCAACCTGGTGCAAACAGTGCAGACAGACAGTGCAGACAGACGACACAAGACAAGACACAAAACCCTATATAGCGCCGACCAGTAAACCTACTGTATACTAGATTATACAGTACTGTACAAGAAAACTGTAAAAACTATACAAAATATAAACTAGGGTTGTGAGTGTAAACAGTGTAGTGCAAAAAATACAGCAGCAGTCGAAGGTGCAAAAACAGCATGTAAACATATGGTTGTGGTCATATAGCACCTTAAATTGGCATGCTGCTCTCCATAGATATTGATCACATACCTATATTCATCAGCAAACATGCCGATTACTGGACTGCAGTCCCGGACAAGACCAAGTGTAGGCTGAGTGTGGACCAGCCCTGTCTGTGTCTAGTTAAAGCTAGAAGATCAAACCACACAATATATCAAGTGTCATAGAAATGATACTCAATTTCCCTATGTGACAAAAGAAAAAAACTTGTCTTAGTTTGCAGAGTGGAGCTGTGAGGACAGCACTCTTTCCCACTCAAATGGTTTTGAAGTCCGCCCTCTAGAGGACAAAAATCTAGGCAAGAAGTTTTCAAATTAGGAATAATTTTCTTCCCTAAAGACACAAAATGAACGTTGAAGCAATGTCTGAGACCAGCAAGAGAGATGTATCAAGAAACACAGTTTCTCCTGTCATGATAATCGTGTTTACATCTACAGTATATTAGCCCCATGTCAGTACATTCAATAACATTAAGTGAAAAACAAGTAAAAATAATACATTTAACATTACATTTCTCTCTTTAGCTATACAATGGACACACACACATTGCCCCTTTTATAGTGGCAGTGTGACATCTGAAAGCAAAGTGTACAAGTCTTCATCATCTTTAATAATGTTACTGGATCATTTTCTCCAGGTATCATCCATTCAATCTGCCTTTGGAAAAGTAACAGTGAGAACTATTGGGGCTGATCAGTCCAACATATTCAGAATTTTCATGAACAATATCGATTATATAATTTGTAAAGTTATGTTCTCTTGCTCAATAGCTTTCACTCAGTCTGGGTTGTGTCACTGGTAAAAAAAATTGTTTGTCACTTTAGTTGATATCTGTCTGCTGTACCTTCAGGATAAGGAAAACTTGTGGTCTGTCACATTGTCCAGATCTGAGACATTATGCAAACTGTAATTGTGCTGACCGTTGTCTTCATGCAAAACCATTTTATAGAGCATGATGTGGGCCATGGCCACAGCAACCACTACTGGAGTATCTGTTTACTGGAACAGGTTCTGGGCCTCTTGTTGATCCAACACCCAGTCTTGGAGAAGTCTAGAAGTGCTGCTCATGTTATTTACAGTATGTTGAATTTATGTTGGGTCTGATTATGTGGAGGGACCAAGCTGTATGTGCTAATGACATGGACTCAATGATACCAGTTCTTCCTCACTTCTTGGTTTCAAAACTTGTGTTTTCCAGCATTCCAGCATCCTAACCTCTTTATCTCTGTAAAGCTGCTTTGGGACAATGTTCATTGTTAAAAATGATATACAAATAAAGCTGAATTGAATTAAATCGAATAGATAATAGGCATGCTTGGATGACTCACAAAATGTTTTTTTTTTACAGTTTTGCACTGACATTAGAATTTATTCTAATATTTAATTCAAAGCTTAAATTTGCCCTCAGCGGTATTATAAAATACTCACTCTGTGACATTTAGACTCTGTAATACTACATGCTTGTCTTGGCTAGTTTGCTTCTTGTTACATGTAAACCAGGTCTCTTTGTTTTTAGTGTTGTAGAGTTCAACGTGAAGTCTTGTTTTGCATTTAAATCCAACATTGGAGAACAGTGCTACTTTTTATTTGCCAAGAAAATTTATGCAAATAGTCGCATTGCACGTCTCATAACAGAAGGAGTGTAAGAGTGTAAAAAAATCCTTCAAATATTGTGTACACATTTCTATCCTGTAATACATCATGTAGGTCTTCTGTTATACATACAGTTCTCTGTAGATAGATAGATAGATAGATAGATAGATAGATAGATAGATAGATAGATAGATAGATCACATTATTCATATTCACATATACAAACCTACAGCAGTACAGAGAGTTATGAGTATATAAAAAATGAATTAAGAAAATTGAAATACGTCTTTTATTTTTTCTCTGGTCCCCCAATCTGGTGTTAGATTTTTAGCCCAGTGTCTAAAAATGCTGCCTCCTAGTTAACAAAAAAAGGAAGTGATGTTTAAAAAAAAAGAGTCATTATAATATTTTGCATGTTGAATACTGTATCTGATTATTGACACATGGAAACTTCACACTGAAGGCAAGTTAATAAACTCATTCACTTCCTGTCTGTGCTGAAATTTGAGGACTATGTGTTAGCATTTGTTTTTGTTTAAAGAAGGAGGCTAAGGTCTATGAAGAAGCAGGTCAAATGGAAATCAGTCTGTGTAGTTCATGTTTGAGAAGAGCACAGGTACATTTTTAGATCCACTTTTTGTTATGAAGTTGTAAAGAACATACATGAAACTTCTGAAGAAAGACCAGCTTTAGGATATTTATACTACAGGTATGTTTTAAAATTATAAACTTTTTTGTTAGAATTTATCAAAACTTTACTGTTTTGGATGAACATTGTGTTAAGTTTGGTAATAAACCAAATAAAGCTTACTACATACCTTTTATATGGTTAAAGTAATATTAATATGTATAATAATAATTACATAATTAGTTGCAACATAAATCGCATTGTATTTGATACACATATACCTTTTTTTTTTTTTTGTACTCAAGATTTAGTTTTTTCTCAGCTACCCATCCATCATGAAGCTGAATCTTATATTTCTTCTGTGCTTCACTGGTGAGACGATTTTTATATATATTTATTCTTTTTGTTAATTGATTGAATATTTTACAAAATGACAATGAATATAATTAACATTTTTTTAAACTTTAAAGCAATTTGTAATTAATTAAATAGTGTGTAATAAAAAAAAAGGAAAACACAAGTTATTAGGGATATAATAAGAAAATATCTTACTGATTACAGAAATTGTAAAATAAAGTACAAATCTTTTATATTGCATAATTTAAGGTAATAAAATAAACACCAATATTTTACTCTCCTTTTATCTTTTGTTATATTTTCTATTACAATTTCTAATTTCCCCAGTTATTGTCTTCAGCACATGTTTTGGTTTGGCAATTTATTTATCTTACTCATGAAATATTTGATATATTGTTCTTCACACTTTACTAAACTGCCACAAAGTAATTAAGCAATTAATTTAATGTTTAATTATAAACCATTTCATAAATAAACATTGTGAAAGAAACAATAGACCTATTTTAAAGGACATAATATTAGATGAGATGTGGCTGAAATTAGGCTTCTGTAGTGATTATTATTATAACAGTATTATAATTATAGTCCTGCTATGACCTCTGACCTGAGACTTTTCTACAGTATACGTAATTATTTATTCAGAAGTTAGTCTGATAATAAATAAATACAAATACTGATAAAACATTGGAATATTTTTGAGTGTGAAATTTGCTCAGTTCTGTACTGTATGTGTAGATTTACAGGACATTTATTAATAAATAAAGTCACTTTAGTTTACAAGGTCTGATTTAGAAAGCATGTATTTCCTCATTTCTTCCTGAACATGTTTCTGATTGTATCTTTTCCTCACATGGTCAGAGGAAGGCGTTTACAAATGAGGCACAACTAATTTACTGATTTTCTTATTGTCACAGAGTTGAATGATTTATATGTTAATTACGATTTACGATTGTGTTTCATGAATTAAACTTTCACCAACAGGTATTTTACCAGTTACTGTATCCATCCTTAGAACCGTCCCTCACAAATATGATCTAATGTTGACACCGATGACGTGGTCGTCTGCGCAGAATTACTGCAGGATGAAGTACACTGACCTGGCAATAATCCTAAGTGATACTGATAAGCTGAGACTGAAGAAAGAAGCAGCAAGTAAAGGACTAGCAGCACCTGCATGGGTGGGAGTGTACAAGGAGATAACTAGCTGGAGCTGGTCCTTAAACAACCTCCCACTGTTAAATATACCATATAGTAATTGGTACACAGGAGAGCCTAATGATGCTAGTGGATATGAAGCATGTGTTGTTTTTGCTACGAATGGTAATTGGTACGATTTTGCATGTTGGATCCTAAGACCCTTCATATGCTACAATGGTGAGACAATATCCTTATAGTGATTTGCTTAGTTTTTGTTTTGATGGCTGGTTTAGCATATTTTTGAGGTATCATATCGAAATAGCAAACATTTGTTTACTTTTATTTCACAGCTAAATTCAGTGGTGCTGCCAGGTTTATTGGTATCAGTAGTCCTACAATGTCCTGGTTTGATTCTCAGACTTACTGCCAAATGTATCACACAGACTTGGCCAGTGCACTGAACAGCTCAGACAACGGCATGTTAGGGGTCGTGAGTGCTAGACAAGGTGATAGCTGGTTTGGGCTAAGGAGAGACACATGGATGTGGTCAGATGGAACGTTCGCTACAGGCATTTCATGGGGTCCCGGGCAACCTGATAATTCTGGAGGAATTAAGAGGATGTGCAGTGCTTGATAACGGACTGTACAATGATGTAACCTGCGGCAGCCAGTATTATTTCTTCTGTCACACCAGTGAGTAATTTTTTTTTTCTCATCTATTTTTTTTTTCATTTATTGCCCTTAATATGCAATAGATTCAAATCAAATTGAGTTATTTATTTACATTTTGTTTTCATGAACCATGAACTTAATACTATGGATGCAAAAAAAACCACCTGTAAAATACTACAAGAGATGAGTTACTTCGCAAAAGGGACGTGAACATTAAGAACAAGGAGACAGAGCCACCTGTGAAATAACAACGTGAAGACAGGAACTAATGACCAGGCAGGGAGGAGACATGACATTAATTAATCAAATTAAGACACGTGAGACAGCGAACCAAAACAAATACACCTGTAACATAAAACAACAAAAAAAAGGGGCGCAGCTGGAACACACTTCATTTCGGCTAACAAGTTATTTGCTAGGAAGCGGGATTCCTGACAAAAGAACAGTTCTCCACTGATCAAATGTCCATACTTTGTATTTCCTCGTCCAAGCAAGTCTCTTCTGCTTGTTGTTATTCCAAAGTAATGGTTTCTTTGCCACTATGTGACCATCACATAAAACATATTGTGGGTTGTTTAACACTTTGTTTGCTACATAATTCTGTCCTTTTTTTTTTTCATTGTTTGGATGTCTTCACTATCTATCTATCTATCTATCTATCTATCTATCTATCTATCTATCTATCTATCTATCTATCTATCTATCTATCTATCTATCTATCTATCTATCTATCTATCTATCTATCTATCTATCTATCTATCTATCTATCTATCTATCTATCTATCTATCTATCTGTCTATCTGTCTGTCTGTCTGTCTGTCTGTCTGTCGATCTATAGATGTGTAATTAAAGGAAAATTTTAGTTTATTAAGCCACTCATTATGTGAAAATGACAGGTGTTAATATGTATATGTTTATGCCATAGATTTTCCAACAAGAAGACAGACAGTGAGATTTCAGGTGAAGTCTGATGTTAGTGTACTTGATCCTGCAGTGCAGCCAGCGATTTTAGAGCAGGTGAGATACATCAAGTCTCTGTTAGGATTTTTTCACTGCTCACTTATTTGCTTGTCTCTGACATATTTTTTTCATTGGTTTTTCTAAATAAATCCTGATTCTGATGATCAGCTAAAGCAAAAACTAAAGGAAAAAGGCACGCTGGAGTACACTACAGTGACCTGGACAGTGCAGCCAAGTGGAAACATCTTCCACAAGAAAAAGAAGAATGTCCTGTAATGCCCTTGAGTCAAGTCATTCATAAAAACTGTCTGTAGTTTTTTTTAACCAATAACATTTAGGCTATAATCATTAGAGTCAAAAGACGATATTAGCCTAAAGTAGAAATATAAACATAATTTTATTGCTATAACACACCCTTTTTGTCTTTGCCACTTTAAACACTTTACAAAGTTATGGCAGAACTGTAATAAGTAGCATGTTTTGTGCTGCAAGTGGCAACTGGACACAGTGATAAGTAGAAAGTCTTAAAGGGTACAAAAAATATTGGTTTTAATGTGTCATTGTGTCATTGTGTAAAACCTATAATACAGAGTGTGTAATTCTTAACAATCATAAATAATGCACTTGCCACCATTAAAAATCTGTTGGAAATGTATACTTGTTTCTTATATTTTGGTCTTTTTTCTGTACATATCAGATTGAGCAAAATACATGAACATCACCAATAAACAATTTTAAGCATAAACCCTTTTCTGACTGTGTTTTTGTCACAGGTGAGTGAAGAGGAATACAAATGCTAAGAGTAATTTTATGGAGCACAAAAATATGCAAATACATTTAAAATAAGAAGCATATGATCATTCATAATCTATGGATACACTTATGATACATATGATTGGCAAAACTGGAGAATTAAAAAACAAAGACAAAAAACGATCAAATTTTTGAATTGGAATTGAATGAAATACTTTGTTTTTCAGGTGTAAAAAAACAGAGAAAAATTGTATATATAATTGGGAAAGATTAGTCAGTTTACATGCAGGATGTGGTGAACCTAGTAAAAGTAGTGTCAGGACAACAATATTTCCATAAATGTTGACACCAAAAGTAAATGATTGTCAAACAATCAATGGCAGAGGGAGCAGCAGTTTGCATGTTGGTAAGCCTAAAAATGATAGAGTGAACATACACACACACACAC
This sequence comes from Silurus lanzhouensis, assembly GCA_039877035.1. Lineage (NCBI taxonomy): Eukaryota > Metazoa > Chordata > Actinopteri > Siluriformes > Siluridae > Silurus > Silurus lanzhouensis. The sequence continues at coordinate 485,908 of JBCEWE010000127.1, read as the reverse complement.
ACACACACACACACACACACACACACACACACACACACACACACACACACACACACACACACGCATGGACACATATTTAGCAGTATTTGCTCTGAAATATACCTTATAAATTGTAGCCGTGCAATATATGTGCCATATTTTATCACCAAGGTTTTGTGGCAAAACAGAAGTCATTTACCTATTTTATGGTCAATAAATTAAAGGAAATGTAAATTACATTTTGGCAATCCCAGTATGGGATGGGAATCAATATTAAAGTCAAGAAATGCCTTGTTTGCCTTGTGTACTGAGATTATATTCTTGCAATGAATAAAAGCATTTTTAATTTTCTTTTTCTGAATGATTTTAAATCCAATGTCTGCAATATGATATAATTCCTACGAAACTAATCATTTGTTCTTTATTGTAGGTTTAGGATATGATCTAAATCTAACTGCAATCAATTGGTTTGGACAGACAGAATTGTCCCTCGCTATAATCACATAGTCCAGATATATTATATGTTATATGTAACATTATCAGCCAAATGTTTCAACTGTGCCCCTATCAACATAATTTAGAAGAGTTCTCACCTTTAGCATATGTGGGTCTTTTGGAGGTTTTTACAAAGCTAAGTGGACAAAATATCAGAGCTTTACAAATACCTACCAGAAAAATATGTTTGCCAAATCTACTACATAAAAATGAGTGAAATTTGATGGAATTGATAACAAAATTGTATGAGGATTATAAACATTAGCTGCATGTGGATTTATGCAGCATTGATCACTTGTACAACCGCAATTCCAAAACGGGTAGGACATTACTTTAATAATAATAATAATAATAATAATAATAATAATAATAACAGAATGCAATGATTTGTAAATCTCAAAAACCTATATTTTATGTACAATAAACAGAAGAATTGCACCATTTTAAGAAAAAAAAATTAGGTGATTTTGAAATTTATGGCAGTCTTCAAAAAAGGTGGTACGGAGGCAAGAAAAAACTGGAAAAATAAGTGGTACTAACAAGAAAGAGCTTCTTTGCATCGATTTGTACATTTGATATGTTCTATTGTAAATAAAATATAGGTTTATGAGATTTGCAAATCATTGCATTCTGTTCTTATGTACATTTGACAACTGAAATTGGGGTTGTACAAAAACCCATTCTGGATTAAGAAGCAGACATAAGGTGAAGAAAAAAAACATGGCTTCCATGTTGTTGTTTTTTTAATGGTGGCTTTAAAGAACTGGGATGAGTGAGGTTTAATAAAAATGAGTGGTCATACAAAAGCAAGAAAGAGAGAGCAATGGAGAAAGGACATGCTAATGCTCCAGGTAGTGCTCTGCCGGTTTGGTCACCTCAGCTATTAACACTGGACAGTGGCACTGAACCGTTTATGCTGCAACCTCGGGTAATGAAATGAAATTCCTCTTTAGCACTGTGTTCCTTTTCCAGCAGTCATCTATGGCAGGCATCTCATAGCTGTTGGGTAAAATGAACTGGCAGCAAACCTCACTGAGCACCAGCAAGCAAAAGATGTAACTATTTGAGCATGCAGTTAACCTATTGGATTATTTCTTACTTCAGGTCTGGATATTCTATCAGGTCTCCACCTGGAAGCTGTATAGCAGTGAACTGGGCTTTTCTGGAGTGTATGAGCAGTAGACAGACCACCCAATTAGACCTGGCCCATACAAAAAGTTCCACAAATGCTTCCAGGATGCAGAGCCATTTTAGACAGCATGATGTGTGGGAAAGCCACTTCTTGAAGACCTTCTTACTGGACCAGACTTATCGTAATGATCCTTGGCTTGTAGGGAATGAGGAGATATATGAAACGATATTAAATGCACATTTGGTGCCACCCAATTAAGGATGAGTTCCCTTTTTAGCCTGGTTCCTCTCAAGGTTTCTTCCTCATACCATCTTAAGGAGTTTTTCCTTGACTCAAATGCCACTGGATTGCTCATTAGTGAAAAACTCAAAAGGAACAAACGTATAGACCGTAAACTTCCATTCACACCAGAAAACAAGCAACACACATCCCAGAATCCGTACCTCTTTATCTCGGTTATGTGTATTTGTCCCACACTGTCTTGTCTTGTCTGTCTGCACTGTGTTTTGTCTGCACTGTTTACATTAGGTTGCACGTTATGTAGCTTTATGTTATGTGTTGTAGCTCTGTTGTTTTATGTAGCACCAGGGTTTGGAGGTACATTGTCTTATTTTCACTGTGTACTGTGTGAGCTATATATGGAGGAAATGACAATAAAGGCTTCTTGACTTGACTTGACTCTGTAAAGCTGTTTGGGACAATGTTCATTGTTAAAATAATATGCAAATAAAGCTGAATTAAATTAAATAGAATAGATAATAGGCATGCTTGGATGACTCACAAAATACAGCTCCTTATTTCAAGTTTTTTTTAACAGTATTGCACTGACATTAGAATTTATTCTAATATTTAATTCAAAGCTTAAATTTGCCCTCAGCGGTATTATAAAATACTCACTCTGTGACATTTAGACTCTGTAATACTACATGCTTGTCTTGGATAATTTGCTTCTTGTTACATGTAAACCAGGTCTCCTTGTTTTTAGTGTTGTAGAGTTCAACGTGAAGTCTTGTTTTGCATTTAAATCCAACATTGGAGAACAGTGCTACTTTTTATTTGCCAAGAAAATGTATGCAAATAGTCGCATTGCACGTCTCATAACAGAAGGAGTGTAAGAGTGTGAAAAAAAAATCCTTCAAATATTGTGTACACATTTCTATCCTGTAATACATCATGTAGGTCTTCTGTTATACATACAGTTCTCTGTAGATAGATAGATAGATAGATAGATAGATAGATAGATAGATAGATAGATAGATAGATAGATAGATAGATAGATAGATAGATAGGAATGTTATGGAAACTCCACACTAAAGGTAAATTGATGAATTCATTCATTTCCTTTCTGTGCTGAAATTTGAGAACTATGGGTCAGCATTTGTTTTTGTTTAAAGAAGGAGGCTGGAGTCAGAAGCAGAAGTCAAATGAAAATCAGTCCGTGTCGTCCATGTCATAGTTTGTCAGTGTTTGAGAAGAGCACACTGACACTTTTGTTGTGAATGTAAATAATACTTCTGAAGAAAGTCAAGCTTTCCGATATTTTTACTACAGGTATGTTTTGTCAATTATTAGAATTTATTGAAAATGTATTTAATGTTTTAGTCACAAATTGGGTTAAGTGGTAATAAACCAAACATTAGTTTTCTACACAATTTATATGCCAACAATTTTAAAAGGTTGAATTTATTTAATACCATTAAAAAAGAACAATTTAAAAGCAGTAGGTCTGTGACCAACCAATTAAAAATATAAATTGCTTTATGCTTAGAATCTCTGAAACTTTAAGAAAATATAAGTATTCACCTGACACCTAAAATTATAATGAAATAAAACTTGATTAGATAATCATTTTCAAAGTTGCACAAAAGTAGTCACATTGTATTTCATACCTTTATTTTGTATTTAAGATTTAATGTTTTTTATTTGTATTAACAATTTTTCCTCAGCCACACATCTATCATGAAGCTTAATCTTTTTCTTCTCCGGTTTCTCACTGGTGAGAGAATTTTTCTAAACCACTTTTAAAAAAAAAGATTGTACTGTATATTTCAAATAAATTATAATTAAGATTTAAATGGTTTATTTCTAAAGCTATTTGTAATTAATTAAACTGTGTGGAATTCCAAAAAACATAAGTTATTAGAGTATATAATGTAAAAATATATTACTGATTATAAAAATATTTATATAATGTTTTACTATACCTTTTTGTTCTGCTGTATTTTATATTTCAATTTATAAATATCTCTGTAATTCTCTTTAGCACATGTTTTGGGTTGCAATTTATTTATCTTATACTAAATGCATTTTATACAATTTGTATTACTCTTACAAAACTGCCACAAAGTGCAATAATTCTTTATTTAATATAGCTAAACTGTTCATGACTGGGGTACATACTGAAATGGGTTTTAAATAATATATAATTAAGCAATAATTTCACATAAAAAGTTATATTATTAAAAATAATTTCATACAGTAAATCTTACACAGTTAGTTCATATACTATTCAAAATAAAATAATAATAATAAAAAAAACATCAAATGTTTAAACTATGAAAATCATGACATTTCCCAGAGCTGCACAGGTTGTCTTCAGCAAACTGTTTGCAGGCTTTCTTGTTAAATGACATTCAGGCAAACCGACTTGTTGCAGTGTGCGGTGTACGGTCTAAGCACTGACAAGCCTCTTCTGCAACCTCTAAAGCAATGCTGCAGCATTGATGCGTCTGCTTTTTTTTTGCAGCTTCTGCACCTAATGCACAGCACAAGAACACAACTTCTTTGATGGACCCTTCCCAGGCCTCTTCCGAGTGGAACCCGTCTTGGAAAACCTCTGTATAACCTTGCAACTCAGTTTCAGGGTGTTACCCATTTCTTACAGCCTCGGCCATCTTTGTGGAGAGCAACAATTCTAATTCTCAAATCTTCAGAGAGTTCTTTGCCATGAGGTTCTATGTTGAACATCCAGTGGTCAGTATAAGGAAATTGTACTCAAAGCACTAAATTTGTACTGCTATAATACAAGATACACAAATGTGTATCATCCTGTCAAGTAGACAAAATCATGAATATGATGAATAGGACATGTGGCCTTGCATAGTTACATGACATAAAGCTGTTTTTATTTAGTTACTTGCTATTATAAACCATCGTCAGTGGTTCCTTCCAGTCAAAATACAGTAAATATATATTTCTGGCTAATTAAGGAGACTGTGTTAATTAGAGACACACACATTTATTACAGTGTTACCCTAACCATATATTTTCTGCTTCATTCTCTGATAAAAAAAAAAAAAAAAGATTACCTTTTGGCATTTCTGTCAGCATTACCCATGATCCTCTGCCTACAATTCTATGGAGACGGTGCCAGATGGAGGCAGTCGGGCTGAGTGACACGAAAAAAAGAGGGAAATTTGTGTCCATGAACACGAATCACTCGATTAAATTTCATGACGATATCACGAAATGCCATAAGACTGCGTTGTAAATACACAGTGTGAACTTTGAATAGTCAAATATTGCAAATGCCACCAATTCCTTCAATTTAACTCCTACCTTTAAATATATACTTGATCCTTGTATCTTTTTTGTTTCTGTATATATAGGCATGAACAAAATATCACCAATAAACAATTCTAAATATAAAGCTTTTGCAACTGTGTTTACTTTTCCAACAGGTACGTGAAGATGATTGCAGATGCTAACTAGCTAGCTCATCTCAATTTACTGAAATTAGCCTGCTGTCTGTCTCTTCTCTTAATCTACTTCAAGTCATTTCTTACATAAACTTAACCTTATCTACACTGAACAAAATTATAAACACAATACTTTTGTTTTTGCCCCATTTTTCATGAGCTGAACTCAAAGATTTGTACTCAATGATAAGTCAGTAGCTAATCCTAGTTGAAAGTAGTTTTTGTTAGCAAATTACTTTTTACATGATCTGTCACAGCCAAAATTGATATAAAAATTAATATAAAAAGATGCTAACACTTTCTTCGCTCATTAAAACTTACTTACCTTTTTCTTTGTGTGCCTGCAGTTATGTTTTGACAATATACATGATGGTGAAATACAGAACTTACCTAAAGAACATGGTGTACATCTTCAGGCTTTGACCTCATTGGCAAAGACCAGGTTCCATCATTCATCTTGACAATGCCTTCATCACAGCAGGCATCTCCAACAGGGTTAAAAAACAATAATCAAGCACGGGCGATGTTCAGTCTCTTATCAAATTGGGGATTGATTCATTTGAGTTTAACACCTGGGATAAGGCTGTTTATCTGAAATTTCATCCACCTAGTTTTCAAGGAGCAAAAAAAAAAAGCAAAAATTGCATAGTGTTCTTTCTCATTATTTATAATATAAAACATCTGCTACAAAACAAAAGGTAAACAATACTTTGCTTCCTCCTAAACTGTGTTAAAAATAAAACATTTTTGTTATGCAAAAATCACTGCTTACATTAAGTGCTCATGTGGGTTTTCTATGGTTTGGGTTGCTGACAGGAAAAACCATCAGACTGGCCCAAACAGGATACTGTTTATAATATACTAATATACTAAGCCACCATTGGGGTCCATATGGGGTTTTCTTAGGGCAAGTCTAAATTTGGCAAGGGAAAGGCAACACAAGTCAAAGGGCAAAACTGCTGCAACCTTGTTTCACATGGACCCTGTGTGGGCAATTCCACACAAAGCCTATGTAGAATTAGAGTGGGTTTTCCCTGCACACACTGCTTTACAGTAAACTTACAACCAGTCCGCCATTCTTGAGCATACACTATGAACATCTTGTTTGATTTAAAGTTATTCTTACATACATACAAATCCCAATATTGCACAAAAAGTCATTTTATATAAATGTGTGCAGCTCGTTTTGGGAAACAGTGTGGAGAAAGAACTACATATGGGTGTAGCTTTCAGCTACAGGACTGCAGGTTGGATAGCGTCCAGATTTTGGAAACTTGTGCACACTACAGTAACCTTGGTTCTCCAAGCAAAGACAGGGGAAAAGAACAACATTGGGTCTTAAGATGTATTTGGGCTAAAAACTTTGCTGAAATGTGGCTAGCAGTCCTGGTAATATTGCACAACTTGTATCAAACACATCTGTTGTTGCTAGACTGTATGCTGGATGACCCCCTCTGCTGTATATTATGCAAGACTGCATCTTATAGCATAAGTCATGTGTTATAACCTCTCCATTTTTAAAAATTATTTTTCATTATTAATATCCAGCCCTATTTTCCAGCAGAGGAGCTGTTGGAAATAAGCCTACTGGGCTCCAACATTAATTCTAGGCACGCAAGTTGTGGCCACTATTAAACACAAAGATTGCGAATCTAGGCCTGTATGGATCATGCATCAGTGAGAATGCACAAACAGGAATACCTATGCCAAGAGATTCATTGCTGCCATCCCATATTTCAACTAGCGACTTGAACTTCAATAAGGGCAGCTGCTATAGAGTATTGGACCTGATCGGTATAGAGTTCTCTCCAACCATTTAAAAATGCAATGATTTAGAGCGCAGACTACTTCTAGTACATACCAAGGATTTTCTATAAAAAGGGAAATGAGGGATCAGTGAGCAGCAATCATCTCCAACGCAAAGCAATTGCTCCATGATTTTTGGATTAGACCTGAACCATCAACCCGTATGCATTCATGCTGAAAGTTCTCAATTAATAAAACCGAAATCATTTCAGACAACTGCTGACAGGCGCACAATCTTTTCACCAATGCAGGCCATGATTATTGCTGAATCTTCACCGAATCAAAAGAAAGCAAGCGTGTAATCGTCCTTGACTTGATTTTGGAGTGTAGCTTTCGAGGCTCTTCTTTTATGTTTTTTAGGGATGTGTCTGGAAAACATAATTCCTTACATCACTTCCAAATCATTGTGATAATGAAGATGAATATTTGTATACAGGTTCATGCTGGAACATAGAAACAAATACAGAAACAAACCCCACGCATGTTGACTGACTCACAGTCACTAACCCTAATAATAATGTTTATGGAATTTGTATGAGGGTCTGGGAAAACAGTGAAATTTGACGATTAAAATTTATAAAATGGGAAAAGTTTTTTTTTTTTTAGGTATTCTGTTATCAGACAATTGTTTAGGCTTATGATTATTCACTATGGCAGCTGTTTAACAACTTGCCTGACATTTATTTACAAAGAAATTCTAAACTTTGCTAGCAAGGATTCAGTCATCTTTAGGCAGACTGACTATTTTTTACAATCAGATCTTTCCAACAATTATTTAAAAGGATTTTATCAGGAACATCAAAGCGATAATAAACATAATTTATATCTCAAGGTAAAGCAGTGCAAAGCAAGTTGTAGCAAAAAAATTTTTTTATTCTGCTCAAAACTTCTACTTTCTCACGACAGTTTCTCTGAAATTAGGCTTTGTCAAGTTTCCCGGACCGCCGCACATTTTGTGTATTTAAAATATAACCATTAATTTTCTTTACAGCTGATAAAAGAGTAAAGTTTACAGCACAGCTACTGCATCAGCTCATAACTGTAGACAAACAGCACCTAAACGTTTCCTGTAAGTAAAAACATTTAATATGTAGGTGTTGCATTTTGGTCGTTGACATATTCCCCATTAAAACCGTGTACAGTTACAATTACTGTATAAGTAATTGATTTCTATAGTTGCCCACATACATTTTAATCCTCTTACAACAGATTTAATAATGACTAAGTTCAAATGCAATACAGATATTTACTTGTAATTCAAGCATTTTTAGGCAGAAGTACTTTTCCCAAGTCTTCTTAACATAAAAGGTGATTTGCTTTACTGTGGAGTCCAAAAATCCCAATAAATCATGATCTCTTATAACACCACTCCTCTTAATGCATCAGCAGCAGAAAAACAACGTTACATATATTTTTATACATTTGTAATCTATTTAATAGTTAAAAAAAAAAAAAAAAAAGGACAGAAAAAAGCTATTAGAAAATCTTTTAAGGAGAAGACTGTTGGTCCTTTTCATTAAATAGAGTCATATTAGTTACGTCTCACTGTAGCTCAGCCTGTTGAAGTCTCACTTGGACAACACATCAGTGTTTATAGTGACTGCTCCTGCTCTGTGAAGGCAGAAGGTTGCTTCCGTATATGTTTGGAGCTGCACTAACAGTAGTCCTGTAGTTCTGAATGGAGGGGATTCTCGGTCCTGGGCCCAAACCCACACCGAAGCTGCTTCCTGGCTGAGTTAAGCCCTGGCTGAGCATCGCATTGTAAGGAGAAGGTCCGTACCCAAGGCCCATATTATAAGGTCGTTGCTGATGAATGTTCGGGAGTAAAACGGGCCGCAGGTTCCTGCCGGGGGTGTTAAAGGAGAACTCGGGTGGTGGGCTGCTCGGTTTAGAGGGAGTGGAAGTCAGTGGCTCGAGTTCTTGAAGTTGCTTTGCAGATGAAAGTGCCATATCGGAGAGGTTGAGCGGGCCTGTGGCCAAGGATGGGCGCGTCCAATCGTCCTTGAAGATCTGTATGGTGAGCGTGGAGACGAGTGTGTGGAGGCGATTGGTCACATGAGCCAGCACCATTTGCTCGTTTGCGTCCCGCCGGATGCGCACGTGGACGGAGCCGGCCTGTTTTTGTTCCGAGAAAACAAAAACACGATTACTAAAACAGAAGTTACTAATAGTTAGCAAAGAAAATGCTGGTCTACATTCATAGACCACTTTTAAAATGACAGAACAATCAGTACTAAAATTATGTCCTGACTAACTGCAATAGATCCCAATTTATTCCAAATTTATGCCGTAAAGTGGACAAATTTAGGACAAAAAATAAAGTGGTTCTTACTCATGTATATACTCGCCGACTATTCTAATAGGAAACCTGTACATCTACCTCATTCATAAAATGACCCAATGAGCCGATTGGGTGAAAACAGAAGGAGACGACACTGGAAGACATGCTGTCATCAAGACGAGAAATCTGAGACTACAGCGGGAAAAAGGTTCTTAGACACCGGAGAGATTCAAACAGTCCAGTTTTGGTGCAACTGTTAGAAACTGAAATGTATGAAACTTGGAGGCCAACTGTTGCGGTTACAGAAGAGTAAAATCTTTCAGGAGTTCCTCTACTAGGACTCTATAAACCACATACTAAGAAATAAACACACAGGTAAAAAATTAATTCAGAAGCCAAATAAATAAATAAAAACAAAACAACAGCACACCAGAGAGCCAAAGCCTATTGTCCAGAAGTGTTCATTCCGGACTTCCAAAACTCCATCCAGCGTAGAGACCTGGAGAGAAAGTTGTGTATAGTTATAAAAGGGCAGCATTTGCTTGTACATCAATAAGAGGATGTAGAAACAGACTGGAAATTGTGTGATTTGGTTGATTCTGGTCAACAGCTACGAAACTCACCTCCCTAAGCACTTTGTCAAGTTGTCCAATCACATGAGAAGGGGTGGTCTATAAAATTGTAAACATTACCAATAATCAATTTAAAGATCATTAGTGCTGTATATTATAAAACACAAATAGCTTTTATCATGAATTATTCAATGGTATACCTGAAGAAGGACTTTTCCACTGTACACACTCATGGGATACATGGTGCCAAAGGTCATGAGGGCGATCGCTACAGCAGAAGCAGTGTCCACTGCATTATAGTTGCTGAAAAGTCACAGAATGCCATTTGTTAATAAGCTATATATGTATATACACTTATTTTGATGATAAAAATATTAATTTACATATAGCACTGATATAAAGTCACGTTGTATATAAATTTGGGGTTTCTTTTTTTTTTTTTTTATTGCATCAGAAATACATTTGCAAAAACAAATATTGGTCAGCAAGTGTAACGGTTGTTCAACTGCATTCGGGAAATGAAACGAGTTATACAACTAATGTTCTTACTTAATCTCGATGAGCATGTAAGTGATTCCAAGAGCGAACGCTCCAGCCAGGTTGATAAGAACAAAGGGATTCATGCGAGGCAAAAGAATGCTGCTCAAGGCCGGGACAATCCCGCACAGACTGTAAAATACCAAAAACAGTACAACGATTACACAAACGGCTCATCTGCGTCCAAAACTCCAGCAAAACAGCCTTTCGTTTACATGGCTCCTTTTTTCTTTTGCTGAATTTACATCTGTACTGAGGTAAAACTGCGTCAGCTCTGACTGGATCACTACAATATCTGGACTGGAAGTAAATCCAGAGTTGTACTGCTGCAGAAATCATAAGCATGAATGAAGCATTTGGAGTTCCTAGCAGATTGAATACGTCTATAAATCTAGAAGAGGCTGAACTAGAATCAGCAAGTGACAGTAATCAACAAAAAAAACCTCTTAATGCTGGATTAACACGTAATTAAATGTGCTTTATTTCACTATTTTAAAATAAAATCACTGAGAGTTTAAAAGAGATGAGGCACATTTCTTTGTATAATCAGATAATCTTACTGGGGCACTCATTAAACCAGAGCAGAAGCCACTGATTCCTTCACAGAGCCAAAAGCCTGCCCCGCTTTCTATTCTGTAATCCTGCTTTCCTTTATGATGGAAAACACGAGATTAGCGCAAAGCAAACAAACAGTTGATATTATGTTACATAAATCCTCAATCCAGTCATTAAATCCAGTGTGCAGTAGTGAGAGACGCCGGGTTTTGGCTTTATAATCACGCAACCCTGCCATGACGGTGGAAAATTCAATCGTTCAACCAGCATTATAAATAGTTATAAACTAAATAACTAACTTGGATATGAGTTTTAAGAAATGAAATACAATTTACGGACAAAAGTATTTGGACATCTTACATTTCTATCCATATGTAATTCTTTCCCAAACTGGAAGACCTACGGATTGATTTTATAACGTTATAAAGTATAATAAAAATACATATAAAGTAGCTCGAAATGAAATAAAATTTTTGCGTAGGTGGTTGAAAACTTGCTGCATGCTCTTGGAATATTTGTCCATTCTTATGTTTACATGTCTTTGGAGAAATAGTACAAGCTTCAGGTTTGAAAAAACTGGCAAGGTCTTGAAACGGAAAACTGCCACATTTACTATTTAAACACCAATCGCTGGACACAACCAAAGCTTTTTGGACTAGCAGGAGATCTATCTTTTCTGAAAAGGAAAGAAAAAAAAGCTCAGACTGAGAGGAAAAGCTTGATACATGGGATCAGGAGACTAAAAAGAATCCAGTGACCTCAGTTATTTACACCAGCTGTGAAGTCATGGAGATCCATGACCAGCATGACCTTCAGTTGCAGCTCTGCCCTTAAGGTCAAAAGGGGAATTTTGGGAAACCTGAAAAGGGAAAACCTGCAGATCATTTGTGCTCATTACGTCCGTGCGTTCTTCACAATGTTTTGGTTGGGAATATTGACATCTCGGCTGCAATTGTCTCTAAACACCGAATGCAACCTCTTTTCCATCAAACCAACCTCAATAGGTCAGAACTTTCCATTTGAGAATTGAAAGATAAAGATCATTCCAGATGGATGATTTGGTGAAAAATGATCTTACCTTTGACTCAGGTCAGCCACATGCTCCTGGAGCCAACTGGTGCTGGCAGCTGGAAAAAGAAGAGAAGAAAAAAGAAGGAATCGACAATTTTGTTACCTGATCACTCCAGGGTCAGGCCTTGAAGACACCAATCCCCCTGGGCAAGATTCTCAGCCCCTCATACGATCATCTAATAAACCTTTTATTTACATAAATACAGAAAACTGAAGATTCGTAGAAAGAAAAAGTTCACTAGAAGCTCCTTTGCTTCAAAGTTGTTTTACAAAAAAAGGTCTTCAGTACACTAAATAAATCTGTCATCACTTCATGAAAACATTCTATGACCATAGCAGTATATAGACCAGAAGACATCAGAGACGCAAACAGTAGCTCTACTAAGCATTGACCATGGTAAAGTCATTAACAGGCAAATAAATTGCATGCCAAATGCTTGATTTAAGGTCAGGGTGAGCTCCACTCCAGAGATCTAGGACTTGCAGGCATTTCTTCATTTCTTATAGATTTTAAACAGCAGAACACTGTGTATGCCATGCAGATATTTGTCCACAAAGCATAAATGCCCAGGATTATTATTACAATAGACATTTGTGAATCTAAACAGGTCTATCTAGCGCTTGACATGTACTTGATGCTAAACGGACCAAAAAAAGTGGTAAGATTTATGTTACACTGACGATAATTTTCATAGTTTAAACTATTCTATTATAAAAAAAGCCTACCTTCAGAAACGGAGACGAAGGGCTTGTTCTTGATTGAAAGGAGTGTCAGCAGGTTGAAAAACAAAGCCACTAAGGTCCCGACTAAAAGGCGCCCCCTGCAGGGAGGCAGCATGGTGCATATCGAGTTCAATTCAAAACATCAGAACATTTTATACGTTCGAATCCAACAAACCAAAGCGAAGTCAGGTCATTAGGGAATTATGCCCGGATTAGACATGGTGGTCTATAACGTTACCGTATTAGCTAAATGCATTAGGAGATTATGGAAAGTCTCGGCAGAAATGTGTCACTCGAAGAGTTTTACACTGGACCGATGTTTATAAGCTTGAAGAAGCAAGTTCAGATGTGATTATGAATTTTTTGTGGGAGAAACAGAATGGCTAGCTGAAAATCCTATTAAGGGAATCGGCTGGAACACGAGTAAGAGTGAAAAAGGAACGAGAGCTTACGTGTGCACCTCCGGCTGCTCCATGAAGCGTTCCACGCTGCAAAGGAGACACAACGTTCAGTCACAACACTGCACACAGCAATTCAATTACATTTCTGAGTCTCAGAAGACAGAACCAGTAGTATAACTGGCTGAATAATAGAACAAAATAAAGAAATCAAGGTTGAGCTCTTAAGAGAATTCGTGTTCTCACAGAACACGCTGCCTGAACGCACATTTATAAGCAGAACAATCCTACAAAAAAGCAGCAACTGGAAAACCTTCACAAAAGCAATATACTGTAACAAGCTGTGATGAAAATGTAATAAATTATGCATTTATGACATGAAACTTTAAATACTACATTTAGAGCAGGGAGGAGGAGAGATGAAAACGGCTCACCTTTCCTTCAGAATGAACAAAGCGCCCAGCTGAATCAGTACTGTAGAGGCAAACACTGCCAGCACCTCAAAGCGTTCAAAACTGAGGAAACATTACATACGGGGAAAATAAATAAATAAATATATACTGTAAACACAACAATCCCAATATATTTGGGATCAGAAAACAAAACCAGGGAGCCATTGTGCACTGAGAAGTAATAAGATGGTATGTAATGTTGAAGTCTGCATAGAAAATACACTATATGGACATTTGATGTTATAATAACCTCCACTTTTTGTGTGCTCATTCAGCCACACAGGTGTTAGTAAAGTCAGGTACTGATGTAGGTGTGGTGAGGAGGCCTGGGGTGTTTTTAGTGGTCCAGTTCACCCCAAAAGTGTTTAATAGGCTTTCTGTAAAATCTGCAGCTACGATGATCTTCAGTCAGTATCACACTAAAGATTGAGATTTTGTAGATTGGGGGGGGGTGTCTTAGAAAAATAAGAAATATCTGGCAGTGAAGAAACTCTTCTAAGGAATCTTGCACTCACCCAAATGTAAAGGCTTGACTTGGTTTTTTCATGGCCACCCAGGAGCTGATGAGGCATGTAATCAAACTGGAATGGACAAATCAGAGATAAAAAAAAAAAAACTGCAAGCATTTCATTTTTAATACAAATCCTTGAGATATTATTAAACACTTTAAAAGCAGTTTCAAGAGTAGTTACTTTCACTTACCCACACTTACTTATAGTTGCTTACACTTACTTACCAATTTATTTATACTTAATTATAGCTACTTACACTTACTAAATTACTTATACTTACTTACACTTACTTATAGCTACTTACACTTACTTACACTTACTAAATTACTTATACTTACTTACACTTACTTATAGCTACTTACACTTACTTACACTTAGTTACATACACTTACTTACTTACAATTACTTATAGTTACTTACAACTACTTACTTACACTTGGTTACATACACTTACTTACACTTAATCATAGTTACTTATACTTACTTACACTTATACTTACAGTTACTTACTTATAGTTACTTACACTTACTTACACATAGTTAAATACACTTACTTACACTTACTTATAGTTACTTACAACTACTTACTTACACTTGGTTACATACACTTACTTACACTTAATCATAGTTACTATATATAATAGAAAAAAAAGGTATTTATACATTTCCTAAATAAGTGCCTTAACTGATTAAATCGATAATTGAACCTTTATAAAATCACATGATGATATATGATGCATTCAGTCTCATAGCAGCAGGTAACAAAAACAACAACAAAAAACAAAGCTGTACATTTACGTTTAAAAGAAGTGCCGAGCTTTGGCTAAGCTTGTAAAGATGACGTGAAGAGACACTCACCTGAAGAGATCGAAGATGGTGAGGTATGTGTAAGCAGTTAAAGCTAAAACAGAAAGCAAGAGGTTTTTGGTTAGAAAGCAGTGAATTATACAGATCAGTAAACATACTGGCGGTGCATTGAATAGAGACTTGAAGCCAGAGGATCGCTCTGCTATTATTCCACATGAAAGAGAATGAAAGATCAAATTTTTAACGTGAAAATCTTGGAAAGAATGTAGGATAAAGACAAAGTCTACGCACATACGGCAATTGCCAGATGCATTACAGTGTTCTTGAAATTCAAGTTGGATGGTATTCATTTTCTGTTTGTTGGGTCGTATGATTCACAAGAACACCTTCGAACACAATATTTTGAATAGTAACTGGGTTCAAATGAACATCTGCAAAATGCAACAGAGAAGGAAATATACAAGATTTTGTACAGTGATAGATAGCCAAATCCCTGGTGGAGGGGAACCAAATCCTTGTAGCATATTGTGAGCAGATTAAGGTCACTTGTGTATGTTTACAGAACCGATCAATGCGTATGAAAGGAGGAGAAGCAGCGGTGGAAAACGGAGCCGGACCAGGGAGCTAAATATTTAATAAGCGTCTGCAGGGCTTGAGCGCCAAAACATGTCAAATTGCCCGATGCTAGCTGCCCTCCTTCCTCTCAATCTTCCCCCGGTGGGACTGTAGAGTCCATTAAAACGGCATTAAGCGTCGCCTGGTTATTCAAAACAGAAGAGTAAACTTTAAGGAGGCGCAGACACGGTGATCGGGTGTGCCGTCTGACGTGTGGTATCGGGACCGCGGCGGAACCTGGTATTTTTGGTAAGTGAGTGAGAATTCGTCAACTGAAGCGCTCGACCGTCATTGAGCTCGGGTGTCTGTTGACGCGGCATGTTGAAATAATGGTAGATCGGCCCAGATGTAAACCAAAAGCCGTATTGATCGACTACAATGTAACACCTGGCGAGGGAAACAGGAGAATGTGGAAGGACGCGAGCCCTGCTGACACGAGCTTCTCTGGGGGTAAACCGAGACGCTGCTGCTGGAAGAGCCGAAGCGAACGAGCGCCGCATAGCAACGCTGTTCATGTGGACGACAGAGACAAGAGACTGGGCATATTATTGCCAGCAAATTGGATTGCGTTGAATAAATACTTAATTACGGTGCTATAATATTCTCACCGTACAAAACGGCGTATGTGAAGTGGTAAGACGGTTCATGGGGAAATCATATTTGGCTCGATCCAAATCTGGAAATCTTAAGAAATCTTAAAAAACAATATATACTCCACTCAGTCAATCACATTAGACTGATATAGATCTAGCACTTTAGCTTTAGCTCCATGTCTTTACATCATACTGAACTTTAGAAACTGACAATATATTTTAAGTGTATACATCAACAAATAGGATGTGTTCAAGTCTTGTTTTTATTTATTTATTTTTTTAAATCAGGCTATGTGGACTACCCACCATACCCCCAAGCCACCGTGATTGGGGCATTACTAAAGAAACAATAAAGTATGCTGAATTATAGCAGTCCAGCATGTAAATTCAGTTTATTTATTCTTAGGCCTGGAATTTGTCAAATGACCAAACCAGCAGTGGCAGTTTTAAGGAAAATCTCCCTGGGATTTTATGAGAAAGAAACCAGTAAATCCCAGTATTAGAAGTAAATGGCAATTTTCTAATGGAGGAATCATCTTGTCATGTTGGAGGCGTGTACAATTTGTATACTCATAAGATCTGGAATTCGTGATGAGTGCTCCTGAAGAAAGATCTTTTCCATTTCCTTTTATTATCTAATGACTGATAAAAACACATACTTGATGACTTAAACCATCATATGGTTTTTACGGGTATTGATCCTTCCCTAATTGAACAGCAGAAAATGCTGCTTCACACATGATAAATGGTCAAGACTTGTCTGAAACTGTAGGAGAGTCTGGTTTTTAACAATAATTAATAGGTTTGTGTAATGCAAGGCCACAGATGGAGGAGGGAACACTAGACGTTAAGTAGGCTGTCGGTAATGAATAGAAGAGTTCAGGCACGTCTCGCAGGACTTCATATCGACGCCCTATGGCCTTCAGGGCTTCCACGAGACTCACTTATCTTAAAAGTCTAAACGATCTTAATATCTGGGAAAAACAACACACACTATTTGTTTCGGCAATAATAATAAACATTGCTCTGAAAAACTGATCTGGTGGCGATCTCTATGTGTAAATCGTACGCTTTTAAGCAGATGAATGCATCTAAGGGAGAAATTAGAAACGAAAATAAATACTTCCTTTTAGTAACAAATGTAGATATAAAATTGGGTTAAAAGACGAAAAAAGGATAATATACAGGATATATATTAGAATAGTTCGATTAAGAAGGTGAGAACAGGAAGCTGAGATTTTACTGTTTCTGACCCACTAATTTAACCATAAAAACCCTCTTTGATACAGGAGCGTAGTACACCCTGTGTGGCGAATCTGTCATATACACATTACAGTAAAAGGCACGACAGTAAGTTTAGACAATAAAACCGAACCCTGAGCATCACTTTACCGAAGCACAAACAGCAGAACCCACAGCGGCTTCCTATTGTTTTCCCCCCCAGGTAACGAGTGTATTGGCAATTTTGTCTGAGACGCTGTGCCACATCGATCCATCCGAAAGAAGTGTTGACAAAAGAAGGATGTGCGTATTAGATTAAAGTGTGTAAATTTTCCACAGCCAGAAAGGAGATACGGTGTTTCCGATGCAGAATTTGATCTCGGCGAGCTGACTGAAGCAAGCGGCGTCCTGTAGACTCATCTGTTTTACATTCTAGTTTTTCGGTGGCATGTGAAGATTGCTTACATGCTCAAAAACAAACGGAGGTGGACACAAAGACCAATGTGTGAGGGCGTCAAATAAATGGAGGTAAAGGAACACGTCGTTATTAGCGAGAAGAAGAGAGAGGAAAAGCCGCTGTGTGTTTCAATTGTACAGATATAATTATACAGTGCAGCAGGAACATTTTCACAGCGCTTCACTTTTTCCAGAATGGATTAAATTCATTATTTTCTTTAAATTCTACAAACAAAACCCCAATATTGACAAAGTGAAAGAAGTGTGTTTGCTCGATACTTTGTTGAAGCACCGTAGGCACCAATTACAGCATCAAGTGTTTTTGAGCTTGATGCTACAAGCTGGACACACCTATTTTTGGGCAGTTCTTCAATTCTTCTTTGCAGAACCTCTTAAGATCCTTCAGGTTGGATGGCGAGTGTCTGTGCACGGCCATTTTTAGATCAGAACTCTGGGATCTGGCTGGGCCACTCAAGGACATTCACAGAATTGTGCTGTTGGAAGATGAACTGTCGCCCAGTCTGAGCTCGAGTGCACTGGAGCAGGTTTTCATCAATCATGTCTCTGTACATTGCTGCATTCATCTTTCATTCAATCCTGACGAGTCTCCCAGTCCCTGCAGCTGAAAAACATCCCCACAGCATGATGCTGCAACCACCATGCTTCACTGTAGAGATGGTATTGGCCAGGTGATGAGCAGTGCCTGGTTTCCTCCAGACATAATGTATTTCATTCAGGCCAAAAAATTCAATCTTTGTTTCTCATGTTCCGAAAAGGATTCAGGTGCCTCTCTCCACAGAGAAACACCAGAGCTCTTTCAGAGTGACCAATGGGTCAATGATCACCTCTTTGTCTAAATCCCTTCTCCCCCCAAGTTTGGCCAGGCTCTAGGACGAGTTCTGGTGGATCCAAACTTTTCCAATTTTAGATGATGGAGGCCACTGTGCTCATTGAGACATTTAATGCTGCAGAAATGTTTCTGTTCCCTTCCCCAGATCTGTGCCTTAATACAATCCTGTCTCTGAGGTCTACAGATAATTCCTTGGACTTCATGGGTTGGTTTGTGCACTGACATGCACTGTTATAGACAGGTGTGGGCCTTTCCAAATTATGTCCAAACAACCGAATTTACCACAGGTGGACTCCATAAAGTTGTAGAAACATCTCAAGGATGATCAGTGGAAACAGGATGCACCTGAGCTTAATTTTGAATGTCATGGCAAAGGCTGTGAATATTTATGTGCATGTGACATATATTTTTTTTATCTCAATAAATTTGCAAAGATAAAAAAAAAAAAAAAAAAAAACAACCTTAGGTGCCTTAATAACTGTTACTTGGACAGTCCAAAACTCGGTACAATATCATTGCTGTGCACATATCATCTGCTGCGTCAAATACAAACACACAAGAAACAAAAAAATAGTTAAAATGATTCAATCATCATCTCACTTTCCTGCTTGGATCCCAGATATCAGACAAATTTTTTTGGTAGGCAATTTAGCAAACCTGGCTCGTGCTGGCATATGCATTTTTTTTACCTTGCTTCCCAGCCACCCTTCCATGAAAGCCATAATTGTTAGCATAATGTTTTTCATTTTGCTGTCATAAACATTACCTTTCGGTCGCATTAAGTAGCTCTTTGAGTTTTCTTGATATCTCTAAGCATTAAACAGTCTAACCTTAGACTGAATTTGCTGCGACGGAAACTTCTAGGAACGCTGGCGGCTGTCTGAAGGCTCTCCAGTCTTCCATGACCTCTCTTTTATAAGCTTCAGACCATAGAAACACTGCTCAGTGGAAGTTTATTGCTCTCTGTAAACACTGGAAAGTCTATAGCCATGCCACAGTTCGGGACAGCAAAATTTGGTTGCTTTTACCGTAAACGTTCCTGAAGCTCTTGTTAATGATCTGGATGAGTTTTGGTATTTCTCCTGCTACGTGGTTGACTGACGGGACAATTGCATGAATGCGAAGGCATATCTGCGTTCCTAATAAAGTTGAAGTCAGAGAAAGAAGTGTTATGTTCACTCTCTCTAAAAGAAGAGCAGCAGGCATGGTCTCTGACCCTGTTGGTACAACTTGAGCAAGCATGTAAGAAACTAAATCTTCCCCTCAATGCCATAAATATTAGCGTTTCATTTCGATGTGGATAAACACCATATGGGAAGTGTACCAACACACTGTTGTCCTCTGGATCTTTTTGTCCTCTGTCTACAGGAAGAAGTGCAGATCGGTGTGCTTGGTATTGACGTCGAGATCGGCTTTCACTTCTCTGCTCGATACGTGAGCGGCGTCCATTTCCTGTGTACCACGCAGTGGTGGCAGTTTCTGCAGTCTGTCTATATTTTTGCACTTTCCCTTACGCACACACACACACACAGTTTGCTGATACTTAATATGTTTGTGTTTATCATTATATATATTCTTTATATACCCATAGTTAACATTTGGTCGAAAAGAGTTACCCTGAAGCAATGGAGCACTCTTCTCTGAGCTTGATATGTAAAAGCAGTTGTGTACTCACCCATACTGTTTGTGGAGTTGCACCACATCAGCAGGGAAGCTGTGCAGATGACATTCAACATCCCAAACAGTAAGATCTTCCATGTCTGCAACAGAGTTCAGCGTGCACCCTTTTCACAAGGTTCAAAATATTCTCAAATATTTTCAAGACATGAAAGTAGAAGAGCAAAATCAATCAATAAGAGACAGAGAGAGAGAGAGAGAGAGAGAGAGGAGAGAGAGAGAGAGAGAGAGGCCACAATTAAAAGTGTTGTTGCACCACACTGATAAATCCTTTCTACAGTAAATGTTATTAATTCTATTTGAGATACAGAAGAGATCTACTCGTAGTACAAGCACATTACAGAGCATTCTTAAAAAGCTGCATAAATTAACAACGGAATGTATTCCGTATTTTTTTTTTCCATTTAAAAACAGGATGAGGATGCAAGGAGATGTAAAGTGTGCCATCACCTCGGGGTACTGTTACATACCCGATTAGCCAATAATGTGTCTTGTTACTGAAACTGAAATTGTAGCCACCCCACCACCCCTTTCTGTTTATACAGATAACAAGATGTTCTTACAGGACCGCGATCAGGGAAACCTAAGGATTTTACCTTCTAAAAGTGCTTATTATACTTTTATAAAAAAAATAGTCCAATCACATTATAGCAGTTTAACCCCACATATTTATATTCCTGAAAGTATTTACTCAATATCAGATTAGCTCCACCCATTCCCTTTGCAGCATGTTAGCGCCACCTATTTACATTTATATTAAAGTGAGAAAACTGCCACTCATCAGCTGCATTCCTATTGGTTGTGAGGAAGCATGGTGGTGGTAGCACCATGGTCTGGGGATGCATGAGTGCTGCTGGTACTGGGGATCTGCAGTTCATTGAGAAAAAGATGGATTTCTGTACTGTGACATTCTGAAGCAGAACATGATGCCCTCCCTTCAGAAACTGGGCCCAACGCCGGTTTTCCAACATGACAACTGCCTTGCTGAGGTAATGGAGTGGCGAATTCAGATCTGAACCCTTTTGAGCACCTGCGGGGATCCTCAAGTGGAATGTGGAGAAGCGCCATGTGTCCAACATCCAGCAGGTCAGTGATGTCATTATGGAGGAGTGAGGAGCTTTGGTGAATTCCATGCCCAGGAGGATTAAGGCAGTACTAGATAACAGTGCTTCTCACACAAAGGCACTTATTGGCAGCTATTTAGACAATAATCGCTATATGTTGTTATTCGTAGAGGACTTTTGTGAGATACTGTATAGACAAATACAGAATACAAAGTACCCTGAAACATCTCCCATTGGACTTTTGTCAGAAGAAGAGAAAATATTCTCCCATGTACTATCTTAAGCCTAAAACAGAGACTCTGCAAAAACGCTCTCTTTTATATTTGATATAATTCATTAAAAAGAGAATAAAAAATTTTAAAACCACGTTCGCGAGTGAATTCCTAAAGACATGACTAATAACCTTCTCAACCTTGACCTCATATTGATCTCGGTTGGCTTACTAAAACGCAACGCGTAATCCGATCCTGCTTGGTTTGTAAAAGCGGGACGCTTATATCGGCCAAAACTGGATTACAATCCAACCCTGACGCCCCATGACCTCATCTTCTGAAGTTACAACGATTTGCACAAGAACCTTACAGCCTTATAGGAAAACGTGCTGCTGAAAAGAAGCTGAAATATGCTGCTTAAAAATAGATAAGCAGTTCATCTTCAATTGTCCTGAAACTCGATTCCCTAAATGGAAACAAACAATTACCATAAACAACTCGCGATCAACTCACCCGTCTGTCTGAAAGGACTACGTTGAACTCCTGGGTGAACTTGCTGAAGATGGACTTGTGCGACTTGCGGAAGGGGTGAATGGTGCCCTGCTGTGAGCAGAAGAAAAGTGAACATACGTTTGAGAAGAAGTCAAGAAAAAGTCACTGTTACTCATCAATACTAATAGAAATCTCCTGATGTCATACACTATATATACACAAAGGTTTGTGGACACCTGACTATAATATTTTTTACTGACATTTTGAACATCTCATTCCACATTTAGTCTCTATTTAATACCATATAATTCCCTCCACTCTTCTGGGAAGATGTTCCACTAGATTTAGGAGTGTGCTTATGGAGATTTGTGCTCATTCAGCCACAAGGGCATTAGTAAACTGAGGTAGTGATGTAGTGAGGGTGAGGAGGCCTGGGGTGAATTCAGCGTTCACAATCATCCCAAACGTGTTCAGTAGGGATGAGATCAGAGCTCTATAGCAGGCCACCAGATCTTTAAGGAGCTCACTTTGTGCACAGAGGCAGTGCCATTATATCTGATTTAATGGAGTACATCAACTTTCTTTTCACTTCAAAGAAATGCCCCTGTGCACAAAGTGAGCTCCTTCAAGATCTGGTTTCTATGCTTTGGAGAGGAAGATCTTAAATGAACTGCTATAGAGCTCTGATCTTATCCCTACTGAACACCTTTGGAATGAATTGGAATGCTGACTTCACCCCAGGCCTCCTCACCTTATCTGTACCAGTACCTGCCTTTCGTAACCCCCTTGTGGCTGATGAACACAAATCTCCAGAAGCACACTCCAAAATCTAGTGAAACATCTTCCCAGAAGAGTGGAGGGAATTATAAGAGCAAATTGGGACTAAATGCTAAAAAAAAAATCAAAGTTTTTACTTATGAGCAGGTGACCCAATACTTTTAGCAATATAGTGTATAATATACATAAGAAAACACAAATAACTTCTTGTATGTTGGTTCACTTTTTGAGCCTCAACCCATTTGTTAAAATCAGTGTATTTAAAATATACATTCACTAAGTTTCTCCGTGAAGGAGATCTGAATGCGAGCGAAAACCCTTTTAATCTACTTCCTGTGTGAAAGCCATGTTTATACAACAGCTATCAAAGGGCATTGGACAGCAAGACTTTGTTGATCAGAAGTAACAAAAAAAATCAAAATTTTGAACCTATCTTTCAGAGAAAGAACACTTGAGCTTATACAGTGCATAAATATTGGCACCCTTGCCAAATATGAGCAAAAAAAAAAAAAAAGTCTTCATCGAATGAACCTTGGACTGCCTTTGTTTAAAGGAAGCCTGAAATTGGCCATGGTTGGATCTTCCAGCAGGATAATGAGGCAATGCATCCATCCAAATCAATACAAAAATAACCACAGAAGCAGGGTCATGCCACGGCACTCCCAGCTCCCTGCCTCAAACCCCACCGAAAATCCTCAATCGGAGGGTCCACCAGGATGGACCTTGAAAATTTTCCGTATGAATCTCTAAGAAGGGTCTCAAATCCCTCGCCATATATTCTCCAACCTCATCAGGCATTGTAGCACAAGACCCAGAGCTGGAATCTCGGAAAAAGGAAGGAAGCACAAAGTTTTGACGAAAAGGGTGGTGATAATTGTGTTGCATATATTTTGCAATATTTTTGTTGATAAACCTGTGCTGGATTTGCAATTGTTTATGTTTTTTGGGGAAAAACAAAAACAAAAATATCTAAATGTCAAGGCATTGTACACGAGCCTTTGTTTTTGGGTTTTTTTTGTACTTTGGTTATAAGCATAGTTTTTTTTCACGACTTAATACATTTTATTTTCATATCCATATCAATAATTCCATCAGTTCCTGGAGTGAGCATTTCATCGCTGTCATCCTGCACTTCCTGTTGGGATAAGAGGATAAAAATATTGTTTTATTAGATGCACATTGCACACAAACTTACCAGAATATAAGTGTCTGTTTCCTGTTTCTTCCTGTATACTGGTGTGTCTGGAAACAAATACAGAAAACAACTACAAATAAAACACTGCTACTGTGCTCAGGGCAGCTGCAGTGACAAATTATATCCAAAATATTATTATTATTGTATATATGTTTTAATATGCGACAATATGTGTAACACATTGACAGAGACTTTATCCAGATAATCTATCATTATACAGAATTTAAACTGCCTATACATTAGCCGAGGGCCAATCCCAAACGGCTCCATATTAAACACCAAGTGCACTAAAAGCCGTTAACGTAGACACTATGTAGGGCACCTATGTAGGGTTTCATGTTGCAGTTTGGGACTCGGTTCTAGACTATCTGGGTAACAGCGCTACTAAATGCAATACCCGAGTCCTTGAAGTTGATAACGTCCACTGAGACCATGTCAGGTTTATCCGCGGGTCCTATTTTCCTCTCGGTTACACCAGAAGGCACCACGTCCGGCTTCGGACCGAGTTTCCTCGGGTAGTAGTCAGAAACATGATGGTATGGTAGTCCTGATGCAGACGTGGACATTGCGTCCATCGCCATTTTGGAGCGCCGCTTCTTCTCGGGTTTCAGGTTGTGGTTTGCTGTTCAAGGGATGGCGCGTTTGCGACCCCTAGTGTTTGTGGTGGATAACGACGAGAATAGATGTGTTTTCCACACTGTGATTAACCTCAAGGAATTGTCATTCTAAACTCCACTTTTAAACTTTTAAATAGATTATATCATACTGGTTTACAATCATTCATCTGCACAGTTAATTATGTCTATAGCAGCATAAATTATATTGTAAATCTCTACAAGGCATGGATGAGCATATGCTAATTCACAAAGTCGTGCCCTTTTTTTACATTCTGCTTGAAAACTGTTTTAGCAGTTGATGTATTGTTACTAAAATGTTAGAAGCAGTCAAAAGCATTGCCCGCTTTTTAAAGACTGCTAACTTTCCTAATAACATGGTAACAGGATGCTTTCATAAGGTCCAGAATGGAGAAATTCTATGCCAGACCACCAGAGGGTGCTCTCTTTAAAACCTCCTTTTAGTTGTCATTTGGATAATTATTATTTTTTTTCTTTATGAAATGCTAAAAGGAAAAAAAAACTTTTTCTCATAAATATGGAATTACCCTAATAAAATAAACAAATGTATAATATGTTGTTGTTAAAATTTTCATGTTCTGTATAAAACAGCGCATCAAATATACATATTTCTATCCCACATTCCGGTTGCCATTTGGATGTTGATTTCCTCTTTATCTGCTCTAACTAAAAAACAAACAAAAAAAAAGCTTCCTTGTGCTGCCTTATATTTATTACATCTTTAACTTGATATTTGTAATTAGCCCCAGAGCGACGAAATACTACTGAAGAAGCAATTTATGTTCCTCACATTTTTTATAATCTTTCACCTACCCAAGTATGAAATTCCTGATTTCTGAAGTCCCTGATATGATTAAAATATAATGTATATACCTGAACATGGTTATAATTGTAATTTAATTGCAGCATCACACTGAAAAATATTAACAATTGTGACTAATTTTAGATCATAAATTCTTTATCGATATTATATTTTCAGAAGGAGACGAGCAAAACAACTGTAACTGGTCCAAAATGTCATATTTTACTACAGCCGTGTAAGAAAAACAATCACATTGAAAGACTATGTATGTATTGAAAGACAGAATGTGACTGAATTCAGTTTCACAGTGAAGATCTACAAATTTCTAATTCCGATTTTCTTTTTTACATACACATTATTATAGAGTACAACATGTAATTAAATGGGATTTTTTTGCCACTGTCCAACATGTAAACATAAAATATTGAAATAGAATATAATGATAAAAAGAAATAAAATAAAATAAAATAAAGTATATGTATATTGAGAGTATAAGTATAGCTAAAAGGTATAAAAAAATGTTAGGAATAATTTATATATATAACCCTGGTATACAAGATCGTGTCCCCGTATGTCCCCCGTATGCTTGTACTCGCATGTTAATTTTCCCATAAGTATGAATGTAAAAGCAATGAATCCGTTCCCAGTCCTAATTCAACCTAAATTAACACACAAAATATACTTGTAACAAAATAAATTCTTTTTACAACCTTTTTCCCAGTGCTATCACTACAGTTCTTAGGACTCATGATGCTAAATGTATAGTGAAATAAAAGAAAAACACTATAAAAACAGACAAAAAGCACAATAATCACACAAGAGAATGACTGGGAACAATGTCTATGAAGCGACTGAGTATGAAGCATGGGGACGGAGGTGACGAGCGACAAATGTGATTCAACAAGGGCATAAAAATGGTTAAAAACACTACTGAAATTCAGTGAAATATGAGGATAATATTTCACTTATAAATAATATGATGGATTTTTAAACTGTCTGTCAGTGACGTACATTACTTTGACGTACAGTACATTTCTTACATTTCCTGTCCCGGGGACAGAAGGCAATCCTGCCCAAGTGGGAGAGGATAAAACATTCCTTACGCTGTTTATCCTCAGCGACCAACTTTGGCTTTTATAGAGGTGGTCACACTCACGGGTGATCAGTTGATCAAGGTGATTTGATCAGAAGCACCTGGCTGTTACTTCGCCTCATAAATCCTCTGGAAGCAGTAAAGGTGTATTAAGTGTTTCACAATGGCATTTTGTATTTATTTTTGATTTTTCCAAAAAAATACAAAAAACAAAAAAAAAAACCAGTGGCACAGTAATATATCATGTGTCATATTCACCTAATTCTAAGACCTGATAAGGACCAGATAAGGACCAGATAAGGACCAGTGCTTCTGTGGGATCATCTCTGGTACAAACAGCAAGGCTACCAGAATGTGGGTAACTTATAAAAGTCCATGTTATGTTTATACCTTTTTTTTTTCCAAAAAGTTAATGGAAAGAATTGAAAGACCAATCATAGTGCTTCTGTTTCATTTTGTTGTTAAATTGTTTATCATTGTCGAAGAAGTGTACATTGATTATGATTGAGTGAAGGAGGAAAACAGGAAGCTTCTTCGCTTCATTGTTGCATCACGGATAGAAATGGGCAGAAGACTCTCTGCTGCTCAGGACACTTGAATTAAAAGACTTAGCACTTTTTCCATGGTGGAAACAACAGGATGTGGCAGTAAGCATGAGCCAAATGCAAGAGAGGTTAATAGGAATGCAAACGGATTAAAGTGTAGGATGAGCAGATGCTTAACGGCTGATTCCTGTTCTCTATACTTGAGTAACCAGACCACCATTGGAATTTCGATCACAGTGTAACCCAGGACTGTACCTTTAAAATATTGTTTGTATTATTGGAGAGCATGTACTGTATTGGGCCTGAAGTTCAAACATGTCATACTTTGTCTAAACTTAGCATGTCTGCATCACAACATACTAATAAATCCATTATCCCACCTGCTCTCGCAAATGGGAATTTGGCCAAGACCAGCTTGACCACCATCTGTCTGCTTTGAGGAGCCCTCTATGGAGACTATGCTAAAGAGACCAATCGTGATTGTAGATCAAGCAGTGCTTTGCTTTATTATATTCATTGTGCACTATTGCTACTTCCTGGGTGCCACTTTCAGACATTTGTGCAGTTCGCCATCTAGAGTCAACATATTTTTAAGACTAAATGTTGCATTAATATTTACCATTTTGGGTGATTTCTGCCTTCAACAGAGCATCTCTACTTTGAACAATTCTCAACATTAACACAACATGAAGACAACATGAACATAGTACTATTTATGGTAACTGTTATTGTTTGTCAAAGTACAGAATGATGATGACTGTTATAAAGGAAAACCCTGACAGTCAATAACATTATGAAGTACAATGGATATGCAGTGCTGGTTTGAAGAAGCAGGTAAGCAAATGGCTGTAAGGATCAAGTGTCCACATACTTTTTGAAATATACAGTGTATATATTCATCTATTAACCTCTTCTATTTTTTTTTCCCAAACTGCTTTTAGTCACATTCATGTAATCAATATACAAGAAATTAAATAGGTCAAGTTCTCCCATTCCCTGAGATATCCCCTGTTGCAAACCAGTGCTTGATGTCTCTTCTTCACTTGCAATACACATCATAATTTAGTCTGGCTCCAAGATTTGTCCCTCCAAGGTGCTTCTCAAATGTAGCATTCATTTGTTCACTCTGGGCCTGACTGAAATGGTTTCTCCAGTCTCCAATTTCACCTAAAAGAAAAACATTATATTTGGTAAGTGCATTGTAAGTATTGTTTTTAAACTTCATATATATATATATATCGTGTATGAAGGCTAAAATTATGATAATAAAACGTATAATGTGAACGCAATTGTCTA
Source organism: Silurus lanzhouensis (assembly GCA_039877035.1). NCBI lineage: Eukaryota > Metazoa > Chordata > Actinopteri > Siluriformes > Siluridae > Silurus > Silurus lanzhouensis. The sequence goes on along the minus strand of JBCEWE010000127.1, from coordinate 457,367 downwards.
TTTGGAATGCTCTTGAAAGGTTAGTCTTTATTTGTTACACACAAATGTCTTTTAACGATCACAGATCGGGTAAACTTGGATTTGGACCAAACCATACACACACTCCACACACTCACCGCGAAGTATCATTTATCTCTGTTAATTATCTCACATACTAAACCTCTGATTTCTGTTTTCTATTTTAGACCCATGATCAGTCTCTTTTTCTTTGCATATAGTCTCGTTCCTTGTTTGTATAACCCCGTTTCCAAAAAAAAGTGGGGACACTAAAATGGAAATAAAAACAGAATGTAATGCAAATCTGATAGATGCATATTCTATTCACAATAAAAACAAAACATCATATCAATTGTTAAAACAGAATATATTTCATTTGAAGGAAGAAAAAAAGGTCACTTTTAGAATTTGATAACTACAGCAGGCCACCACTATGTGGCATCATGTTGCTGATGAGGAATGTTGTTCCATACGTTTCCTGAAAAATCTGTTTGTCTGGATGGAAGCATTTGTTGCTCTAAAACCTGTATATACCTTTTAGCATGAAATTTAAGTCAGTGCTACACACAATGAACCATCTCTTTGTTAATCATTGTCGATGTCAAGTATCCAATCAGCCTCAGGTTTCTGTTGTTGCAAAAGATAATTACCTGGGAATCACAATTCCAATAATAATGTAAGATTTTCCAAAGAGGTACAAAGAATATCACAGTGTTCATGTTAAAGCCAGTGGATTTCCACCTCATTGTCTGTATGATTAAACCATTGAACTCGTACGAACTGTATATATCCACTCTTATGCTGTTCTATATAGTTCAGAGGGATTTACTCAAATTAAACAATTGATGCTGGCTTTTAGTTAGCAGTTCTAATGGCTGTTCAACTGGAATAGAAACACCGTCTTGATAAATGGACACCTTGCAACCCCTTCATCATATTCACCAATTATAAAAACCTTAAATATCTGAGATGTGTGAAAGAACTTAACTCTAGCCAAGTCATGTGGGTCTTGTTTTTTTCACCCAGTTCCAGTCCCAGTCAAGCTCAAAGAATGGCAATGCTAAAGCTCTGTGATATACCCAGCCAATTCTTGAGAATCAAGCCAAGAACCAATTTTCCCAAAATCTTCCTTCATTAGTTCACTGGATCTTGATCAGGAGATTAACCCTGCCAACCTGCATTCTTCTAGCCCAAGCTGTCAAGGTAAAATGTTCTTATTCTCCAATCTACAAACCAAACTCAACATCTGGGTACACACCTTCTGCAACTGAAACCCAGCCATCCTTGAATCATTCAATTCAATTCATCTTTATTTATATAGCGCTTTTGACAATGGACATTGTCTCAGAGCTTTACACCGATAATGTGGTAAGAAAAAATGAATTAGAGTTGAATTGAATTAGAGAATTAGAAATGAATTAGAGAATTAATGTTCTTAATGTAAGTTTGTCCCTAATTAACGTGGCAGGAAAAAACTCCCCGAGATGGCATAAGAAGAAACCTTGAGAGGAACCAGACGCAAGAAGGAACCTCATCTGGGTGGCACCAAATGTCTATTAAATTAAAGCTAAATGTTTTTGACGTGTGCAGTGATCAGTGATCAGATGCGAACTGTAGTTCTGGATCAGTGTAGCAGACTGTTGACATTAACTACAGTTCAAATTCATATATCATGCTTACTGATATTCAATTAATCTTTGACGAAGTCCCACAAACCCTGCTTATAGGTAAGTTTCATGCCAACACCTGCATGGTCTTCACAACACACATAATTTTACCTTGCTCTGGACTTCATAACAGATCTGTGTGACTCTCAAGAAAAAAAAAAAACAGTTTCTGGTTATCATTGATCGGTCCCTCCACCTGACACGACTGCACAAGTTACTCACAGCATTTAAAATTGCACAGCTCATTTTTATTCATGTGGTCTGATACCTTAAATTACCAAAATGTAGTGAGTGTGGAGCCAATGACCTTGCTTTGTGCACCAGAGCCTTGCCATGCTGAGACAGGGTAAAATAAAATTGTCCAGCTACAGCATACAAAGATATGACATATAATCAGGAGTTATTTGCTCACCTTTTCTGAAGAAGACATTTCCCATCTGGCCATGAGAATCTTTGGAGCCTTTTTTCATGGCATCAAATGTGCTTTCCTCTGCAATAGTTTGGATCTGAGCATCAGTCAATTTAAAGCCAAAAAACTCTGCCACCATTTGAATACTTCCCTTGGGGTCCTGAGAGAGAGAGAGAGAGAGAGAGAGAGAGAGAGAGAGAGAGAGAGAGAGAGAGAGAGAGAGAGAGAGAGAGATGTTTCTGGCATCTAACCGAATATAGAGTACATTTTGCACTGTCCCCACTCTGTTTCCACAAGAGATTGTGCCACCACACCTGCTAACCATACCTGCTTGAGTTCTTCAAATGTGATGATCATGACGTTTATGTCATTCATGTGTTTTTCCCAGGCAAGAGCATGGTCAAAGTAGGAGCCCCATGGAACTGCAGAGAAATTTGAGAAGACATATTGTTGTGTTAAGGAAAATAAAATAAAAAATATCCTAGTAGTCATTTTTTCAGCACTGATTTAAGAACAACGATTGAGCAGCCGAACTGAAGAGTAATGAATATTGAGTTTTTAATGCTTTCAGCAACATTTATCTGAGGTGATACGACTAAAGCAGGTGCTCCCAAATGTTTTGAGACCAATGACCCCAAATGGACATGATTCAAATTTTTTTCATTTTTTATTTAAGAATAATTAATTCAATGTATTCAATTTAGAAATTCAATTTAAGGAAATTCATGGGGCAAATGGAGTAATTTTAAATCAATCATCTGTGGCTTGCAATTGTCCCTGATCCTCGGGTGACTGCACAGTTGCTTGAAGCAATATTAGAAACTCATGTCCATTTGAGAATTGGCTGGCTTTACATGTCTTGGTGGAATCACATGCTGGCATTTATCATCCTAGTTTGGTAACTGACATGCAATATAGAATTGGATAAATAAATTGAAAGTTTCACGAAAAAAAAACAGATAAAGTGGGTAAAATCGAACAAAGACGGTATTTAGATTTCCAACATATAGGATGAAACTGTGACTGATGAGATAGAAATAGTTGTTTGTACCTTCACCACCTATAAAATCAATGAAGAATTGGTCCCAGGGTTCAACAGTTGGCAAAATGGGATTCTTTTTTGAAAAGTGATAAAATGAGACCGATGTGTCCTTTGGGTTGCGGAAAATGACAAGCATCTAGAGTGAAACATTCGAAACACATCCATGAATGAGGACATATATTTTAATTTCAGCACGAAGTCCACAGTCCAGTCTGATACAAGATGTTTGTCACAATATATTGAATTTAACAGGAAAATGTTCACGGTTACCAGCTCTGTGTAACAAAATCTGTTTAAATGGTCAAAACAACCACAAAAATAGTATATTACAACCTACAATAGCTTTATAATGAAATTGTTTTTAAAACCTAATCACCTATTATTTTATGAAATTCCATCAGCAAGTCAAATGTTGCCCAATTTCATATGAAAATCATGAATCCTAAATGTCAGTTCTTTAATATTTGAATCCTTAATTCTATTAAAAAATGGAGTCAACAAGATCATTCCCATAAGTCGAAATGCAAGCATATACCTTTGTTTTCTTTTGAAAGAAAGAAGGTGGAATGTTATCGGGATGCATGTGGGTTCCCAGTAATCTTGGAGATGGGGCCTCGTGAAGTAACTGCAACACAGGCGTAATGTGAGGAATGTGCAGGAAGTGAGCATTCGTCACAACATAGACATTTGGTATTGAGTTCAAATGCAAACACATCCCATGGGATCGGTTGAGGTTCAAAGCGAGGTTTTTTTTACTGACCTAGAAAAAGGAGTAAAGGTCATGTGTGCACATAATTCCGATCCATCGTTCTGTTTATGTGTGCATCTGCAGTCAATAGAGACTTTAAAATACATGTGTAAGTTGATTGATAATCTTCTGTAGGCTTTTATGTTCCATAATTGTGCATAATATGTTGCAGCGTTTTCATTAATCAGTGGTAGGAAATGTAAATGCACAAGACGTTTTACCTGCAGCATTTCTGGTCCAAAGAATTCCAGGAGGGGTGGCATTTTGTATTCTACTTTCTTCCCAGTGCTGGCTGTAATGATTTTGCGCAGAATTGTGACCATCCAGTTAAACCCTGTAACAGTTTGATTTCTTCATCATCTCATATCACGGCTTTCTTGATATATAGTTATATAAGTATCTTCTACAAGCAAATTCTTTGGGTATACACGCAGTGTAACAAACACACTGCTTAAAGCAGTTAATCTGCCAAAGATGTTGCTGAAACATGCGAAATGGACATATAATATAATTCAGTCTATTTATAACAGTATTTAGGTGTAATATATAGTACTTATTTCAGTCAGAAGTTGATTCCCCACCAATATAAATGGGAAAATATGCCAAATGAATAAAAAGAAATGGATTAAGGTCATGTTTAATCCAGGAGTGACTTTTACCTCAGTTGATACTGATATTGATGATGTTGGGAAAACTCATTTCCCATTGTAAACCCATGATTTATTATTATTTTTTAATATGATTATTAATGTGTTTTTATCTGGGTTTTTTCCCTTAAATGCTGTTACTTTACCTCTGGTTTAAATATCTGGAAATAATAACATTTCTGGTCAGGTAAAACTTTTTCAGAATTAAATATGAAAGAAGATTGAATGATGTGAAAGGATTTCCCAGACAACCATACATATATCATTTTATTAACTATAACTTTTATATATCAGAAATCTTTGTTTCATTTTATTTATTTATTTGTTTTGTAAAAAGACTAACACTAAGCATTGTGGTTAATTTAAAGAGAGCTTGACATTTAGGTCTCCTCAGGACTTCATCTTGCACAGAAGGAGGGGGGGGGGGGTGTGTGTGGAATGACTCGGGGGTAACCGAGGGGCCCCATATCGAGGCGGCACTACTCCTGTCTACCATGTGGAGAGAAGCCATATTTTTCAGTTGATGTTCCCCGTCGTGCTTATCTGTCATATCTGTCTCAGAATCTCAGGAGAAAAAGTAGTCTACGAACCACATTCCTTAAATTCGTGACTTCTTTTGAGCTTTTTACCTCACCATGATCAGCAGGAAGCTGTTATTAAACAGTGCTGGTTCTTGGCTATATGTAGTCCCAAAATAAGAGGTCAAATATTACATATCGCAAATTACAATAATAATATGACCATCATTTTGTACAAAATTCAAAATCATACTTCAGCTTCAAACTTTATGATGAATCAAGTTTAACTCTTATTTAAAAAAAAAATATTCAACAACTTTATTAAATTATGGAGAATGCAATTCCAAAATCTTTTTTTTGCACTTACCACATTTTGGATAAGCCACCAGCAAAATATCATCACTCCGTGCTTCTACAGTCTCCAAGGCTCTGAGGTTCTCCTCTGGGCTTATGATCACTGGATAGAGTACACCATTATACCTGTAGAGTTTCTCCTCTTCCCTCATGCTCTTAGCCATCTCTATTTTAGACTGGAACCTGGTTGTGAAAGAGTTCATGCTTGTTCTCTGCTCTTCCACTGTCTCCACTTTCTGCATTCCTGCTTAGGTCTTTTTCCTCTTTGTTTATGCAACTAGATGTAGATGAATGGTATCGCTCATTGGAAATAGGTGTACGGTCATCAGGGCCTCTGTGACTGGGTTTGTGGTTGTAGGTGGAGCAAAAAGAACAAGGCACAACTCTTCTATCCCACATGAATGAGAAATGGGAGGTTTCTGCTTGTCGTAAGGGCTGGTTTCCTGCCTGTCAAGATGATGAACGAACTGATCAAATGCTTTTAAAATGTTTTAAGGAGGCCACCCCAGGGTAATACAACTCGTGCAAACATTTTCATTTAAAGCCTGATGCATGTGCAGTTCTAATCCACAAAATGTGTTCTTGGAGTAAAAGAAAGGTTTATTTATGTAATGGATGAACAAAAGAATGAAAATAATGACGCAAATAAGACCAAAAATGGCTGCTTGTGACACCGTGTAAAGTGTAAAGTACAAAGAATTTACCAGTTAAGGTGAACGATGTGTGTTTATCACTGATGAGCAGCCGTGGCGACTGTGACAAGGAAAAACTATCTTAGATGTTATGAGGAAGAAACCTTGAGAGGAACCAGACGCAAAAGGGGAACCCATCCTCATTTGGGTGACATCAAGAGTGTGATTATAGTCTTTAAACAATACAGAACACTGGAAAGTGAGAACTAACACGAGCACTGGAGTGTAAGATTATGAGTAATGATCTTTCTACAGTCTTTTACAGTCATTTGTGGTTATAAAACTAGGAGCTACTGAGCAACTCATAAAATAGCTAAACATTTGAGATCATCACAGATCCAACACCAGCTTCTCCATGCCAGAGCCTTTAAACACTCAAAGAGGTCCAGTGTCCAAATTTGAAGTGGGATCCAATTGGCACTGGTACGTCTCTGGATGGTTCTGGATGTTTGTGGGGTCGTCATCTTCTTCTTTAAAAGTCCACAATCTTCATGAGGTCTGAATTTCTGACCTCTTTTAACACTTTATATAGCATATGCATTGAACAAATCGTAGAAACCAGTCCCTAGTTATTTTTCCTTTGTGACGCAAAACGACCGACGAGGTAAAGTCTGAAACTGTCAAGAGATAAATCAAAACATTACATTTCCCTCATATTAAGACAAATTAAGTCTACATTTGTCTAAGATCAGTACATGGTCTTTGATTCGTTAAAATCAAGAATAGACGAACTGTATGATCAACTTCTCATTAGAAATACCATTTCAGCATTTTTCAAGAAAATTTATCAATCCTTTCTTACAAAGTTGTTTTTTGGTCTTACAACAAAATTTGCAATGCACATTTTTTAAAACCACAACAAGCTTCTACCTCAGCAACATTTAACGGCCCGTTTTTCCTCCCTTTTATGTCTTCCAACAGAGCTTGTTAAACAGTATGGCACTGCACAAAACTCTTGGTTCCCACACATTAAACATCAGTGAGTCGTCTATTCAAACAATGCTGGCTTCGTTGCTCTGCTTAATATTTGTGTGGAATGTAATTTATAGGTGATTATTTTATTTTATTTAAATCGAACGTTTTTATGTGTAAAAGGTTGCCAATGTAATCGGACCCTTTTTTCAAAATTGACCAGTATGTTTAATAAACGAATGAATTGTTGTGTCTTCAATCGTTTTTTGAGTCTAAACACACATCCAGTTTGCAGGACTCCAGACTAAAACACACATATGCAAATATAAACATGTCACTTGTATTATAAAATTGTGATCCAATCCCAGTAGGGTGAAACGGCACACCTATTTGTACCGATATCTTTTGAGACATGGGTTTTCAACACACGTTTACCGAATGCAATTCTTTTTACTGGCGGAACATAGTTAAATTCTGAGTTTCCTAAGGAACGTATTAAGCGGAGGACTGCAAATTTGTTTAGTCTCTGCCTTGCACTTTGAGCATTAAAAAAACCCTTCAAAACATACACGTAAAAAGGAACTAGAGTTAACAGAGTGTCACTGTGACTCACTCCGTACCTTCGTTGGAGATCTGGGGAATTTGCTGGCCAAGTCAACACCTTAAACTTCTTGTAATGTTCCTGAAAACATTCCTGAACAGTGTGTGTGCAGTGCATATTACCCTACTGAAAGAGGGAAATACTGTTGCCATGTAGCGTTTACTAGGTCTGCAACAATGTGTGGGTAGATGGTGTATGTCATCCTGGACCTGAAGTTTCCCAGCAGAACATTGGCTAAAGCATCACACTTCCTTTGCCAGCTTCTGATAATGCATCAGGTACTATTTCCCTGTAGACAGCTTGCTGTCCTTGTGATGTAAAAGATGATTTTTTTTAGACCGGACATGTTTAATATTTATAATCACACTCTTGATGTCACCCAAATGAGGATGGGTTCCCCTTTTGAGTCTGGTTCCTCTCAAGGTGTCTTCCTCATAACATCTAAGGGAGATTTTCCTGGCCACAGTTGCCCAGATTGCTCATCAGGAATAAACATGCACAATTCACTTATATTAAAGTTTTTTTGTTCTATAATTTTTACATTCTGTAAAACTGCTTTGAGACAATGACCATTGTGAAAAGTTCTATAGAAAAAAACTTGAACTTGAACTTGAACCACCTTCTTCCATTGCTCCATGGTCTAGTTCCGATACTCACGCACCTATTGTAGGTGCATTCAGTGATTCAGGGTCTGAATGGGCACTCAGACTGCTCTGCAGTTACACAGTCTACCATAGCATTAACTATTTCTACTCTCTCCACACACATCAGTGAGTATTTTTTGCCTGTCAGTGGTTCAGGGGCTGTCCTTCCTTGGACCACTTTTGTTTAGGCACTAACATTATATATTATTATTAATATATTATTATATTGGTAACTGCCCAGAAAACCTGCCATCTATCCAGAATTGACTGCTCACTTCCTTTCTAATATAGACTCTCACATGCTCACAAAAAAGACAGTCCATCATTACTTTAAGAAATGAAGGTCAGTCAATCCGAAAAATCTTAATGCATTCGGCAAAACCATCAAACGCTTTGAAGACCGTGAGGACCGTCCCAGGAATAGAATACCAAGAGCTACCTCTGCTGCAGAGGATAAGTTTTTAGAATTGTTAGCTTAAAAAATGCTGTTTTACATAAATGCTTCTTGGAGTTCAGGTGGCAGGCATATTTCAACATCCATTATTTAGATGCGACTGCATGATTTCGGCCTTTTTAGGTATTTTTTTAAATTATTTTTTGTTTTTTTTCTCTGTAAGTAAGTGTAAATTTGACATGAGTATGTAATACCTCTTGTTCTTTTGGTATTTAAAAAATAAAATAAAATAAAGGAATTCTGGGTAATACCCCCAGGGCCGTTTGACAAAAAATAAATAAATAAATAAATAAATAAATATATATATATATATATATATATATATATATATATATATATATATATATATATATATATATATATATGATTAGCATATTCTTAATTTTCAGGTCGTTATTTAGTTTACTTGTAAGGAAATAGTGTAGTTATTACATAATGTGACCGCTAGATGGCTGTCTAAGAACACGTTTCAATTTTAAAATTTTTTCCCATCTTTAATTTTTTTTAATTCATTTTTAATTACAGTAATATTTGAAATTATTAAAAGTGTTTTTAATCATTATATAACATTCTTTCCATAAGGATTTATACATAAACCTGGTTCATGAATGAAACAAGTGACTTATTTGTAAAAATGTAACCAAAATGTACCATTTGGTGTTGGTCCCCCTTTTGCTGCTAAAACAGTTCAGACCCATTGAGAATTAACAGCATGAACTTCTTTAGCAGTTTGAGCCACAGGAGCTCATCTGTTGGATCGGATCACACGGACCAGCCTTCGCTCCCCACGTGCATCAATGAGCCTCGGCCGCTCATGACCCTGTTGGCAGATCACCACTGTTCCTTCCCTGGAGCACTTTTGACAGATACTGACCACTGCAGACCAGAAACATCCCACAAGAGCTGCAGTTTTGGAGATGCTCCGACCCAGTCGGCTAGACGTCTCACAATTTGTTTAAATCGTTATGCTTGCCCATTTTTCCTGCTTCAAACACATCAACTTTGAAGACAAAATGTTCACTTGCTGACTAATCAATTCCAGCCACTATTAATTATGTTATCATTTGAAATGTCATAATGTTTTGGCTGGTCGTTGTATATGCATAGGTATTATATATATATATATATATATATATATATATATATATATATATATATATATATATATATATATATATATATATATTTATTTATTATTTTTCTTGACCACAGATAAATATATATAAATAATGTATTGCACTGGGGGACTCTTATTGTATGAACTCTTGCTTTGAGAGGGGAAGAACCCGGAAGTGACGTGTATGTTGGTGGCAACGTCAAACAGATTTGTCCTCTATTTACCAGCAGCCTCCTGCACGATCATCTGGGTGTTCCAGCACATTTACATCTTTCTGATATTATTTAATACTTGACTGGAACAATGGCAGGCACCTTGGCTCGTAAAGCTATCGATCACCTCCGCAGTAAGGAGTTCAGAGATTATCTGATGAGGTAAGTTCTGGCTAACACTAGCTTTGCTAGCTTGCTTGCTAGCTAACCTGGTAAACTAGCTCCAAATGGAGGAGGTCTACACGAGTGTTATTCGTGCTACTCGAATAATAAATTGTGTGAATTTGTATTTGACCTGCAGCCGAATTTATGGGACGTTTTTCAGATTTGACGGAAGTTGACGGAAATTGGGTTTTGACCGAACTGAAGGGCAAGTGGTGGCTGAGTCCTGATTGGCTCCCTGCTCCCTGCCCCTGTACACTAGGATCACTAGTAGAAAAATGATTAGACACGTAATTAGACACATGCACGTTCCTGTTGTTTCTTTGCACCAAACTAAATCAACAGTATAAAGATTTACTTTGACCAAACATCTATAAATGTGCATTTCTGTCCCTTTATTAGCGTTAATAACAGCTTTACACACTCTTGGAATCCACAGTTTCTCCAAACATTCATCTGAAAGACTTTGCCGTGTCTCTGTAAAACTTACTGATGATCTTCACTAGTGGGAGATTTCTTTCTGACCTTGTGATCCATCCCAGAGTAGTTTAGTAGGATTTGAGGTGCAGTAACTGGGCAGAATATACCAAGACTTTTGACTCTATAGAACATTTCCAGAACCTTCATTTAGGAATCTCGGGTCAATGTCTTCTAATATGGAATGGTGGCCGTGTTGGTTCTGTTTTTCTTTCACCCAAAACGAATCTCCAACTTTCCCTGCTCCAAAAAACAACCCCAAACTATTAAGTTTTCACCTCCATGTTTGACTGTGGGGGTGAGGGAGTCTGCTGGCATCTTCTCTCCTGTTCTCCAGATTACAGAAGTTCTTCTGTTAGAGCCAAACATGTTGGGACTCAACAGAACTTTGTCCCAGTTTTTCATTGTGCGATTCCTGTGTGTTTTGCCTTTAACCTAGTTTGTTGCATATAAACAAAAAGAACACGCAAGCTTTCTCTCTCTCTCTCTCTCTCTCTCTCTCTCTCTCTCTCTCTCTCTCTCTCTCTCTCTCTCTCTCTTTGTCTCTCTCTGTCTCTCTCATATATAAATACACAGTGGAACTTCGATACTTGATACCGGTAGTTGGCGACTTTTTCATAAAAAAATCTGATGGTGTCGAGAAGTTCGGAGTAACTTTTTTTTCTCTTCACTTCAATAATAATTTTTTCTTTCTTTTCTCTTCTATTTCTGCTGCACTCGGGACCTTCATCAACAGCACGGTAAGTGTGTCTCATTTATGTTTTGCTATAAATTAGAAAAGCACTTCAAAACGAGAAAACAATCCACAACTGTTCGGTGTGAGGTGCGGAGTTCCTGTGCATCCCGAAGCGTTCGATTCTTACGCGTGAATTTACAAAGAATGACGTTTTGAATCCTTGTTCACGTAAAACGTCGTTTCTGTTTTCTCAGTTTACAGTTGCGTCGTAAAACTTTCCGGCGTTAAGCTCATCTGACGCTAACAAGCCACAAAAAACACAGGTTTTCAGATGTTACACAAAAAAATTCCTCTGTTCTGAAGATTGCTATAGTGGAAAACATATATTATATTGCCTAATATATTCGCTCTTTCATTACACTGTTCATGGCGTGCAATTCTTCACGTGTCGGCTATCAGGTTTTTATCTGACCTTCCTTCATCTCTCTGATTGAACAGAAGACTTCACTGATCTTCATTTGATTGATCGTTGTCCTTTTATTCCTTTTATCAGCACTTTTGGGGTCCAGTGGCAAACTGGGGGCTGCCGATCGCCGCCATCAACGACATGCAAAAAAGCCCAGAGATCATCAGCGGACGCATGACCTTCGGTATGTTGTAATGAAAGTAGTTGAACCGTATCTACACCTCACTCCGTTTTGGTTTATTTTGATCCTGAGGGGAAAATCTGGGATTTTGTTTTGTTTTTAAGACAGCTTCAGAATTATTGGCAATATTGTGACTCATATTTTCACTATTATACATGCGTTCAGTCTGTCAATAGGCATTTACAATATTAAACCTTATCATTAATCAGTAGTGCATTTGGTTCATTTGGCTGAACGTGACAGTAATGCAGTGCACATTTGTCCTATTATTATTATGTATGATAAAAATGTATAATTAACAGTCAATACTGATCAATCGATTTAAAAATAAATAAATAAAGCTTTTGTGCAATATTCCATAATATACTGACTATGTAAAGATTATTACTCTGTAACTTCCAGATCAGACAAAAGCTAATTAAAGATTTGTTTTTAAAACCCCCTTTTAATCATTTTGGAGCGTTTGTTATATAATATATTTACATTTTTTTGCTAACGACGAGTCTTTTGTCAGTAATTTAGTTTTTAGACCAGATAGAGCAGTGACATCATTCTAGCGGTTTGCCTTCTGATAGAAAACCAGTACAAAGGTTTGTCAGGTCGTCTTTCATGCTTTTGAGATTTTTATTATGACCTAAACAATGGTTAAAAAAAATTCCTTGTTTACAGCGGTGCTTCAGGTTAGTGAGCATTCTACACACTCCATTGTACATGCCGGAGTCGTTTTCTGAGGCATTTTCTAAATAACGTCTTTGATCGGTTATTGTCTCTTTTTACTGCCAGAAGTATTGGTACGAGTCGGTCTGCTTTCTTCGTTAAGCACGTCTGTATTCGCCGTTTCGTTTAACTGAGGTGGTCCTGTTTTACCAGCTCTGACCTGCTACTCACTGCTGTTTATGAGATTCGCCTACAAAGTGCAGCCGAGGAACTGGCTCCTGTTCGCCTGCCATTTCACCAACGAGGGAGCGCAACTCATTCAGGGAGGACGCTTGATCAAGTACAAGTGAGTCGTTCATTTCATACTGTGTAATAGCTTTTTATTTATTTTTTTTAATTCTTGACGTCGTTCCTTTATCGAAGGCAACGTGGAAAAACCGTCGTCTTCATTAGAAGTGATGTTTGTCGTCTGCCAATTTCCATAAATGTATTTACACAGACTATTTATTTTCTTTTTGAAATGCATGAAATATATATAGAAATGTATTCTGTACTTTATATTCTACATAAACATTGATTTTCTTTTTGACCTCTGCCCTCTGATTATACGATGTAAAACCCCCTGGCTGAATTGGTCAGTTTACTGATTAACTAGTTATAACATGATCAGCTCAGTTGGGGGTCACAGGGTCGCCGTAAGCACATCTCACTCAACTGTCCTGCGTATGTCGTCAGATAAACCCGTTACACAACAAGTTTGCTCTGTGTGAAATATTGGACACAAATATTTTACTTTTTAAAAATATATTTCCGTTTTTGTTTCCCGATCATTTTTTTGTATTCAGGTGGAAACCTGGAATCGAGTACACTGATCATCTATAACATTAAAGCCATCGAGACGTGATGGGAATAATTAGGATCTTTTATTGTTAAAGTGGGAGCTGGGATGAGGTTTACTTTAGGCAGCATGTGAACAGTCAGTTCCCATAGGTATTGTTGAAAGCAGGAATAATATGAAAGTGTATGACAAGAGACACATTGTGATAAATGGACCATTGGGACAAAGACTTTTCAGATCATCAGGTCTTTTGGGATGTTCCTTCGTAATGTTCATTGTGTTGTAATATATATTCGGTATAATATATCAGTATAATTGTATTTGTTTATTTATTTATTGCCTTCCTGGTAAGTTTGGCATTGACCCAAATAAGTTTATAATCTCATAATTATGTCTTTACATGTTTTAATTGGACTAAATCTAATTATATTTGTCTCTTTTTCTGCAGCATGGAGAAGAAAATGGCGAAATGATGAGCAGCCATGAACCGCAGAAGAATTCTGTCCATTGCTAGCAGATCACAGCTTTCAGAAATATTATTTCCATTAGGTTTTTATCTGATTAACTGATTTACACACAATCGATTTCCCATGCTAACTGAGGATACAAGTTTTCTGATTAGATAACAATAAATTGTATATAAAACTTTTAGAGGACTGTTACTACGCACATTAGACTTTTTTTCAAGAAAGATACACATCAAGCTACTGATTTCAAAATAATTGTCATTTACGGTAATTTATTGTGAAACTCGGCTAAGAAGTGGATATCAGGTTAACCTCAGACCTTGTAGTAAATAAAAGTTGATTAACTTCATTTCCGGCTCTTGTATTCGATGCAGACTTGCGCTATTGCTGCAACTACAGCAACCCATTTGTGAACAAATGGTAAGAACGTGGAAGTGTAATCGGGCAGGAGATCTTAGAACCCGGGCTGGATTTCTAGAAGGATCCTTAGGTTTTATTTCATTTCCGATCAATTTCTCTGCTGTTATAATGAGCTCCATTCTTTTGGAAAGGCTTCCCCTGGATTTTTTAAATGTGGCTTTGGGGATTAGTGATCATTACAGCTACAAGAGCAGTAAAGAGATCAGACAATGATGTTATGTGAGGAGCTTTGGGGTCCAGTCAATTTACCAGTTTATCCCAAAGGGGTTAAGGAAGCCAGAGCTTTGCCAGAGCCTTTTTGAATTTGATGGCTGCAATAGGTCTCAAAAATGTAGGGACAGGGCCATGTTGACCACTGTGTGCATCACTACTGTTCGTAAAAATCTGCATTCATGGAGCCTTTCCAAATGTGCAAGCCTCTCAATTTATAGCCACTTATTCACTCCCATACACTTAGAGATGTGTTTTTTTTTTAGCTGATACCAATGCTGATAGTCCCTCTCCCCTTTAGTCCGGAGGATATGGTATCTGACCACAGAACAGTTTTTCACTTTGCTTCAGTACATTTTAAATGAACTTTGGCCCAAAGAGGATGGCAGAGTTTCTGGATCATGCCTTCTTCTCAGGTGTTAATGAGCCCATGCAATGATTTTCATGACAGAATCGTGACTGTTTTAAAGGCAGCACTGCCCGAGGGTCCGAAGATCACAGGCATCCAATATTGATGTTTGCCCTTGTGCAGAGATTTCTTCAGATCCTTTGAAATGTTTTATATTCTGTACTGCAAATGATAAGATATTTAACTATTTTTCAGTTTTATGTTGAGGAACATGATTCTGAAATTGCTCCACAACTGCTCTTTTACAGATATGTGAAGCTCTGACCTTCTTTACTTCTGAGAGGCTAAGAGATGTTTATTTATTTTGCCTTTTTATAATTTCCCTTATATATACATCGGTGTTTTGTCAGGATACTGGATCGATAAGAAAAAGTAATATACATGTAATAACCATTTATTACTTGTGCTGATAACATTTAATTAAAACGTACAACCATGGAAAGTTTCAGAGCAAGACAATGATCACATTAGCTAATGACCATAAAAACATTCACATAATCAGTTTCTAGGTGTATAAACTAACTGGAGCTGAATTTTGGACTTTGGCCTGTAATTAGGCTGTAAAAATGAAGCACCATGAACATCACTCTGAAGAAGCTGACATGACAACTTCCAGATAACTACACCTGGATGATTGAGAATCTTTACCGACACACAGAACATGTTTTGGAAAAACAGAGTAACATGTTTGATATATCATGAGTCTGGTGACTTCTGGTAAACTTCAGAATCAGCTGTGATTTTGGTTTATGATTACAGCACAGTGGAGCCAATCCTAGCCACAAAGACTTTGCAGCTCTTGTATGAGAATGATATCAGGGTATAGCCGTATTGTTAATTAAATCGTTCATATCTTTCAGGTGAATCCTAATTTTCATTAAGCATTTAAGCAGTTTAGTTTTAACACAAACACTTTTTGGTGTCATTGAGCTACAGCTTCCCTGTTGCCTACACTATAATAGAATCACAGTATAAATATAAATACACAAAGTTTAATTTACACATTTGTGTCATTACAGTATTTTCTTTATTCTCTCAGCTGGAATTTTTATTGCACTTTTTGTGGCACAATAAAACTTGTACCCTGGACTTGGCATTACAAGAGTGCAGTCATAAGTAAATGTAAATACACTCAAATCCCTCGTATCTTCATCACAGGTCATCACTGGTTATGACGAGATCATTCATAATCTGGTTCTCATAGATCATTGCTTCCTCGTCCTGCAAAAATACAAAGAGATTAAACTCGTTCTTTACACACAAATCTTGCAAAGCTCAAATAGAAAAGGTTGCTTGGGTCTATGCTGAATGAAGCTGTTCACTTGCTAACATACCCACCTGGGTTAAAAACAATTAAGCAAAAAATGGTTACTCACAGCATCCTTTTCTCTGTAGTCCTTCTCTGTGCTTCTGTAGGCTAGCACATGGATCAAGGTGTACACTCTGTTTTAAGAAACAAAAAAGGCAAATGAAATTCTCAATCCAGCATTAAAGAAAGTAATGATCAATCAAACTGTGACCATTCTGTATTTGCGATAAAGTACCTGTGGTAAAGCATTGCCAGAAACTGGATCAGCAAAAGGATAGCAAAAGACAGCAGGAACATTAAACTTAGAGGTTCCACCTTCAGGGGTTCATCAGCCAAACTGCCATTGGGCAAATATTTAGGAATCTTGATGCTAATGACATCACTCCCAATGGCTTGAAGAAAGAATGTGGCCACTACCCATAAGACGTTTATAATAAAGTACAGAAATACTGCCTGGAATAGACACAGGATAGATGTTATTTCATAATCCATACTACACAATGTAGGCTAGATGAGTATCAGGCCTGATATTGCTAGGATTGCTACCTTGTTCCGTAGGGATTTTAGTTCCCTTTCCACTTGCTCTAGATGGCTTTTGGGATCGTCTATGGGTTTCAGGTAGCGCTCTATCAGCTTATTCCAGAAGTCAGTCTCATCCTAGTTAGGTAGACAAATATTTGACTTGAAGATTAGTACGACTAATAAAATCATTTCCAAACCAATACTGTTCAGGTCTATAATCGAGATAATCCAGTCGCTCTGGAGAAGAGTGTCTGTCAAATGCCATAAATGTAAAACAATCCAAAAAATGTAAATAAATCACAAAAATCCATGTGATGAAGTGGACACAAAAAGATCAATTCTGTTCCTACCTCATTCAGTCTTGTAACCTGGGGGGCCACTAGGGTTCTTTCAATTGCTCGTTTGACTCTTGCCTCCAGCCTCTTCATTTGGTTGAATTGCATGCGGTTGGTCTTTAGGATCCTTCTTGCCGACTCGTTAAGAGCATCCTGTAGTTCTTCCAGTTGGCTTTCCAACAAAACGTCCTCCGGACCAACTTTGTCCTTTAGCTCTTCATTAAGAGTGTCGGTTAGCATGAGGACCAGTTCCTCACACAGGTCTTCCTGGTTCTTGTTTCTAAGGGTGTACCTGATCTGCTCCTGCAGGTTCCTTTTGAGATTTGCGTAGGTAAGCTTCCTCAGGAATACTGTCTTTACTGGTCCAACCCACTCTGTTAGACAAAATAATAGCTTAATTCTACATCCTTTGGAATTTCCTATTGCCGTTAATCAAAGATTTCAATTGATAAAATCAAGGACATTTTTGAAACCTTACCACTATCAGGGACAACATCAATTACTTGCTCTTCTTCGTCATTGTACGTATCTAAGTCATCATCCTCATTATCATCATATGAATTGTAAGTTTTTTGATCCATGCTGATGTCACTAGTACTGTAAATAGTGTATATGGACAAATCAAATGTATGTCTGGTTAAAAAACATTTCGATATCAGACGTATTAGAACTTTTTCTTTTTTTTTCATACAATACATTCAACAATTACCACGTGATATACGAGCGAGAATGGTAGGCTCCGTTAATTTAATCACAGTGGAGATAAAATCTGTCTACCTGTTAAAAGATTTTGTATCTTCTTGTTCCTTCTCATTGGGCAGATGCTTGACATCTCTTTTCCTCAATGAAGCACCTCTTTTGTTTTCAATATTAGGCTGATTGTCCGTTTCAGAAGGTTTTGAATTGTCCTCAGCACCCGGTACGGTCGACTCCACTTTGGCCGCTGAACTATCCGGATTGACTGCTTGCTGAAGTTGCTGGAGCATTAAGTTTTCGGTTTCTTGAGTGACTTGGATATTTACGTCCCAGCAACAGAGTTTGCAGTTGCGGTTGCACAAAACACCCACATGCTTTTTCTCCTCTTTCTCTTTGTTGGATTCTCGAGTGCCCCAAGACACTATGTTCATGTTGACCAAGGAGTAGATAGTAAGTAGGAGGTAACCGCTAGGAATGCATATAAAATACATGAGCCCATAGACAATCATGCCAAACTCCTGGGGATGAAGTAGTGCTGTAACAAAGTACAAGATTGCCATGGACACCAGAAATATCCCAGTAGGAGTGATGAACGTCCCTTCCTTCACCATGTCGCCTGTACCATGGAGAATATTGAAGTAAATTGGCGTAGTACAAAAGGATCATTAACATTGTGTTAGATGGACATATCATTGTTGAGTTTTGGTAAATATATAACATGACCTGCAGTAAATCACTGTATGAAAAAAAAAAATTTGCAAGTTTGGACTAACAGGCCTTTACTTACCAATAATGGAGAAGAAAGATGCTGTCATCAGAAAAGCATACAAAACACTAAAAATGGCAGCGATTGTAATCTGGAAGTTGGATTTGGTGAAGAAACAAATTAGCATGTAAACCAATGGTGGTATGACCGCTATGATAATGGACAGCGTTCCTGCAATACTAAATACAAACTGGAAAGCCCCTTAAAAAAAGAGAAAAAAATTCAGTCAGTATTTTAGAGGAGACATTCCCTAATAAATAAAATACCAGCAATGAATCACAGACATCCATAAAATGTACAAAACGTGAATATACTGACCAGCTACCATCAAAGTGACAGAAGCAGGTCCAAGTATAGAAGAGGCCACAGTGAATATCTGATAAAAGATGTAGAGCATGGATATTGAAGAGTTCCTCTTTGCAGTTTCTTTTCCACTGTGTAGTAGATCCAAGGTATTCGCGAGAGTCGAGGGACCCCAGCGGCGCCTTTGGTTGTAAAACTCTTTAAATTCCTGTGGAGAATTTGTGTAAGCGTCTGAGGCAGCGTTGTACTCCACTCTCCATCCCTGCTGGAGAAGCAGCGTGCAAAGCCAGCGATCCTCACCTGAAAATGCATTGTAAATGATCAGGAAGTCTAATGGATTAGTTAAATGCTTATATTACACCTGACCATCACAATCACCATCATCATGCAGTTCATTCTCTAATGTGATGCCTATTAGAATCATTTCACTACAATTACTAACTTATACAAACAATATACAGGGTAAGAGCTGTTATTTTTCACTTAGGTTTGCCTGGAAATGTTTGTTTTGTTGAATTGTATTGTGGGAAAATGTTGGAATCTCACCTATTGATATTTTCACAGAGAGAATTAGCCTTATGCCACGTACTGTACTATCACCTGCTATTATTTGTTGTTATCGACAAAATGTAAAATATGTGTAAATGAGCATAAAAAATCAGGCTGATACCGGCATCCGTTTTGGTGCATCCATAGCCCTAATCCTTTTTCAAATAAATGTATAAATCTATCTGCCACCTATCTGTGGCAGCGGGGGCATGGTCATGCACTGGTTTGTGAAGGGACGGCGGAGCTGGGGATGGTGACTGTTAAGGATCCTACACCTGAGTGAAATTTGGGTTAACAATAGTTCTGTGTTCCAGGGTGCTGAAGCAATTCAAAGATAGAGAGAGAGAGATAAGAGCTTAAGGGAAGATAAATGGCCGATGCCTGAAAAGACAACTTAAAATGGAATGAAAAGCCTGAGAGGATTCATTTCAAATATAATGGGTTAATGAAGACCTGAGGTGTGTCTGCTTACCTTGGTCATATTGAACATACTCAGAAGCCCTGGTGGCCTTGGTGGTGTATCGCTTCAGCACATTGTCATCCATTAGAGCTGACCCTCTGAACAGACTGAAGCATCCAGGACTGCAAAGCACACACCCAAACACATGTTCTGCTGTTTTCTGGAGCCAGTGCCCCACAGCATACTCGAACTTCTGATACCACACCATCGGCCCTGTGAATAAATATTCGCTTTCATTACCACCTGAAGCAGACACATTTTAAATGAGAAGAAGACATGTTTTTCCAAAAAAAGGGGAAACACCTTACCCATTCCAGTTGGATGAATTCTTCCACAAGCAGCACCTACATTACCATACATTCGAAGACGATCAACCAGTAAAATTACAGCTGAAGGGTGGAAGTCAGTGTCCCCATCCAAAGCCAAGATGTACGTGTTCTCATCTGATATGTGTTTCCTCTTGCTATCATTGTCAAAATTTGGTAAGAGGTAAGCCTCTCCATCCAGTGATATGAGACTTGCACGACACACATTGTTCTGTCTCTGTAGAAAAGCCCAGAAAATTAAGCCCACACTAATTTTATCATTAAGCATATCATTAAATATACCGTAACATACTGCATCATAAGAAGACTTACAGTAATTTTTTGTGGATTTTTCACTATATAACCTTTCCAACCCAGGAGATAATACATATACATGATCTGCAAAAAAAAAAAAAATATATATATATATACATCAAATAATGTGATGCCTATTGTTTATTCCTAATCACAGCTTCGTTATATTTCATTTATCTCACCTGTGACCATCTCTTTTTGTTTCGTATTAGAAGTTTGTCCTTCAAATGGATATATAACATGTTTCCCTCTGGAAGCACAAATGCAATCCGGCCACCATAAGGAGTTTCGGTGATAGAGACTTCATCTGGCTCTTTGTTTGTGAATACTCTGTGAATAACAGCGGAATATATGTATAATAGTGTTTATAATAGTGCTTGAAAAATTACTAACCATAACATAAAAAAAACTATTGTTACCTGTATACTTCTATGACCACATTTATTAGGTCATCTACATATGAATTGACCAACTTTGTCTCAGTCGTTTTGTCTTTCATAAAGGCATCGTCGACATAAATATGACATTCAAAGTCAAAGAAATCCTTGTGCTCTTCCTTTGGATCACCTCTGTACCTGTCCAGTCTAAAACCATGACAAATTGGAGTGAGCTAGGAAATAAAAAATACACTCATTCTTATATGTACAAGCCAAATTTTTTTTTCACCTGAACATTGAGGTAAGAATCTTAAGCATCTCATCATATGTTTCATGCCACATTGTTGCACAGAGATATATGACACAGTTCTCTGCTTCCTCAGAGCTGAAAAACATGCAAAGCACATCCTCGGTGAACTTCAAATGGACATTTTGCGCTCAGAGTCAAGTAAATTGAGTCGTATTACCTTTCTGGGTTCTTCACTTTCATTTTGGTGTTTAGAAGTAGCGACTGATCAATAAAAGCAGACTCGTACAACCGTCGCACAAAGAGCTGGGACGTCCTCTCGATACGCGGCACCTTCATGCTCCAAACGTAATACGTGCACGTAATCAACCCGAGCCACATGCACACCCCCTCAAGAGCCAACATGGAGAAAGGCCAAACCGCATAGTGGCTATTCAGTGATGTTTTGCAGATACTGTTGGTGAGTTCCAGAAGAATCAGTGGGGTGCTGTTGGAGACCTTCATCTTTACAATGCCGGCGCAAAAGTCCAGAAAAGGGTTATCTATTGGTGAGTAGTTGCCTGCCGCTTCAGAAAGATATGACGTCTCGGGTGTATAATCCAAGGTGCTTGCTTGAGTAAGGAACAGTGTTATGCCGACAATCAGTGTAGCAGGGCCTGTCAATGAGACTGGCATGGCAAAGCTCATCCTCACGGAATGGATCTTGCAGGCCACAACGCCAAACCAGTGGCAGGCGGCAGAGCAGAAGGCTTGCAGAAAAAACACCCCAAGGCCTACCTCAAGCGTATCTTTCTTAACTTCTGTGAAAGCGCTCCAGTCGATGCGGGTCTCAGCTATTAGGCCATAATAAAGGAAGTATATCCCGACAGTGACCGCGATCCTCATAAGACTGGTTATCATGAACACAGAATCTCTGAAGCTATCCAAATCAGAGAGCATATCTTGAATATTGTTGCTGGCCTGCAGAGAATTTTCCCACCAGTTAAGAGAGACTAGCAGGGAAGCAAATATAGCAAGGCCTACATAGTAATAACAGTCTTGGTCTTGGTCTGAGACATAAGAAGATATTCGCACATAGTAATCGGTAGCCAGCAGGCTGTAGCCAGTGAACACTAGAATAATTGAGCAAATAGGAAAGATGATCATCCAGCGCTGGTGCTGAAGACGAAGGACAGCGTGCAGGAAGGCCGTGCCAATGCAGACACCTCCAGATATAAACAGGTTGGTCAGCACATCGAACTGAGGCATCACAATTAGAACCAAGATCGAGGTTCCCAGTGCCACCAGGACCTCAATCACTGAAATCTGCAACAAAAAAAAGGACATAACATCTGTGAGCCATTGTGAGCTGTATGGAGTTTCTGGAGTCACACTTCATTTGCCAAAAAAGTTGTACAGGTCACTAAAGCCTTATGAATCATGGAAATCCATGTAAATTCAACAGGTGGATTTCAGTACTGCAGCTGTTCTTTTAACAGATCCCCTGATGTAGTTTTTACAATCACATCGGATTTATGTACTTTTTTTAAACTGAAGGCAACTTCAGACCTAAACACAAACATTAGATCAAAAATGGGAGAGGTCAGGGGTCAGATTAGCAACTTCTCTTGATAGAATGCTAACAGACAAATAAGTGCACTATATGGAAATCAATATTAGGACACCTGTCTTTTCCAGCCTTATGTGATTCTTCTCAAAGTCTTTGAATGCTGTGGCATTAAATTTTTTCCTTAACTTGAAGAAAACCCAGACCTGTCCAGCATGGCAATGGAGCTCCCTGAACATATGGTTTACATGGATTGGAGTGAAAGATCTTGAGTGGCCTTCAACCGAGCGCTGAATTCAGCCGTGTTGAACGCCTCCTTACCCTACATCAGTATCTGACTTTATTAAAGATCTTTTGTCTGAATGAGCACAAATCTCTACAAATACATTTCAAAATCTAGTAAAACATCTTCCCAGAAAAGTGAGGGTTATTATAAATGCAAATGGGAACTAAATGTGGAGAGGCGATGTTCAGAAAACAGATAAACAGAACCAGAAAACAGAACCATCTTATGGTCATTAGTCCCTATAGCATAAGTATTTCAAAGCCAAATTAAAAACAGCAACCAAATATATGAAATAAGTAAAAATTGCTGCACTGCAATTTTTCAACAGAACATTTTGAATGATTTAATAGCCTCAAACTGATCATTAATAGTTAAGAGTTAAAAGATAATTGTTGTCACTATTCAGTCTTGTAATTTGCATATTCAGACCTTTGTAAGCAAAAAAATATGTAACTGAACGGTTACTATTTTCAGTTATTTTCAGTATATATATATATATATATATATATATATATATATATATATATATATATATATATATATATATATATATATATAAATTACATTTCATTATTAAGCAGGAAGAAACAAATGAAAATGTCATCAATTAGGTTGTCATTTGCAATAGATTAACTCACAATCGCCATGGTTTTCATGGTGGGAGAAACAAAGCTTTTGAAAGCACATTTCCACAGACACTTGAGGAACACCAGCAGGTTGGGTGTAATGAGGGCACACATGAGGAGTAGCGTGTAGAACTGCCTATCCGTAGAACTCCTGAGGGATTTTGGACTGGAAAGTGTGACCAGGGATAGAAGAGAACCCTGCAAAAAGTTTGTTATATTATTGATATTATTAAAACACATATCATAGATACATAGATTTGGGTTTATTTTGTTTATAACTTCTGTACTAATTTGTTGGTCCATGCTGTATTTTTGTGCTTGAGATTTTAGTAAAACTGCCAATATGATGTCACATTGCTAGTTTTTAAAAATGGAAAAAAAACAAAGACACATAATAGGTTTTACTTTGAAACTATATCTGTTTGAGCAGAGTATAAAGAAGACAAGGTCAAATAGATTAAACAGCTAAAAGGCTGCTGCATCGTTCTCTTTTATTCTGAGATGAAACAAGGCAAAATCCCATCCAGTATGAGCAGGAAGCTGAATCACATCACGGTCAATATAGGAAACTTCTAAACTAATAAAACTAGATAAGGTATTTTATATTTAATAAACTTGAAAAAAATCAACACAGAATTTCATTGAAATTTAAGTTATTTTGAACTCCTTTGAAGATTTAACTGTGAAAAGTCACTCAGTGTGGATTTTCTCATACATGTTGACTGGGAAATACTAAGATTGGTCTGTTGTGGGGGGAAAAAAAAGACAATATCACATATTATATTATCCTTAACTATCTCATATGACATTATGATCCTCAATCCTTTACCCTCTAAATTTACTTCCTTGTTGCAAAGTTACCAAGTCATTAGCCTACCAGTTCATTCTATTTACACGTTGCTAGGATATCACCAAGAACATTCAGAAACATTCAGAGAAATAGAGATTAAAGAGTACAAAGTGTGTATAGCTGTGCTGTCATAAATTCCTTTAACAACTGCTATAGCAAAAGATTCAAAACATATCAGATGTAACCTGGATTTAATCAATAGAAATGATTGTGGCTGGAAGGTTAAAGAGACATTGCGGTATCTGTAAGGAGGACATTTTTATTGGTAATATTCACCTTGCTGATGACGGCGCTGGTCAGGACCAATACGCCTACAACCACTGCCATGAAGTATTGCACAAAGATAAAACATGTTCTCTTCTTTTCTTTCTCGGCTCCAATAGGATTTAGCTGAAAGGGATCCCATGTGTCCCTGAAAAAAGCATTTGTGTATCGTTCATATTGAGACATGTTTCTGGGTGAATTTGCTCACACTCTTTAGACTGTAATCTGAAGAAATACATGCTACAGCTATAGCGATATCCTGAATCTACATGGAGGCTACACTACCATTTAATAGCAAAGTCTGGTATACAGAATGGTTTTTATAAATCAAACATAACATAGTCACCAACGGCTCGCTCATCAGGGACAAACTTACTTCATAGTCACTTTTAATCACCACATTATCTGTGTAAAGCTGCTTTGAGACAATGTTCATTGTTAAAAGCTCTATATTTTCTTGAATTGAATATTATTGAATATACAGTCTCACAAATCCACGTGATCTAGTAAATTAAATTATTGGCAAACATTAATAACGGTTCTTGATTAGTCAAAGAATATGTCAGGTAAAAGTCAATATGTTCATTGGATGGTACCTGTGCCTCCCCTCTCTCTTTTGACCCCTATTCCTCAGGTCCTCCATATTGTTCTCCTATTCCATGAACAGTCTGGAATGCAGTCACGACTAGGGATCGCAATATTTAAGTATGTGTCCACAGAATATGACTGGACTCTTAGCCCTGCCTCATTTACCGTCCACAAGGCAATAAACAGGTACAAGGATCACCTAATGAGAGATTCCCTCTGTGGCTCCAACAGGAAATGGTTAGGATATATACAGGGCAAAGACCAACAACAGCTGGAAACATTATCACCGCTTTTGGTAAAATGTACCAGGAAGTGTTAAGAGAAAAAGAAGTATATTTTAAGATAAATAAAGTAAAACAGAATGAGCATAAAGATACTGTAGTCAGTAACCAGCTCACTTTAATGCATATGCATCAATATTTAAAATAAATATTTCACAACTGTGTGATATTATTATAACTTACTTTTGAAAACCAATAGTAGTTTAATATTTTAATTTGTAAAAATTTATTTTGGATATAATACATGGATTTAAACCAAAGAATTGCATTATAAACTACAGCAGTATTATACAGTCTACCTTTTTTTTACATAAAAAAACTTATTCATGAATAATAGTGTACCAATTGTGCCAGAACAGCAAAATACATTAAATACAATTTTAAGGATTCAATATATGGATAAAAACAAAGTATGGAATTGTATTATATCTTCTGTAGATTTATTCTTTTTTGCTCTTTTAA
This sequence comes from Silurus lanzhouensis, assembly GCA_039877035.1. Taxonomy (NCBI): domain Eukaryota; kingdom Metazoa; phylum Chordata; class Actinopteri; order Siluriformes; family Siluridae; genus Silurus; species Silurus lanzhouensis. The sequence goes on along the minus strand of JBCEWE010000127.1, from coordinate 431,303 downwards.
TTAAGTTTAACTTGTGTTTTTATATACAACTATATGCAGATATGGACCAGAAAATAGAAGTTCATATCAACCAACAGAATGGGTAGGAAATGTGATTTCGGTGATTTTGACTGTGGCATGATTGTTGGTGCCAAACAGGCTGGTTTGAGAAATTCAGTAAATAATTTATATATTTTTTATTTTTATTTACAACAATCCAATCTTTAATATTACAAATTACTTCCAGGCAGATAGCAATGGTTAGATAGATTTACACTATATGGACATAGGTATTGGGACGCCTGACTTTTCCTTCCATTTGTGGTTCTTCCCCAAAATGTTTGCATTTATGGCATTCGCCAGAAACTTTTTTCCAGAGCGACTTTCAATAATGACATCTATGCACCTGAACAGTTGATGGCTTTGCTCGAGTGGCAGCTTGCAGGATTTGAGCTTTTTGATCAGAAGTCCAACATATTCCCACGAAGTTGAAGGCACATAATTTCATTGGATGCTGTAGCATTACATTCTCCCTTCACTTGGAGGCCCATATCTGATCCAGCATTACAATACCCCTGTATACAAAGCAAGTTCTGTGAGTTTGCATGGGTAGCAGAGGAAGATCAGTGGTCTGCTATAGAGCTCTGACTGCAACCCTACTGAACACATTTGGGTTAGGGTTAGGGTTAGAAACCCTAAAAAAATACTTCCCAGAAATGGGAACAAATACTTCGTTACTGTACTTAAGTAGATTTTTCTTGTATCAGTATTTCACTTCACTATTTATTTTTTTGGACAACTTTTTACTTTCACTCATTACATTTTTTACACAAATACTTGTACTTCTTCCTATTTCAAACCAGGCTTGTTACTTTAGTTTGAATCTATTTGGTGACATGATCAATTTTGTCCTGACACTAAAACAGTTAGTAGTAATGGCTACTTTTTTCTACTTTTTAAGTGAAAAGTGTAGTCAGTACTTCAACTTTTACCAGTCTTTTAAAACATGAGTATCTGTACTTCTACTTGATTGAATGATGTGTGTACCTTTGCCACCTCTGCCCCAGACATCCTCACCCTACATCAGTACATGAATTTACTCTCCATAAGCACACTTCTAGATCTAATGGAACATCTTTCCAAATGATTGTTATATAATATAACAGCAAATGGGCACTAAATGTGGAATGGGATATTTAGAAAGCACATATGAATCTTATCGTGAGGGTCCACAAACTTTTGTCCAAATAGTTTATCATCTGTATGTATTAGTCATAATGTTTTACAGTTTAAGGAGTTGTCTAGAGACAGTATGGTCTGTCCCATGCCCTTTGATAAGAAAACCAGCCCTACCCATTTCAAGTCAAGTTAAGAAGCTTTTATTGTCATTTCAACCATATATAGCTGACGCATTACACAGTGAAATAAAACAACGTTCCTCCTGAACCCTGGTGCTACATACAACAATCACAGAAAACAAAAAACACAGGGCTAAGGATTAGTAAGTGTTTGATTGCTACTTTGTGTCAATTGCTTTTTTCCACACTTTTATCTAGATGGTTGATTCTTACAAAGTGGGTATTGACAAACCTCAACCTGGAGAACCCCGAGTCTTATTTCACAGTGCACACTATATAGTAAAATGCAATTTTATTTTATACATTCTCAATCTTTTTATAAAGTCATTTTGTTACTGTATGTGTGATGAATGAATAAATGAATGAATGGTCCTTTTAAAATCATTTTTAAATCAACATTTAAAATCAACAACTAACAAAAACTGTTAAATAATTTGACCAAACATATTTGAGTCTAATCCACTAGAGAACATTTGAAGGTTGTTTGGGTTCATTTTGACTCACAGGCTTAGACATGGTGTGAATTATTGGCTGTTTTTGTGTCAGAAGTGTTTGTGAACGCTTCTCTTCTTCTCTTCTAGCTTGCGTGGGCTTGTTTTTCTCTGATTATGGGTCTCTAGCATTGTGTTTCATCTGAAGGTCTAATTCTACCCGGGAGGGTCGGTTAGGATTAGAAAGGGTTTGTGGTTGATTATATAACCTCTGAAGTTAAAGTAGGTGAAACGGTGAGGCAAATTGCTATTGCAGCTGGGGATATGTTTTTGCTGGTCCTCCTGCTGCATTTCACAGACACCCTTCATTTGAATGACTTGCATTTATTTCAATGAACCCAGCAGTGTGAACTTTGCTAGGACTTGAACTCTCAACTTTCCAATCTGTAGCCCAATCCCCTAATGACTAATCTACCACTATACATTTTAATGGTTTTAACTTTTTCTTTTTTTAAGTAAACCTGCCATCTTCACTGTCTGTGTAAATTTGCACTGTTTGGTATACTTATTTAGCATTTACTTATGTTTGGTCCAAAACTTTGTTTGAAACATTAAATTACTATTACAACCCTTCTATCAACAGAAAAAAAACCCTGCAAATGCATCACATAAGAAAAATTGATTTAGTAATGCATTTATTGCAATTATTCTTATTCTCACTCCACCTTCCTGCTCTTATAATAATCGCAAAAGGCTCCCAACTATATTTTAGATGTAATGTTACACAGATGTGCCCATTCATCAACATTAGTTGTCAGACACTGATGTTAGGTGAGGAGGTCTGGCGTGTAATTAGCTTCCCATTTCAAAATAAATGCGTTTCAGTGACAGACTTGTGAATGAACCTTCTTTTGTTTACAGGGATATCGTCATCATGAAGCAGATCAAGGCCTCATTTCAGTGGAACCAGTAGCAAAAAACTCCTTAGTAAGAAATTATCAAGATTAAATAAAATATTGGAGGTATCTCTTTACTCTATCCTGGTGTCATTTAGGAGCTTGATTTCAGGCCCTTGATTGGCCTCATCAGGTGTGGCAGATAACCAATAAATTGACTAACATTTTAAGTAAAACATTTCAGAAGATATTTCTTAGGGGGGAAAAAGCTGCTATACACAGGCATGTGTTTAAACAGGGATCTTCAATTAACAAATAAAATGGCAGAATCAAATTACAAAGCAGAAGAACCAATAATTCACATGAGAGTAAAAGTTGCTTGTATCCTTGATACTCAGTAAAACTAGAAAGTAGCCAAAGTACACCAATAAAATATATTCGCTCAAATGCTTTACCCCACTAAAATTTAGTCAAATGGGACTCACATGTGAATCGGTCATGAGGGTAAATTAGGCTGAGCACATGTACAGTGCCCTCCACAATTATTGGCACCCCTGTTTAAGATGAGGTCGTGGACTTCAAAAAATTCTCCTTTTTTTTTAAAACAACATAGAACCCAAATGCAAAAAAAGAGAAAAATCCAACCTTTCATTTAAGTACATAACTTTGGTGGTAAAAAAAATCATACATTTAGAAAATAAAAAAAAACTTAAAATCATGTGTCCCACAATTATTGGCACCCCTAACAATTCCTCTGAAAAATTTAATTGTTTTTTTTATTTTTATATATTTTTCTGTAGTTGCTAAGGTTGGTCAGGGTATCTAGGGACTTTTAATTAGTAATTCATGATTTCCTGTTTCCCTGGGGTATAAATATGACGTGACACAGAGGCCTAATTCTCTTACCCATTTGTCAACATGGCAAAGACAAGAGAACACACCATTCAAGTAAGGCAGATGTGTGTCGACCTTCATAAGTCAGGCAATGGCTACAAGAAAATAGCCACTCGCCTTAACTTGCCGGTATCTACAGTCAGAGGGATCATTAAGAAGTTTAAAACAACTGGAACAGTGACAAACAAGGCTGGAAGAGGTCCCAAGTTTATCTTGCCACAACGCACAGTGAGGAGGATGGTAAGAGAAGTAAAAAAATTTCCCAAGCTCACCGTCACAGAATTGCATCAAAGAGTGGCATCTTGGGGTCACAGAGTCTCCAAAACAACCATCAGACGCTCTCTACATGCCAACAAGCTGTTTGGGAGGCATGCAAGGAAAAAGCCTTTTCTCACTAACACTCACAAACGTAAACGTCTGGAGTTTGCTAAGCGGTACTGGGACTTCAACTGGGATCGTGTGCTTTGGTCAGATGAGACTAAGATTGAGCTTTTTGGCAACAAACACTCTAAGTGGGTCTGGCGTAAAACAAAAGATGAGTATGCCGAAAAGCATCTCATGCCCACCGTGAAGTATGGTGGAGGATATGTGATGCTGTGGGCCTGTTTCTCTTCCAAAGGCCCTGGGAACCTTGTTAGGGTGCATGGCATTATGAACGCTTTGAAGTACCAGGATATTTTAAATAAAAACCTGATGGCCTCTGCCAGAAAGCTGAAGATGGGTCGTCATTGGGTCTTTCAGCAGGATAATGATCCAAAACATGTGGCAAAATCTACACAAAAGTGGTTCAGCAGTCACAAACTCAAGGTCCTCCCATGGCCATCTCAGTCCCCAGACCTCAACCCAATCGAAAACCTGTGGGGCAAGCTAAAGAGAAGAGTGCATAAGAGAGGACCCAGGACACTGGATGATCTAGAAAGATTGTGCAAAGAAGAATGGTCAAAAATCCCTCTCTCTGTGTTCTCCAATCTTGTGAAATGTTATAGGAGGAGATTAAGTGCTGTCTTGTGGGCAAAAGGAGGTTGTACAAAGTATTAACATCAGGGGTGCCAATAATTGTGGCACACATGATTTCAAGTTTTTTTTTTTTTTCTAAATGTCTGATTTTTTTACCACCAAAGTAATGTACTTAAATAAAAGGTTGGATTTTTCTCTTTTTTTGCATTTGGGTTCTATGTTGTTTAAAAAAAAAAGGAGAATTTTTTGAAGTCCACGACCACATCTTAAACAGGGGTGCCAATAATTGTGGAGGGCACTGTATGTAATTCTGAATGCATTGTGTTTTATTGAAACATTGGATTATTGGATTATTGGTTGTTTTTAATGCCTGATAGTGTTTAAGACCATTGCTTGCTTTTGACATTGATTTTTGGCTTATACAGTAGATTTATTTCTAAATAACCTCTTTCATATGGATCCTCACTCCCTTCTTGAGGCTTACATGTAACACTACGCCATACCTGTGATCATTAAGTAGTCCCAAATATTTTTGGTTAATTGTTTATCACATGAGACAGGATACTATTAAGCGCCTAAGCAGCTGAAGGAGAGAGAAAGCAGCAGTGTGTGAGGCATAAACCAGTAGAGGGAGATGGCAAACTATACATAAATGGAGAAGAAAGATACCAAAAGATAGATAACAAAACAAAAACATTAAGAATATACACACAGAGAGAGGAAAAGAACCAAACCTGTGGAGAATCTTCTAAAAACAAACTTGGCGTTGATGAACTAATGAGGCATAAAAAATAAAGGGAGATATTTAATCCACAATATGGTATCTAAGTTCACATGTCAAAAGATTTGCCAATATTGTTTGTTGTCTATAAATGTTCTACCACACACTTGGTTTTAAGTAGGCTCTAACCTCCTGTGTCGGTGTAGTTGGCAAGTCCGTTGCTAAAATATACCCTGACATTCTATTTCCAGTACTGTAATGAGTTTTATGGTGGTTGGAATAAATATTTGTAGTAGTACCAACGTTTTATGAGGAAACTATCAAAATTATGCTGAATCAGTCTGCCAAATATTAAGAAGCAGTAGAACAATAGAGTCGAAGAAATCGTACAATCGACGCTCAACGAAAATAAAGGAAATGAAGGAGTCAAACTAAGTATTCATTGCCAGAACAGAACATGCTACTATGATTTTGGGTGTTTCTTTTACGATTTAGAACTGTGTGAATCATCAGAATGACGTGAAGAGTTTTTAAATAGTTTTTATTGATTGTAGACAATAGGAAATATGGGTGTGATTTATTATAAAATTATTTTTAGCGTATGTTGAATCTAGCTACTAATTGGTATATCACGTCAAAGTCAGTATCTATCAACAGCCTGACAATTAAACTATTAGGGCTAAACAAAGCGTTGTACATATATAATGATGTCTCATCTATGGCTTAATAGGAGTGGACACGCACACGCACACGCACACAAACACACAACCACACAAACACACACGCACACAGATAATCAATATAATTTCACTACACAATGCAGAAAAACCAGATCATGTTTTTGTTACCTTTAAGTTGGATTACTATAACACCTAACAGTCTGGATGTTCTATTAAGCGCATAATCAAGCTCTAGTTAGTCTCAGAAGAAAGCAGCAAGAGTATTAACTAGAACATCTCACCTGTTGTTTGCAAATTTTGATTAGAATCTGATTATAAAATACTGCAATTCACCTATAAAGCAATGAAATGGCTCATGTATGAATAGGTTTAAGTACCTGAGAAAAATGTTGAACTTTTATGATGTACCTACGTCTATCAAAAGGTACAGGTTATTTGTTGGCACCTTGAAAGATGAAGGCTACAGCAGGGAGAAGATCAACAGTTTTCTATTTATTTATACAAACATCACCTTATGCCAAATGATTTTATTTAAAATAAATTATAATAATCTAATAATGGCCTCAATAACAGCAACAATCACAGGTTTGCCCACAGGTTTTGAGCTGTGCTTCTGTTCATTCTGGGTTTTGTTTTTATCTTTTGTTTTGTAGAATTTTTGCGCGTCTTCGAGCAATGTTACTGCAGTATGTTTAAAAAGCTCAAGAAAGGCTTTTGTAGAGTCACTTTTGTGCTTATTGATGTGAGATTTAATAAGCAGGTTTACAGAATATAGAATTTACAGCTTTTAGGTCTACAGCAAATTACATTCACATTTAAACAGAGATTAAAGTAACATTTATTTATGTAATAAAATGTATGCAATGACATGTAGTAAATCATTTTGTCTGAAAACGGTGTATGTCATAAATAATTTTTATTAATGATCTGTCAGTCATTTAACAAGTTACGCTCATTTTGTCCTCGAACAAAATGGCTCAGATCCACCTTGAAACAGAAATAAATATATACATAGATTATACATAGATTATACATGGCTCATTGGTAGGAGAAACAGCACATTGTTAATAAATATTTTTAAACAACAACAAAAGAATAATAATATTAATAATAATATTAATAATAATAATAAAGAAGAAGAAGCAACAAATCCTTTCAATCCCAATAAGCAGTTATTGTATAGTTTAAGGATTCTTCGGTTTTCCAGGTTCCAAGTTTCCCATCACAGTTCATTTGGCTTTTACCCAGTTTTATTTCCTCCTAAAGAAAATTCTGAAGACAAAAATGGAACCTTGAGGTTATGAAATGTGTCTTATTATGGTTAACGTACATTAAAAATATTTAGTTATTTCAAGGCATTAATCATTCTAGCAATAACAATGAAACGAAACAAGGAAAACTCACATTTTCATCAATACTCTCAGTGACGAGTGCTAGTGAGAGCTTTCGCACCTTTCTGTTAACCACGGACTCGGTCCCAGTGTAAGCAATGAAGTGGATTAAAGTCTGGATTCTAAAGGGAATATTTACATTTATACATACTGTACATACCCACACATTATATATATTTATTTATACATACATACCCACACATACATAGAGTGTATGTATATATATATATATATATATATATACACACACACACACACACACACAGCAGGTAAAATAAGTATTGAACATGTCACCATTTTTTATGTGAAATGACACAGGCAAAAACTATTGAACACAATTTATTTAATACAAAAGCCTTTGTTGGTAATGACGCCTCAAGACGCCTCCTGTATGGAGAAACTAGTTGCACGCATTGCTCAGGTGTGATTTTGGCCAATTCTTCCTCACAAACATTCCTCAAATCTTAACGGTTCCGTTGGCCTCTTCTATGAGCTCTGATCTGTAGTTCTTTCCATAGATTTTAATGGGTTTTAAGTCGGGTGATTGGCTGGGCCATTCTAGCAGCTTTATTTTCTTTCTCTGAAACCAATTGAGACTTTCCTTGGCTGTGTTTTTGGGATTATTGTCTTGCTAAAATGTCCAGCCCCACACCATGATGTTCTTACCTCCAAACTTCACTGTTGGTATGGTGTTTTTGGGGTGATGTGCAGTGCCATTTGTCCTCCGAAAATGGTGTGTATTATGACATCCAAAGAGCTGAATTTTGGTCTCACCTGACCAGACTGTATGCTCCCAGTATTCCACAGGCTTGTCCTAATGTTGTTCAACTGTAAACGAGTTTCAACAGGCTTTTTCTTCAGCAGTGGAGTCTTGCATGGTGAGCGTGTACACAGGTCATGGCGGTTCAATGCATTACTGATTGTTTTCTTGGAAACAATTGTACCTGCTTCAATTGTCAGGTCTTTCTGAAGCTCCTTGGCTGTTGGACAACTATTCTGATACTCCTCCGTCAGATATCTTGCGAGGAGCACTTGATCATGGCTGGTTTATTGTGAAATTATGTTTAGAAATCCTTCTGTAACCAATGCCATCAGTATGTTTTGCAACAATAAGATTGCGAAGGTCTTGAGAGAGCTCTTTGATTTTATCAATCATGAGATGTTTCTTGTGTGACTGCTTGGTAATGGGACACCTTTATACATTCCATTAGTTTCTGACTGAAGCAGCTGATATTAATTTGCACTGACAAGCAGCAGGATTGCTTTTTAATTACTGAACGATTTCAGCTGGTGTTATGACTTTCCATGCCTTTTTTCACCTCCCTTTCTTCATGTGTTCAATATTCAATCCCTGTGTTATTTCACATTATTACATATAACTTCATTTATAAAAAATCTATGGTTTGATTTCTATGTGTGTGTGGATTGCATGGGTTGTTACTAACATCTGGTTAAGATTTCATGTCAATAGCATCTTAAGAATTATAATTTTTGAAAAAAAATGTTGACGTGTTTAATACTTATTTTACCCGCTGTATTTAGATATATTACACATCAAATAGTAATCATTCTGAGCACATAAAATGTCACACCCACAAGATGAATTTTGAATGTACCTGTGCCATAGCATTGCCAAAAACTGGACTATAAGGAGGCCAGCAAACCCTATGAGGAACATCAGTCCAATAGGATCAATATAAAGCTTCCCGTCAGGGTCAACAGTTCCATTGGCAAAGACTTTTGGGATGGTGATGCTCACTGCGGTGCCAATGGCTTGCAGAAAGAACGTCGCCACCAACCACAAGGCGTTACAGATAAAAAACACAAAAGTTGCCTGAAAATGTAAAGAATGTAATTAGACCAGATTACTATGTTATGTCACTACTCAAATATTCATAAATGTAATAATATCAGGCTGGATCATGATACTGATCACAAACAATATTTTAATAAACAAACAAAAACAGTTTAATAACATGACACAATGAAGCATATTCTATATTTTAATTAATTTTCAATAACAAAATTTTACACATTCTTAATTATTACTGGCAAACCTTGTTGCGTAGGGTTTTCAGATCTGCTCTGACTTTTTCCTCCTTTTTTTTATCACTCTCCAGTGGTTTTAGGTATTGTTCAATTAGGTCCACCCAAAATGTTTCTTCTTTCTAACAAAGAAATGAATTAAAATGATTATGTTCTTTAAACAGTCACCTAAATTAACATTTTAACATGAAAAAATTCAAACAAGAAACAATAAGCTGTAGGAAAACAGAAATGTGGTCTCACTATTGTGAACATTTCACAAAAAATAACATTTGTATTAAAAGTGTTAAAAATGATTATGAGGTTTATAGTTGGAGGTTGTAGTCAATTAATATAATTTGTGCAAACGCCAATAAAGAAACTTTTTTTTATTAGACTTTAGACTTATTGAAACCTATAGACTAATATTATATATATATATATATATATATATATATATATATATATATATATATATATATATATATATATATATATATATACTTGCTTTCACATATATCTTAACTCAATTCTCGTACAGTTTAACAATTTCTGTATAGTGCATTGCAAAAGAATTATCAAATTATTGATAATAAATACACTGTTAAACCCTCAACTATTTCTGATATACACAGGACAACACTAAGCATACCAAGAACTTCTGTGTGTATGATCTTAAAGCAAAGACCCCAATTTCAGTTAGAAACTGTGGCAAAATTCTGCATACAACTAAACCAGACAAAAAATATCAGGATCCAGATCCAAATCCCAGAAGAATAAAACTAGGCTGAACCACCGGGGAGTTTATTAAGAAAAGTTTAGGAAGAAAAAAAAAAAGGTGGTACCCACCAAATCGAATCTGTGCTCGATAAGGGCCAGTTCACTGGATCTTTCTGACAACTGCTGAATAAAAACTAGCAAAGAAGTTTCATTATTTTAGTTAATTATTGGTGGCATTGTAGTATATAATATATAAGTAGATTTTGAGGTTAGTCAAAACATATGTGTACTTACAGTTCTCAATGAAAGGTCTGTTGGGGGGGAGGGGGGGTGTCAATATTACTAATATGTCTAAAGAGTATATCAGTTCAACAACAACAGCTTTTATATCATTAAAATGATTAATAAAAAATTAAAATGATGAAAAATGAATAAATATATATATAGATATAGAGAGAGAGAGAGAGAGAGAGAGAGAGAGAGAGAGAGAGAGAGAGGGATGTTGCTTACTTTTCTTTAGGCAGGGTGGACTCTTTGCATTGAACACCAGTCAACAGTGTGGCTTGAGGTGCATTTTCTGGTACTCTGCACATCACCGCTTCTTCTTTGTTCACCTGAAACTCCAAGTTGTAACCACATATTTTGAACATCTTCTGGCACTTGACATTTTTCTGGAGGTTTTCCTCAGATCCAGTGGTTTGAGAAGCAGATTCACGTGTGCCCCACGACACGTTGTTCATGTTGACCATGGAGTAAATTGCCAGCAGCAAGTAGCCACTGGGGATGCAGATGACATAAAGGATTCCAAAGATGATAAGATGAAACTCGTGAGGATGAAGAAGAGCCGTGGTAACATATATGACGCTTATGCCAATAAAGAACAATCCACCTGGAGACATGAACGTCTGCTGGACTACAAGGTCCCCTGAATATTCACAGAAACACAGCAAAGAATTCAAACTTTGGTAGGAAAAATACACAATTTACTATTTCCTGGTAAACTGCATTATTTCATTGATTGAAGAGCCACAGCTGTACCATATTCTATCCCAAAAACAAATGTGCAAGGCTTAGGGATACAATCTAGTTCAGGTGCAGTACATCATACAGCATACCAAGCACACACATGTTCCACAGAGGGCAATATCTTATCTAATAAAGCCTTAAATGAACGTCACTTACCTACAATAGAAAAGATGGTTGCTGTCATCAGAAAAGCATAGATTATACTTAACATGGCAGCGATGTTGATTTGTAAGTCTGATTTTGCTTGCCCGAGATAATAGCAGAGAATCATGTAGATCGCAGGAGGAACGATCGCCATCACAAGAGCAACGTTGGCATCTATTTTGAAGACGAATTTAAAGCTTCCTGTAGAAAAGACAAAGATGGCAAACATGTCTTTCAAAGGACTTTTTTTTTTTTTTTTTTTTTTCAGACTAATATCTTCATAATTGCATTCCAATTTTTTTATATTTGTTCCTGAAACATGGTTAGAAGGTTATCATTTGAGATGCATCTAAAGCTCAGAGTTCAGATGCATCTCAAATGATAACCTTCTAACCATGTTTCATTTTGTCATTTCAATTTTTGTACGTGTATGATGATTGACTTAAAAGTTTTTGAATTCAGGATAAAATAGTTCTCCTATACCAAGTCCCCGAAATTTCAGTAATGCTCAGAATGTACTATGCTCTAATCCTAAATAAACATATGCAATTGAAATGGACATGAAGAGTTCATACTGCTCACCTGCAATCATGAGGCAGACCGTAGCTGGCCCTAAGATCGAGGAGGCCATGGTGATAGTCTGGTAGAGAATGTAAGGTCGTGATATAGACTTGTTCATGCGTGCAGTTACGCTGCCACTGGAAAGAAGGTCCAGCGTGTTGGCCATGGTGGATGGGCCCCAGCGCCTCCGCTGGTTGTAAAACTCCTTGAACTCTTGTGGAGCGTTAGTGTACGAGTCAGAGGCAGCGTTGTATTCCACCCGCCATCCCTGTTGCAGGAGCAGTGTGCACAGCCAGCGGTCTTCACCTGCATAAGCAGAGACAGAACAGACCTGTGAATGTACATTATATTTGTAGGTTTAAGAGCACTTTTATTTCCTTGTTCTTTGCTTCACCTACCCTGGTCGTACTGTAGATAATGGGACGCCTCAGTTGCTTTCGTTGTATATCTCTTCATGACGTTGTCACTCATGAGTGCTTCTGCACGCATCAGGCTGAAACACCCCGGGCTGCACAGCACAGACCCGAACACATGCTCCGCTGTCTTCTGGAGCCAGTGACCCACAGCATACTCAAACTTCTGATACCATACCATCGGGCCTTTAACACACACATACACACTAAAATATACACTATATTTCCAAAAGTATTGGGTCACCTGACCTTTCCTGCTATATGTGGTTCTTTTTCAAACTGTTACCACAAAGTCAAGGCAAGTCATAAAGTCAAGAAGCTTTTATTGTCATTTCAACCATATATAGCTGAGCCAAATGCACACCAAGGAATTTGGTACTCTTGACGATCTCTGTGTTCTCCTGAAGTCAACAATCATCTCTTTTGTTTTGTCGACGTTCTGAGACAGGTTGTTGGCTCCACACCAGGGGGATGGGGTCCAGTGAGTATGGAAGCTGGGTCTTGACATGCCTCATGACGAGCCTCTCGAAGCACTTCATCACGATATGGGTGTGAGCGTGACAAGACAATAATCATTAAGGCAGAAGACAGTAGACTTCTTTGGCACGGGAACGATGCTCGTTGTCTTGAGGCACATAGGAAAAATGGCGCTGCTCAGGGAGATGTTGAAAATGCCGGTGAAGACATCCACTAGCTGTTGCGCACATTCCCTGAGCACTCTGCCAGGAATGTTGTCTGGTCCAGCAGACTTCCGTGGGTTAACTCTGCATAGAGTTTTCCTCACTTCAGCTGTGGTTAGACAGAGCCCCTGGTCACTGGAAGGAGGGATGTTTTTCCTCGCCGCCATGTTCTTCTGCACCTCAAACCGAGCGTAGAAGTCATTCAGCGCATCTGGGAAGGAGGCGTCAAGGTCACAAGCAGGTGATGTTGTCTTGTAGTTTGTAATTGCTTGGATGCCCTGCCACATGCACCAGGTGTCTCCGCTGTCCTGGAAGTGGACATGAATTCTCTTGGCGTGTGCGGGCTTCGCCTCTCTGATGGCACAGGACAATTTGGCCATTGCTGTCTTTAAGGCCAGCTTGTCCCCTGCTCTGAACGTGGAGTCTCTTGATTTTAGCAGCGCACACACCTTGCCGGTCATCCACGGCTTCTGGTTGGAGCGTGTAGTGATGGTCTTGGAAATGGTCACGTCATCAATGCACTTGCCAAGCTGGAGGCACTCAATTGTATGAGCTATAATAAAAATTTTGCCTTCACTTTAACTTGGAAACCCAAACCTCCAGCATGGCAATGCCTCTGTGCACAAAGTGAGCTCCTTGAAGATATGCTTTACATGGTTTGAAGAGAAAGATCTTAAGTAGCCTGCTATAGAGCTCTGATCTCATCCGTACTGAACACTTTTGGGATCAATGTGAACGCTGACTGAACCACAGGCCTCCTCACCCTCATCTACATCAGTACCTGCCTTTCGTAACAACCTTGTGGCTGATAAACACAAATATCTATAAACACACTCAAAAATCCAGTGGAACTTCTTCCCAGAAGAGTGGAGAAAATTATAAGAGCAAATTGGCACTGAATGTGGAATGCATTGCTCGAAAATCACATACCGTACTTATGACCAGGTGACCCAATACTTTTCTTCTACTTGTAAAGTGCACAACAACCTATAAAATGTGGGCGTTGCATATTTCTATTTCTATTTGCAACTACTGTCGCAGGTGGCAATGTGACATAAAAGCAAATATAAAGGTGTGGATGTGGAATTAATACATTGGTGTACAGAGGTGGGGTGCTGCGATTTCCAGTTAAACCAGATCGTTTTTTCTTTTTATGACTCTAGTACAATGGTGCTAATTTTTACTAGAGCAACATGATTCAATCCAGAGAGCAGTAAACACTTTTTCTACACTTTTTTTTCAATTTTCTTAATGTGTTTAGTTGCCCTGTGATGCAGCGTCAGCAACAATTAATTAAATCTGGTGGTTTCATCTCAAAACAAGCAGTTGCTCTCACCATCCTCATCTGGAAGTGTATATGATGTATGATGTATAATGATGGAGAACTGCCTAGTGGGTAAAAAATTGGGAGCAAATTTGTTTAAAAAAAAAAACTAGTTTACAACGTGAATATTGTTCTGCTCAGTGTGGCACAATGATGTTTTTGTAATGACTTTTTTGTATGATGATTTTGTATTAAGCATCACTTGCTTATTGCTAAGCTGCTAAATCATTTCTTAGTCTGAAAGATCAAGCGAGAGAAGAGGGATGTATTGACGTAGCTCAGACTCTGCCCCTCCTTTTACACAGGAGTGGCATTGAAAGTTTCTACCATGAGGAACAAATTACTTTTCGAAGAATCCCACTGCCTCACTACCTTTGTGCCTTTGACTACAGACAATTGAGTCATTTTCGAGCCAATTTTAACTAATTCATACAAAAATCTGTTTATTATTTACCAGTGCCAGTGGGATGAATCCTGCCACAAGCAGCTCCCACTTCAGGATACAACCTGAGCCGATCCACTAAAAGCATGACGGCTGAAGGTTGGAAATCTGTGTCTCCATCCAGAGCCAGAATGTATGTGTTCTCTTTGGCTTTCTAGGAGAGGAAATTAAATTCTTCAAATTCTTCTTCAATTTTCTAGGGTTTTATTGCAGTTTTAGGGAAATCATACTTACATTCAATTCGTCTTGAATATGTGTCAGATGCTCATCTCCTTCCATGTACATCTGATAGTATTTCTTGTGCAGCCTCCAGCCAAGAAGGTAGTACATATACATGATCTTTTAGAAAAGAAACATAACCATTGCCTACAATGAGATCATGCAAGTATTAAAAGATCTATCTATCTATCTATCTATCTATCTATCTATCTATCTATCTATCTATCTATCTATCTATCTATCTATCTATCTATCTGATGTATGTATGTATGTATGGTTATTCAACTATAACACATTTCTGGTCATATTTATTTATCTTTCCTGCTCTATCAGAAAACATTATCTTCTGGGTCAAGAACTTTGCAATTTTTTTGCATTCCAAATGTAAAGGTTTTGAGATATGATGGTATGCAGTTATACCGGTAGCTCACCCTTAGAGTTAAATCAAAACAGACTGTTATGATTGTTCAGAGTAATAACTGTGTTAAGAAAGATTCTGAACAATTATCTGAAAAAGTCTGAAATCGCCTGCAGCAACTCACCTGAGACCATCTCTTTTTGTGGCGAATCTGGTGTTTGTCTTTGAAGTGAACAAACAGTGTGTTGCCGTGAGGAAGGATGTACTGCAGACGGCAGCCATACGGTGTCTGGAAGATTTTCTGGTCAGGAAGAGGTTTTTGGTTCCTAAATACACTTTTGCTATCCTCTGTGAATAGTCTGTATTTTATCAGGACACACACACAATTCATTATTAATATTATTATTATTATTATTATTATTATTATTATTATTAATAGTAGTAGTAGTAGGCTGGATTTGACATTTTTTAGTTTTGCATGTTGAACCAAATAAACTCCCTACCCCCTTGGGACCCATGTGAGTCCACTGCAGGCATTATAGTATGGGCTGAGTGGGGCTAACCACACTAAGTAGACTGGGTTACCAGTGGGACTCACTGTGGGCCCACAGAACAGTCTGGGCTGTGTGTAGGCTAGCTCACTCAGGCCCCACATGGACCCCATAATGTGGGACCAATTTGTGCCCTACATTTCATTTCAGGCATGAAACAAACTGGAAAAACAAACATTTACAGCATCTTTGACAAAGACCCTTATTCAGAGTTACTTACAATTATTTCCTTTATACAGCTGAGCAGTTATATTTTTAATGTATAAAAAATATAATATTGGAATACGCCCTTATCCAGGCCATCTTACATTTATCTTAATCATACAACTGAGCAGCTAAGAGGTTGAGGGCCTTGCTAAGGACCCAGTAGTGGCAGCTTGGTTTGGCTGAGATTTGAACACACAACCTTCGGATCCAAAGTACAACAATAGGTGCAACAAGGTGTAGGTATGTAGTATATGTTTGAGTATCATCCAGATGAATGCCAAGTGAAAGGTTTTACAACAGAACACTGCTTCCACTCATTTGCTTTTTCCTAGGTAAACCTAATCTCTCTTCCCATGTAAAGCGACACGGGTTCACCAGTTGTACTTTCTTGAATTACATTCATTATGTACTAAACACTGCATTCTTGTAACACCCCACTAGAATAATGAGTCCTCATTTTCCAGTGGTCATGCACTTAGAAGTGACAAAGGGATAATAAAGAGTCCTGGTGAATTACCTTCAACCTGCTTCCCCTTTGCTTATTACTTTCTGAAACCCAGTGAGTGCTACAGTAGAATTCACAATACAGTCACTTACACATAAACTTCTCTGATGACTTTCACCAGGGTCTCGGCATACTCGTTGACACACCGTTTGTTGTCTTTGGTCAGAAAAGCATCATCAAAATAAATGTGAGACTCAAAAACAACATCATTAAATTGGTTTTTCTTTGGGCGGAATTTGTCCAGTCTGGAGGAAATAGAAAAAAAAAATCATTTAAGTTTGATCTATGAAGTTTACGTGGATGAGTCTCTTTAAACGTCAGAATACCTGAACATTGAAATGATCATTTTCATCATTTCATCTGCAGTCTCATGCCACATGGTTGCACACAAGTAGATGGTCACCAGCTCTTTTTCCCTATTGGTGAAGAAGGCAAGAAGGATAATTCAACATGTAAAATACATTATCTTTCACTAAATGCATTCACACAGGCACAGACACTCTTAACTACCTGTTAAGCCTCGGCTGAAGCGCAATCTCGAACTTGGAGTTTAGAAGCATGGACTGGTCAATGAACACTGCTTCGTAAAAGTTGCGCACAAACAGGTCTTTAGTCCTGGCAATACGTTCTGTGTTCAAGAACCAGATATAGAGCGTGCAGAGCACAAGGCCGATCCACCAGCTTATTAAAGACGATCCAAGAAGACCAAAACCCAATGAAGTCTCCTTGTATGACATGTGGTGGCACAAGTTACGAGTTAAATCCTTCAGCATCAGCTTCAAGGCGCTCGGCCCTGAGCCGTCTATGGTCTGAAAGGTGCTACAGTATTCAAAAAATGAGATTTTGTTCTGCAAACAAAAAAGTGCAAAACTTCAACAAAATGTTTCAAACAAACAAAAAGAGAGACTAAGAATTTCATTACTGTATATACTCAACACATTTAATTTTCAATTGGTATCTAAAGGGTATAGATTTGATTTCATTTTTATAACCTGTTGATTGACGTTCAGAAAGGGAATCCAGATGGCCAGCACGAAGGCAACCAAAGTGGCCGGAGATGCGAAGATCATTGGAAGGAAGAAGCTGCGGCGCACGGCATGCATTTTGCACGCAACCACGGCCATGTAGCGACACAGAACTGAAGCTAGAACCTGAATAGCAAAGAGGCTCAAGACAAGGGTTTCAGTGAAGCTTGTGACCGACAGCACTGATGACCACTTCTGCTTTGAGAGCGGCACATACGCTCCAAGGACAGAGGATGTCACGATGATTCGCACCAAACTAGCCACAATGTTCACGAAATTGTGTGATTTTTCAATGTCCCGGATTGTGTTCTGGAAGAAGACGATTTTGAAAAGCATGGCGTAGTTCTCCCACCAGTTCAAAGAGACCAAGACAGTGCCTCCTATTGCCAAACCCACAAATACTGCCATGCTCTGTTTATCAGGTTGCTGTTGCAGGTAGTTAACAGCGAAGAGGCAAAAACCTGTAATTAGGAAGATGACAGCAGCTAAAGACGTCACAATAAATCTCCTCCTTCCGTGCGCTACTGCGTTCGCCACCACCTGAAATATGGCTGATAACGTGGCAATGCCGTTCAGAAGCATCACGTTGGTCAGGATGTCAAATTGGGGCATTGTGACCAGGGTAAGGACGGAAGATCCAAGAGCCACCAAAGTTTCCACAGAAATAATCTGCACACAGATAAAAGCATCTGAGTCCAACTGAATAAAATGGTAACATAATATATAGCAATATATTCAATGTGTTCTATCATATTTATATTATTTATTGATTCAACCAATATATGTTAAAACTTTGTGACACAAACATGTACATTAAACTCAAGAAATAGATTGTGTAGTGTATTTTCCACCACAGAACATCCTGGGAACCTCAAAAAATTCCTGACAGAAACACTTGAACTAGCATCATTATTGTCATTGCGGTATATAGTACAAAAGAAGAGACGCTAATCCCCTCCAAAATAATAATTGACAATTAATATTGTTGTGCTGTAGACTAAAGACATTTGGGTTTGAGATAAAATAAGTTTTTGCGACAGCCTACTGAATTTCATGTTTGCTTAGCCTTTAGAACAACAAATGCTGTTTTCACAGGTGAAAACTAAAGTCTAAACCTAAGAGTAGACATTCAGAGCTAGCTATTGTTTAATCAATCAAATTAAACAATAACAATAAAATCAAGTTTCCACTCACCTAAGAACTTGGTTTTATGATACCAAATGTTGTTTAACAAACCGCTAACACTTTAAACTTAAAATGTCTCAAAAAAAAGAAAAAAAAAAGACATTCCTTTGCTGTTGCAACAGTTTCTGAGAGGAATGTAGAGGAAGGATAAAGCAATAATGCTGTATGTGATGTTTGTAATCTTTTATAGAACATAGTTTTGAGCTCAAACTCACAGAAACAAAACATGAAGATCAAATGCAGTTACAAATGGCAATATATACTTTATACATTAAAATTATATTTTGTAATTAAATAAATTAAATATATTAACTCAGACCAAACATTTAAACCAAATGAATTTATGGTTAAAGAAATCTTTAAAATTTTCCATTAATGATGTAACTAGCAAAAAGCTGTTTGTCCTAATTTTTCTGTTTTTTTTATTTTTATTTGGTTTATTTAAAGAATTGCCCTGGAGTACATTAAAATTCACAGTTTTTTGTTTGTTTGATTTTCACAGCAGTGTAAAATCTCAAACCTATCACACATATATGGATGATGGAACGTACCCACAGCAAAGTCTGCGTCGAAGGGGTTTTGGAATCCTTAAAAGTAATTTTCCAAACGCTTTTGATCAGCAGTAAAACACTTGGAGCAATGAGAAGGCATCCAATGAACAGGAAAGCGTACGGTTTGGTTTCGATGGTCGTTGATGATTTGCTGCAGAGGTTTATCAACAGCAACAGAGATGTCTATAATACAGAGATAAAACCAGAACCAAACAAATATACATTTATTCATGTTCAAATGACTCAAAATATCTACCTGTCATCAAGAAAAGAGATATTCTAATTTCCATTTAGTCTTACTTTGCTTAAGAAGGCGAGACCGAACACTAAGATTCCCACAATAGTGCATGTAATGATTTGGATGAAGTTCAAGAACTTGCTAGGTTGCAGCTCATCTGCGATAATCGGTGTTTCCCGAGCAGCATCCCAGGCTTTCCGGGCCCTACAACATAACAATTTTTTTATATATTGTATTTTAGAGTGTATTTTCCTTTGAGAAAGGGTTGTATTGTTTGAAATAATAATAATAATAATAATAATAATAATAATAATAATAATAATAATAATAATAATAATACTTTGACCAAATAAATACAAACCCTTATTTTAAACACCACCAGAAAATAAATGGAACTGGAGAAAGAAATTAAAGAAATATTAGACTGAAATCATACCTGCCCTCTTTGTCAAAGTGATCTTCATGCATCCTTGTTGAGTGACAAAGTGACACACCAGTCTCAGTCTAATGTATTACCTGGGCGTTGACAAATATTGGGCCTCAAAACATCTACTTAAACCAGTTCCTGATAATCCTTGTCAGTGATGATATTCTTAAATCAGGTATAAGAAGGTGATATGATATTTGAAACAGTTTGGAATGCTGCCACACAAGACCTTACCCCAACCCTAACTCTAGACTAACCCTTACCCTAACTCTAGACTAACCCTAACTCTAGACTAACCCTTACCCTAACTCTAGACTAACCCTAACTCTAGATTAACCCTAATTCTAACTCTACTAACCCTTACCCTAACTCTAGACTAACCCTAACTTTAGACTAACCCTTACCCTAACTCTAGACTAACCCTAACTTTAGACTAACCCTTAGCCTAACTCTAGACTAACCCTAACCCTAGATTAACCCTAATCCTAATTCTACTAACCCTTACCATAACTCTAGACTAACCCTAACCCCAACTCTAGACTAACCCTAACTCTAGATTAACCCTAATCCTAACTCTACTAACCCTTACCCTAACTCTAGACTAACCCTAACCCTAACTCTACACCAACCCTTACCCCAACTCTACTAACCCTAACCCTAACTCTAGACTAAACCTTACCCTAACTCTAGACTAACCCTACTAACCCTAACCCTAACTCTAGACTAACCCTCACCTTAACTTTAGATTCGTTTAGTTATAATGAGGAATCATATATTAATACAGAATAACAAGCGTCTATTCATTTTGTGAACGAGTCTCTTTGATTTGTTTCTGGTTTACACTGTTTCTATGAATTTCTCTTCGGCTTTTATGCAGAAAAAGTCATTAGACTATGTTTCTTATCAGCCACTTTACGTCATTTATTTTTGTCACATGACTGCTGGATCTCTGTTACATTTTTGGTTAATGAGCACTAAGTGATGAGTCACATTTCACACCTTACTCATTGTCTAGCATTTGACTTTCTCGGTCTGTCGCCATCTAAGATTCAGGTCATGGTTATTTTGTTTCCTTGCCTGGTTATTGTGTTTGCATGTTTGTACTGTAAAGAAAAAAGTTTGCACTTGCATCCGCCTGCACCTCCATTACGTGACAAGACAGAACCCTAAACGCATTAATGCTGCAGCAGACATTTTCCAAAGCATGTGGTTTGGAACAGACCTGGAGAACCAAACGCAGTTTGAACGGCTCCTGGTCCAACTCTCTGCTTAGCCTGATGTTGATTACATGATCTGTAGTATTCTAAATTAAATCTGCAGTAAGAATCAAGTCTCGGTAATGAACAGACTGCCTGTCACGTAACGAAGGAGATGGCGGATGCAGGTGCAGATGATCTTTGTTTGCAATGCAAATATACATAGACAAAGACGAAGAAACTAAGCAGAAAAATCAAGAAAATCTGAATCTTAGACGGGGACAGACAACAACAACCGTGAAAGGCAAACACTAGACAGTGTTAAAAGGTGTGACTGGTGCAATTAACAGAAAACAGGTGCAAAAACTGTCACCTGACTAGAATCAGTGAAATACAGTGGCCAAAAGATAATGTTTTTCAGCATAGACCTCACAGAATCCCCCTTAAATGTGCAGCTTCTAACATGCTAAATAAGTTCAAGAAGGGTTCCTGGGCAGTCAAAGAAGTTGGCATGAGACACAAGGTCTTCCTTCAAATAATGAGATAGAGAAAGCTCTTCTTAGACCCACAGTCACCACAATGCTCCAGGGGGAACAAAGTAGAGCTGAGCGATGTTCATCAACTTTACAAGATTATCTGCAAGGAGTCGGGGTGTGTGTGTGGGTGTGTGTGTGGGTGTGTGTGTCTGCAGCAGAGTGAGTGTATGGTCATTAGGTCTGAATTACAAACGAAAAACTGTGACCCAGCAATCCAGCAAAACAGGAAACACAAAAAGTAAGAACCCCAGCAGCCTTTTATGACCTGGCGTGAACAATGTTTTGCAAACCCTGTTGGCGGAATGCTGTGCATTTGCAGATCACAATGATCATGTTTTTTTATTTAAACTGATCGACAGTGGAAAGTTCCCATCATCCCATTACACCACTGATTCTCCCACTTGTGATGGATGCCCCTAGAAAGGGTGTCCTTACGAACCCATGCAGAATACTGATTGATCTTTTTACCAACTGCTTAGCTTTCATGGAGAAATGACATGGGGGCATGTTCTGTCAAACTCAACTATTTTTATAAAAAAAAAATGATAAATAATATTAAAGAGGGGAAATTAAAACTTTTGACACAACACACATTTAACTCACAAAATTATAATATTAATAATATTTTGTTGCTTGTTTAAATTACAAACTAAGTCAAGTGTATTTTTTGGGGTATTTTCTTTGGGCAGCAAGTCATTTAAATATATTTCAGCTCTGCTACTCTTAAAAATAAAAACTCCTCGATATTTGATTTATTAATAGTAAGTGTTAAAATAATGTCCTCAAGTTTGTGTCACAATCTTCACCAATTAAAGGTCAAAGTGAATGTCACAGTGAAATCACTACTTTTACATTTACTAATAAATTTATTTAAAAGTAAAATAAAAAAAAAATGTATATTGAAACTGATGAAGTAATGTAATATTTGAATCTAAGATTAAATGTTAATTAATTATCTAAAATTGTGAGATGATTATTTTCTTAAAGCATCTACACTCTTTTCCAGAAAAAACATCATTCGGTGTCTATATTCCATTTATTTATTTATTTGTTTGTTTGTTTAATATTTACCATTAGACAGAATTCAACAGAAATATATAAGAAATCTGCTACTCTTGTCACAAGAAAATTTCAAATCTTATTTGTTTTCATTAAATTACACAAAATCCATGACTTGGGAAGAACCAAAACCTGATTTTACTGCTGGCCCATTTGTGACTGGAAAAAAATTCCTGTGGAGAATAAGTTTTCTTTTCCCTTAGCGCCACCTGCTGATCAAAGGTAGAACTTGATTTGTTCTTGTTTACGGTTGTGCTTCTTAAAGGTGCATGATAGATTATATCCAGAAGATGAACGACATATAAGAGACTGACCATGCTTAAATTAAAAAAATCGTGTGTGGCAGATCAAGTGCAGATTTCCTTTATCGATTCTGAAACACAATAATACAGCAATGCACGAGAACAAGAATAGAATAGCCACATAAACTATGACTCTGAATGGCAAAAGCAAGACAATGAGAAATACAGAAATACAGAACCTAAATATTGACACTAATTAGGAAAAGGTGTAGGTGATAACCGTAGCATGTGATTGAACACATGGAAGTGCAGAGGCTGATAAGAAATGTAGTCTTTTGCCATAGTCCTAACAGAGTCCCCTCTCTAATGCGTGGCTTCTAATGTGCATTGTCCATTCCAAGGGGTCTCGAGTAGCTAGAAGTGACGTGCAAGGGAGATGGGGGCTTCTTCTCCCAGAAACTATTGGGCAGGATGTCAGGTGGAGCAGGTGAAAGCAGAGCAACAGCTGGCAAAGAGCAACATCCTCAGTTGAGCAGGAAGAAAAAGCCCAGCTAGACAGGGAGGTGGACCAATGTACATGGAGCATGGAGAAAGATTGATTTCCAAGGTGGGAAAGGTAGGCAGATTGACATCCTCAGCAGACTATAGAGAAAGAGTGACTTAAACTTTTAGGGATGAAGGCAGAGTAAAATTCTCAGGAGAGTATGGAATAAGATCCAGCCAACGTGGGACCTCCTTCAACAAAACAATTCCTTGAGGCAGCACCTTGATGTGCAGCCTTGCCAAAAGTTGGTGAGTTGATCTGGTCAAGCTGACTGCTGACCCCTATGCATCATCGAATTTCTGCTGCATCCATGGCAAGATCTTCAACTTGGGGGTCCACAGATGAACAGGCATGGGTAAAAACATTTTGTTTTATCTAGATACAGTGTTTAATATAAAAAATATTATAATTATTACATACAAAATTTAATTAATTTGCAAGCTGATGATTCATGTAAATGTATAATAGTCCACCTGATAGTAAAAGGAAAATGTTAGAAACTGCAAATCTGTTAAAAATAAAAAACAACTGTGAGCAACCTAATAAATTGTCATTTTAATTGCAAAATATGTTTCTTATGATGCATAACGCTTTTTTGAAATTTGAAAATATATGAAAATATACAGTCAATGATGCATGTACAACAACAACATAGTTCTAATTGGATTAACAAAAAAATAACTAACATAATATGTTTCTATTAATATAAGTGGGTATGTTTGACACATTTTGTATCCTATTGCCTAAGGGGTCCTTCACCTGAAAAGCATAGAAGACCCTTGTTCTATATCAAAGATGGAAAAACAAACAATGATAACAGTGAAAAACGAGAGCAAATTGGTGAGAATTCCTAGAGGGAATGTTTGATATTTACTCTCCACTAGGGGGTGCTGAAATGCTCTGTGTATGGTGTAAGTTGTGAGGAGGACTCTAGTAGAGCAGGACAGAAGATTATGGTTTTACCTCATGTTCTTAGACTCTGAATTGTGATGAGAGATATTTGTTATGCAAGAAATGTTTTTATTTAGGGGTAAAAGTCTGAATATATTGTATTTATAATTCAATAATCACATGCTTTTGGGAGAAATTCACAGTTTAATATATTTCTGTGTATCTCCCCTTTAATCCTCCAGAGCTATTGCGCCTGTCTTTCGATGTTTTTTGTGTTTTGTGTTCATTTACTGTTTGTATTACTTTATGTATAAAAACACTCAATACTTTTGTTTTAATAGTTCGTTTTATTGTACATCTTCAAACACAATGAAATTGAATACAGGTGAGCCTTCCTTCATTTAGAATTATAGCTGCCTTCCAGTTCGAGAAACACAGAGACAGTTCTAGTGTAAGACCCTGGTTAAGGGCCTTGCTCAAGGGCCCAACCATGGCATCTTAGGATTCAGGTCTTAAACCAAATGACCTCAACTGTTCCAAAACCATTTGCACCACTATGGTGCGTTGCATGTGAAGGTCATAACCGATGACGATGCTTGCGTTTTTTTTGTTTTTTTTTACACGGATAAACTTGTTCGGATGCTAAACTGAGGCCATTTAACATACAGCATACATTCATTTGATAGACATGAAAAGAAGAGACCTTTGTAAGAAAGTATGTTGAAAGTCTAATTAAATGTAAGGAGTAAACTTGAAATTATAATTAAATAAGTCTAAAATTGTTTGATTTCAATAAAACAAAGAATAAACACAGGAAAATATACATATATATATATATATATAAATACAATATATATAAATACTTTAGTGCAGTTACTGTTACAGTTACATTTCATCTCACATTTTTGCACTCAAACCTTAACACAGGAGCAAAATGGGCAAACTCATGTTCAAATTAAATCGAAATTAAAGACATTCTGTTTATGTGTGTAGATTGTTGAATAGAGAAATTGCACAATTTCAATACTAAAACAACTAAAGAGCATGAATCAAATGCTAAAAATGTGATTGTTCTGATAAAATACTAAAAATAAAACAAAATAATAATAATAATAATACAGTGAAAGAATACTAACAAAGATTTGTAAGCAATTTTAAACAAAAGTCTTAACAGCATGATGCATTTAATCCCAATAAGTAGGTATTGTATTCCCCCTTATTGTCCAATATATTCAATATTTCGTAAGGTTTATACTGTTTTAAAGCAAAACGTTTTTCACTAATCTTAAGGTTTCTTTGCTTTGCCAAGTTTGTGTGTTGCTGCAGATTTTCCCGTCATCCAACTCGTAGGCTTTACATCAACTCCACTTCTTCTCTTAAAGAAAACTCTGAAGAGAAAAATTGAATGTTGAAGTTATTAAACATGTCCATCATTATGGTTAAATAACATTCATGGCATTAAGGGTTCTAGCAATGGCATCAAAGAATCGAAAAAAACTCACATTTCCATCAGTCAATTCACCGACCAGAGCCACAGACTGTTTCCGCAAATTCCTGTTAACCACGTCCTCGGTCCCAGTGTAAGCAATGAAGTGGATTAAAGTCTGGATTCTAAAGGGAATATTTATTTATATATTTACAAATCAAATAGTAATCATTCAGACCACCGATACATTTCATACACCAAAGATGTATATTCCAGGTACCTGTGCCACAGCATAGCTAAAAACTGGACAATAAGAAGGCCAGCAAAACTGATGAGGAACATCAATCCAATAGGATCGATATAAAGCTTCGCGTTCTCGTCAACAGTTCCATTGATATAAACTTTTGGAACACTGATGGTCACTATAGTGCCAACAGCTTGTAGAAAGAATGTAGCCACCAACCACAGGAGATTGCAGATGAAAAACACAAAAGTTGCCTAAAAATGGAAAAAAGAATAATTAGGCAAAATCCCTATGTTACTTAAAGACACACAATATAACAATCAGGAGGGCTTTAAAATATAGACAGAAAAGATGAAGATCCTTTATACACAT
Source organism: Silurus lanzhouensis (assembly GCA_039877035.1). Classification (NCBI taxonomy): domain Eukaryota; kingdom Metazoa; phylum Chordata; class Actinopteri; order Siluriformes; family Siluridae; genus Silurus; species Silurus lanzhouensis. The sequence goes on along the minus strand of JBCEWE010000127.1, from coordinate 404,885 downwards.
TGTAGTTGAGCACTTTATTGTATATGCAACTATTTTTATTTATTTTATTTTGTTTTTAGATTTTTTTTTTTTAATTCAACAGTAAAATATTAAATGGGATTTATTCGAAAAATACATTACTCATTTCTGCCATGATTATGGACCATGAACTACTTTACTATTATTCATAGTCTGTGTTTCTTCAGGTGATTTAAAAAAAAAAAAAGTGGTTTTAATTTGTTATTAGTTATTACTTAGTTGAATGATAAATATGCTAAAATGTAAAAAATAATATATAGAATATATTAAAAATAATATAGATATTTATATATTAACATATATATGTATATACATAAAACCAACCTTGTTGCGTAGGTCTTTCAGATCTTGTTTGATTTGTTCCTCCTTTTTCTTATCAGTCTCTAATGGCTTCAAGTATTGCTCAATAAGGTCCTTCCAAAACGTTTCCTCTTCCTAATGCCACAAAAGAAAAAAAGTTAATAGTGCTTTAAACCCCATAGTTGATTGTGACTGTTTTTACACAATAAATGGTCAAAATAAAAAACACCAGAATAAATTAATTTTCCTAAAAATCTACACAAACCAAGTGGTACAATTGATAAGGTGCAGGCTTAGAAACTTTAGACTGGTTTGGAGACCTGGTTGAAATGTTGGCTGGGTTTACAGACCCCAAAAAAGGTAATATCTTGAGTATTTTATGTGTTGCCTACTAAATTTATAGACCAGAAAATCTTCATTGATTAATATATATTATTAAGAAGATGATACCCACCGTATTAAGGTGGTCCTCAATGAGTGCAAGTTCTTCACCGGAGCTCTCTGTCAACTGTCGAATAAAAACTAACAAAGAAATCTTTATTAATGATCTGTATTTGATATACATGATGTATATATTTTATATACATTATATACAAAAATGTGTACTCACAGTTCCCAACTACTGGTGTGAATTGTCTGAAAAAGAAGATTGTTTTAATTTTAGTGTCCATCACTGTTTTCAGGTGGGTTAAACAATATAAAATGTATGCGTTAGATTTGATTTAATCGGCCATTAAAAATGTAAGCATATGCCTCTTACGTTTCTTTCGGTTTGGTGGACTCTTTGTTTTCAGGATTGAGTGGTTTGGATTGAGATGCATTTTCCAGCATTGGATCCATGACTTTTTCTTCTTTGTTCACTTGTACCTCCAGATTGTAGCCACATATTTTGAACAGCTTCTGACACTTGACATTTTTCTGGAGGCTCGCCTCAGATCCGGTACCAGGGCCGGCAGATTCGCGTGTGCCCCACGACACGTTGTTCATGTTGACCATGGAGTAAATTGACAGCAGCAGGTAGCCACTGGGGATGCAGATGAAGTAAAGGAAGCCAAAGATGATAAGATGGAACTCGTGCGGATGTAGAAGAGCCGTGGCGATGTACATGACGATAATGCCGATAAAGAACAAGCCGCTCGGGGTCACGAAAGTCCCCTGCACTACCAAGTCCCCTAAAAATCATGAACAAAGATAAAAAACAATTTTTAATCACATTTTTTATACACTTTTTAATTTCTGTACAACATTTATGTTGGGGAATATTTGATCATCAATCTTAGTTAGCACAGTTAGGGATAAAGACAAGATTATATATATGTTGAAATGCGCCACAAAACAAATAAAGTACCAGTTTGTTATTGTACCAGTTTGTTATTTTGAAAAGTATTGAATTTAAAGAAGACTTTTCTTACCTATAATAGCTAGCAAGGTTGCTGTCATCAGAAATGCGTAAACGATGCTCATCATGGCAGCAATGTTGATTTGTAAGTCGGATTTCACATGGCCGAGACAGTAGCAAAGAATCATATAGATTGTTGGAGGAACAATCGCTAACACAAGAGCAATGTTGGCGTTTAAATCGAGCACAAATTTGAGGCTTCCTGTTGAAAAGAGAGGTGGGTTTTACACAAGAAATAGACACTGTGTGTAAATTATTCAAAAACATATCATTGGATTACTGGAAGTTTTTATTATTTGCTTGACATGCATCTGGGGTTCTATAATCTTAACTACCACAGATTTAGGCCACAATTTCACCTAAAGTTCATTCATCACCAAATTGAATGACTGATGTCCTTATAAAACATGCGCCTCAAATAACAATACATTTATATTTACACACTGGGTGATTTTTGCAATTTTTCTGATCGTAAATGATCTAAAAAGCGCGTCTAAGCTGCTCACCTGCAATCATGAGGCAGACCGTAGCTGGCCCTAAGATCGAGGAGGCCATGGTAATAGTCTGGTAGAGAATGTAAGGTCGTGATATAGACTTGTTTAACTGCGCAGTGACGCTGCCACTGGAAAGAAGGTCCAGCGTGTTGGCCATGGTGGATGGGCCCCAGCGCCTCCGCTGGTTGTAAAACTCCTTGAACTCTTGTGGAGCGTTAGTGTACGAGTCAGAGGCAGCGTTGTATTCCACTCGCCATCCCTGTTGCAGGAGCAGTGTGCACAGCCAGCGGTCTTCACCTGCATAAGCAGAGACAAAACAGACCTGTGAATGTACATTATATTTGTAGGTTTAAGAGCACTTTTATTTCCTTGTTCTTTGCTTCACCTACCCTGGTCGTACTGTAGATAATGGGACGCCTCAGTTGCTTTCGTTGTATATCTCTTCATGACGTTGTCACTCATGAGTGCTTCTGCACGCATCAGGCTGAAACACCCCGGGCTGCACAGCACAGACCCGAACACATGCTCCGCTGTCTTCTGAAACCAGTGACCCACAGCATACTCAAACTTCTGATACCATACCATCGGACCTGCAAGTGTTGACAAATACCCAAATTGAAAGGAACTGTCGCTGATTCTGATCAGCAGTCCAATTAAGAGCTACAGTACAACTATTGACCAAAGCTTTCCTATGCTTTGCTTTTAAATATATTCTTCATCACCAGTGCCGGTGGGATGAATCCTGCCACAAGCAGCTCCAACTTCAGTGTACAACTTGAGCCGATCCACTAAAAGCATAACAGCTGAAGGCTGGAAGTCTGTGTCTCCGTCGAGAGCCAGAATGTATGTGTTCTCTTTGGCTTTCTGAGGGGAGAAATGAAGTTGTAGGTCATGGGATACTAAGTTATGAAACTGTTATGCAGGTCTAATATTGTAATCACACTTACTTTTAGTTGGTCTTCAATGGATAGCAAATGCCCATCTTTGTTTTTGTACTTCAGATAATAGTCCTTGTGCAACCTCCAGCCCAGCAGGTAGTACATGTACATAATCTTTGGTGGAAAGAAACAGAATCTGTGCTTAAAATAAGACTGTGTATGGGACAAACGTCAAGCATACTTACACTATGGCTTTAGATGTGAGTTTGTGTACGTGCATAAGGACAATCCTCAGGTACAACCCTAATGTAATATTATACTAATTAGGATGTAATTAGGGTTGTAACTAAATAGCAGTTCATAGTATCTGCTTACCATTTTCAAAGTGTCATAATTATCTAATGTCTATCAACAGAAGTGGAAAGTAATGAATCACATTTACTCGCTTTACTGCAATCGAGTAGGAATTTCTGTGTACTATATAGTTTTTTTAAATCTGTAATTTTACTTTTACGTTTCTTTAGTTCGAGGTAATTTTACTGTAATTTTACTTTTACGTTTGTTTAGTTCGAGGTATTGTGCTTTACTACGTTTAAAATCATGCTGTTACTGAGTAAAAAATTAATAAAAAGACCCAGCTGAAAACAAAATGCTGTCAAATTCTTATCTCCTCATATTTAAGAGATCAGTGTGACTTCTAATGCAAGAAAGGCAGCAGTTTTATTTTTCTGTGTAAACTGTTTGCCCGAGGCGACTGAACTCGACAATAAAACCTGCGCAAACATGTTGAGGGAAGTTAATAATACCTAAATCTTTAGTTTACATAATTGTTGTACAGTTGCGTTGCATAACTGTGTGCCATTGCTAATGTTAGCACCAGGGTTGAAAATGAAAAGGGGGCAAAATTGTCACTTCACAATGAAGCAAGGTCTATTACCAGTGTCAAAATATAAGTCTTATATGAAATAAATGGAAAGTGTTATATTTTAGAGTAGATCTGCTGATGTTGCGTTAGATTTGAGCATTACAGTATAACCAATCACACACTTTTGTTGAGCATACAGTGTGCAAAGAGTTTTCATTTGTTACTGTTGACAACGCCGGAGTGCCCCCTACTGTCTGAAATCTGAATCTGCATTTGTGATATCTCTGATTAACATAAAAGAAATCCAAAAAAAAAAAAAAAAAAAGATTCTGCGAAAGGATTTTTTTTCCTGCGAAAGTGCGTAACTCACATACTTATACATATGTTGTCATATATTTAATATATTTCTATAGTTCACATTTTTTTTTTATCTACTTTATTTTTTTATTTTTATTTTTTTAGATCCTTAAATTCTATTTTTTTTGTACTTAAATGCTAAAAAGTCATATAAAGAATTTCACTGCATGTCGTACTCTGTATGTATCTGTATGTGATGAATAAATTTTGAATTTGTTTGTTTGGTTTACATTTTTTTCTTTTTTGTTATTGCACTTTAATTTCTATGAGTTCCATTAATTAAAAACAATTCATATTTTTATATCCACTTGTCCTTTTTTGAACTACTCTAAAATCCCCCACCCCACCCCACCTCACTTGTAAAAAAAAAAAAAAAAGAAAAAAAAAAAAAGGTACAATCAGTAAATTTGACTCTGAGTAAATTTAAAATGAGCAACTTTTTTACTGATACTTGAGTAGATTTTTTGACCTGTAACTGTATACTTAATAAAAATGTCATTAAAGTAACAGTACTTTTAATTAAGTAGAATATTTGATTATTCTTTACACTTCTGGATATTAATTGGAAATTATTACATTATTTAAACAAGTTGATTCTTTTTAAACACATTTTTTAACATAAGTTTTTATCAGTTTGAATAAAATACTGTTATACAGGTATTGTGTTTAACCTGCTGTTGAAACTTGCAGCATGTTATATCAGATTTAGGCATGAAAGCTGCAGCAGCTCACCTGAGACCATCGCTTTTTGTGGCGGATCATATGTTTGTCCTTAAAGTGAACGAACAGTGTGTTGCCATATGGAAGTGTGTAGTGCAGACGGCAGCCGTACGGCGTCTGGAAGATTTTCTGTTTAGGAAGAGCTTTTCTGTCCCTGAATACACTTTTGCTGTCTTCGGTGAATATGCTGTATGTAATCAGAACATAAATACATGCAATTTTTCAGAATAAACAACACATCCAGGTCCTTTGGAGCCATTATGGTATTTATGGCATATGGATCAAAATTTTATTGCAGCTTATATACATACTTACAGGTAAACCTCTCTGATGACTTTCGCCAGGGTCTCGGCATACTCGTTCACACACCGCTTGTTGTCTTTGGTCAGAAAAGCATCATCGAAATAAATGTGAGACTCAAATACAACATCATTAAATTGGTTTTTCTTTGGGCGGAATTTGTCCAGTCTGAAGGAAATCGGAGAAAACATTCAATGAAGTTTTCATGCGAAAGATCATTTTTCTTAATTTTTTCATGCCTGCTTTGGAATACCTGAACATTGAGATGATCATCTTCAACATTTCATCTGCAGTCTCATGCCACATGGTTGCACAGAGATAGATAGTCACCTTTTCCTTTTCCCTATTGGTAAAAATGTAAGAATTTTAAATCCAGATGTCAGTAGAGAATTTCCTTCATGCAGGATACACACACACACACACACACACACACACACACACACACACTTAACTACCTGTTAAGCCTTGACTGAAGCAAAATTTCGAACTTGGAGTTTAGAAGCATGGACTGGTCAATGAACGCTGCTTCGTAAAAGTTGCGCACAAACAGGTCTTTAGTCCTGGCAATACGTTCTGTGTTCAAGAACCAGATATAGAGCGTGCAGAGCACAAGGCCGATCCACCAGCTTATTAAAGACGATCCAAGAAGACCAAAACCCAATGAAGTCTCCTTGTATGACATGTGGTGGCACAAGTTACGAGTTAAATCCTTCAGCATCAGCTTCAAGGCGCTCGGCCCTGAGCCGTCTATGGTCTGAAAGGTGCTACAGTATTCAAAAAATGAGATTTTGTTCTGCAAACAAAAAAGTGCAAAACTTCAACAAAATGTTTCAAACAAACAAAAAGAGAGACTAAGAATTTCATTACTGTATATACTCAACACATTTAATTTTCAATTGGTATCTAAAGGGTATAGATTTGATTTCATTTTTATAACCTGTTGATTGACGTTCAGAAATGGAATCCAGATGGCCAGCACGAAGGCACCCAAAGTGGCCGGAGATGCGAAGATCATTGGAAGGAAGAAGCTGCGGCGCACGGCATGCATTTTGCACGCAACCACGGCCATGTAGCGACACAGAACTGAAGCTAGAACCTGAATAGCAAAGAGGCTCAAGACAAGGGTTTTAGTGAAGCTTGTGACCGACAGCACTGATGACCACTTCTGCTTTGAGAGCGGCACATACGCTCCAAGGACAGAGGATGTCACGATGATTCGCACCAAACTAGCCACAATGTTCACGAAATTGTGGGACCTTTTGATGTCTCGGATTGTGTTCTGGAAGAAGACGATTCTGAAAAGCATGGCGTAGTTCTCCCACCAGTTCAAAGAGACCAGGAAAGTCCCTCCTATTGCCAAACCCACAAATACTGCCATGCTCTGTTTATCAGGTTGCTGTTCCATGTAGTTAACAGTGAAGAGGCAAAAACCTGTAATTAGGAAGATGACAGCAGCTAAAGACGTCGCAATAAATCTCCTCCTTCCGTGCGCTACTGCGTTCGCCACCACCTGCAGCACGGCTGATAACGTGGCAATGCCGTTCAGAAGCATCACGTTGGTCAGGATGTCAAATTGGGGCATTGTGACCAGGGTAAGGACTGAAGATCCGAGAGCCACCAAAGCTTCCACAGAAATAATCTGCACACAGATAAATTGAGTCTAATTGAATAAAATGGTAAAAAAATAATACATAGCGATACATTGCAGACTTAGGCATTACATTTTAAAACAGTCTTTGAGATACTAACTTTACTTAAATTTTGCCTACAAAACAACACTAAATTCAAAGGATACATTTTCTTCTAATTAGTATGTTTCATTTATTAAATTCCACAAAAATGCAATTTCTCTAATTGATCAAAGCCATGTGATTATGCCTGATGATTTGCACCAGGATCTCCTTGACAATAGAAACACTTGACAACAATAGGGAACAATTTGTCATTACATAAGACGAGTCGCAAACATTTAGGTATGTATTTTGTACGAGCAGTTCATCTAGAAGCTTGAAAGTAAGTCTTTCAGCACCACAATAACATTCACACACTTTTCAAGAAGAAGATGTCAAGAAGCTTTTATTGTCATTTCAACCATACACAGCTGACGCAGTACACAGTGAAATGAAATAACGTTCCTCCAGAACCCTGGTGCTACATTTAACTACATAAAGCTACCTTTTCAATCATCACGGTTATTCAGATTTTCACTTGAATTCAACCCTCAGTAATTATTTTTACTTATTTTAGATGTGTAAAACATGAACATGAATAAGTTGACGTTGTTGCTTCTATTAAAAAAAATGAAGCAACACTGATCTGTCTACAGAACTTCATTCTACGTCTGGCTGGTTTATTTTATCATTGAAAACCTTAACTGGCAAAAAATAGGTTGCTAAAAAAAAAAAAAACTTTTTGATTTCAACATTACTGATTCGAGTGGTTCCCAGCAATACCACTGGAGATGTTGTCCTCATAAGGTTTACATTAAAATCCCCAAATGTACTATTTTTAGTGTAAAAATGTTTATATTTGACTTACAAGTGTAATATTTAAATGATGGCACGTACCCATAGAAAAGTCTGTGTCGAAGGGGTTTTGGAATCCTTAAAAGTAATTTTCCAAAGGCTTTTGATCAGCAGTAAAACACTTGGAGCGATTAGAAGGCATCCAAGGAACAGAAGAGCGTACGGTTTGGTTTCGATAGTAGTTGATGCTTGGCTGCAGAGGTTGATCAGGAGCAACAGGGATGTCTATAAGGTAAGCAAAAACACAAATAACTCAATAGACATTATTTTGTTCAAATGATTTGTATGGCCGCCAACATGAAAAATGATATTCTTGTTTGTAAGCGTACTTTGCTTAAGAAGGCGAGCCCAAACACCAAAATTCCCACAATAGTACATGTGATGAATTGGATGCAGCTGAGTGATTTGCGAGGTTTTTGCTCATCTGCTATAATAGGTGTTTCCCGAGCAGCGTCCCAGGCTTGCCTGTCACTACACCAAATGGAAATAGCAATTATATAATAAAAGTTATTGTGTTTAAAGAATTAAAAAAAAGAATGAAAAAATAATCAAATATATGAACAGAATTTAAGATTTTCTTCTTATTCTTAATAACAAACCCAACAGTAATAATGATGATAATGATAATGGTGAACGCATAAGTTGAACAATGAACCAATCTCTTACCACCGCTTTATACTCTGATCTTCATGCATCTTTATACTCTGATCTTCATGCATCTTTATACTCTGATCTTCATGCATCTTTATACTCTGATCTTCATGCATCTTTGTTCAGTGGCAAAGTGAACCACTTGTGCATGTCAGGTGCATTAAATATAACAGTGGGAGGTTACGAACAAGCCCACTTCCTACTGAAAACTATCTCTGAGAATGCCGAGCACAATGTATTATTTCCTTGTGCGGGTATGAAAAATAATTCTTTTTTAAGATTACCGTTTCGTGAGAATTGATGCATAGTTTTGCAACCTCCACCCCTAAAAGTTTTAATTTAGAAATGTATTGTGATGTGAGGTTTACTTATTTTGGGCATGGCTTCCGCTGATCAACTTTTGTTTCTGAATCAGGTAGCAGTCAATTGTGCTACACAAGATTAAAAAAAAGATAATAATAATTTTAAAAAAGTGAAACTCCTATTCCCTGGTGATAATGGGAATCTGAGTCATGTGACTGTAATTGGCAACTAAAACAGGAATGGTGTAAAATTAAAACACATCCATTGAAATACATACATAGTCTTCCTGTTGTTATCTATCTATCTATCTATCTATCTATCTATCTATCTATCTATCTATCTATCTATCTATCTATCTTGTACATACACACACAGACACATACACACACACACACACACACACACACACACACACACACACACACACACCCACCAACTAGGCATACCAATATGACGTTATAACATTATGACTGGTGAAGTAAATAACACTGATTATCTCTTCATAATGACACCTGTTAGTGTGTGGATAAATTTACTAGGCAGCAAGTAAACATTTTGTCCTCAAAGTTGATGTTAGAATCAGGAAAAATGTGCAAGCTTTAGGATTTTGACAAATTGTGACGTCTAGACGACTGGGTCAGAGCATCTTCAAAACTGCAGCTCTTGTGGGATGTTCCTGGTCTGCAGCGATCAATATCTATCAAAAGTGCTCCAAGGAAGGAACAGTGGTGAACCGGCGACAGGGCCGAGGGTCATCGATGCACATGGGGAGCGAAGGCTGGTCCGTGTGGTCCCATCCAACATACGAGCTTCTGTAGCTCAAACTGCTAAAGAGGTTCATGCTGTTCATGAAATGCGTCAGAACTCTTTTAGCAGCAAAAGATGACCAACACAATATTAGGTCTTGATGTTTTGCCTGATCGGTGTTTTATGGATTAGTGCCAAAAGGAAATTCATTACCCGATTGGAGGTTGCTAAGCGGCGGGGTGGAGATTTGAGACACATCTCCCCTTCAGGGTGTTTTCTTGGCTGATTCCCAATGCTTCCAGAATAGGCTCCGGATCCACCTTTATCTTGACCCTGATGAATGATTCAATGTAAAATATCTAGTCTTTTATCTAAGTATATACTTCTACCCCTCAGGATGTTTGTTTTTAAAGAACGTAACAGCTCTGTCAAGTTCCCAGGAAAAAAGTGGAGCATTAATTAGACACCATGCTTCAAATTTATCAAATGGCTCTTCTTTATTTTACAGTAGTTTTCCATTTGACCTTAACATATCGTAATGATTAAAACAAGAGTCTGACATATTCAGCACATATTGCTTTAGTATCAGCAAGACGATTTAACAGATTATAATTATTACCACAGTTATGCACTCTTAATTAATGTTGTTTTTTTTTTTTTGGTGAATTTTTGCTTTCTAACAAAACTTTTCCACAAGACACTATACAATGTAATATTCAGAGATTTATCAGTATGATATACTGGCTGGATGTTCTACTAAAACAAATGTCTGAAGCTCATTTTATATTCAATGTCTACATTGTATCCTATAATCCTGTCGTTCTTTTAAAGTTTGTTTCATAAACAATAATTCTACAGTGGCATTAAAAAAAAAAAACCTGTAAAATGTTCCAGTGAAGTGGAGATGGGGCGGGTGGTTAGGTCATCCATTACCAGAGAAATTCTCCAGCAGGTTTTTTGGAAACAGCCGAAACCTGTTGGAGCAGGTACGGAGCATGAAAACGAATCTATGCCCGGCTAAAAAGTTGTGGCTGTTTGTTCTCCTGCACAAAGCAGAGTTGCAAGCAAAGAGGTAAGCCATTTCCTTGTACTGATCCTTGATTTTGGTTAATTATATGTCATAAAATTGGTAGAAGTAGTGACCAGAAGTGATTCTCGGTTAAAAAAAAAAAAGAGAGCAGAGTTGCGTGTCTTATCAGTATCATCAAATTACAACATTATAGCCAGAGTAAACACTGTTGGTATAAACAATCTTAAAACATTGTGTGTAACCTGAAACTTGATAGAAGGAAGACTTGAGGAAAAAATAAGCATGTGTATTGCTGACTTGTCAAACTACACAGGATAAAGAAAGAAGGAGGGCAGGATTGCAGGAGTCTCTTGAGAAGGACCAAAACTCAAAGATGCACCAGGGTCGCCTGCGTTTACGGCCATGGCTGGAAGAACAGATTCGGTCAGGAAGATATCCAGGAGTCGTATGGCTAGATGAAGTAAGGCTTAATTGCATGTTTTCACTGTTAAACGTTTTTCTACATGTGTTAAACGCTTCTAAACAATTTATATGTCATTTATAGGAGTTGAAAACCAAAGTGTAATGAAGCCTACTAATAAGAATGGTTTCAGCACATTCATGTATGCCATGCTTTACTGAGAAACTGGATTAGTGAATGGATTTTGCTTCCTCCTTCCTCTTTATCTTCTTCCTCCCCCTCTTCTATGTAGCATTCCTATTCATAGCTGTGCATAGCTTACGTTGCAGTGTTTAAAAATACCTGATAAATTTGCATGAAGGACATTTTTCTCTTAAATTTAATGAAATTTAAAGGTATTAGGTTGGTATGATTTGGATTAGAGAAGACAGTGATGGAGGAATAAAAGCATCTCCATAAAGCATCTCCATAAGCATCTCCATTTGATCACAAATGTTGAGCCCAGTAGCTCCTACTTTTATACCAAAGACTGTAAAAAGAACATTTACTTATAATCTTATACTCCAGTGCTCATGTTAGTTCTCACTCTCCAGTGTTCTGTATTGTTGAAAGATTTATAATCACACTCTTGATGTCACCCAAATGAGGATGGGTTCCGCTTTTGAGTCTGGTTCCTCTCAAGGTTTCTTCCTCAGAACATCTAAGGGAGTTTTTCCTTGCCACAGTCGCCATGGCTGCTCATCAGGGATAAATGCACACCATTCACCTTAACTGATTTCTGTAAAGCTGCTTTAAAACAATGTCTGTTGTGAAAAGCGCTATACAAATAAACTTGACTTGACTTTCTGCATATCATGTGTCGATGAACTTCATATATATTTTCTGGCCTTATTATATCTTAAAAACCTGCTACTGAAAGATCATTTTTAACAAAGCTCCTTTTTTTTCCATTGTTGCCACATCTTCAAAATGTAGACTGCTCAGGTCTTCCAGATTCCTTGGAAACATGCCGCTCGACATGGCTGGAATATAGACAAGGACGCCACTTTGTTCCGAAACTGGGCCATTCATACAGGTGAGAGACAAGTCCAGGCATCAGTGGACACTGTCTCCAATTACATCTCAGCATGGCTTCCTGAACACATGCAGATACTGTTGCAAACTGTGAGTCCATAGGACTGAGCTACAGACTGATCTACCTGTCACTTGCTTGAAACTAAATGATATATGATACACCTCTGAGCTTGATGCCCAGTCATATTCCAGGTTTGTCTAAAACACCTGATGATCGGCAGTGGAAAAAGTACAATGATCGTTAGAATATAGTACAAAATAAATATGTGAACAAGTATATATATATATATATATATATATATATATATATATATATATATATATATATATATATATATATATATATATAATTTGGATTATCCAGATAATATATTCTTAACTATATATACAAATAGAAGAAGAAGAAAAGCTTCAAGAATGTTCAGAAGGAATGCTATGCAGATACAAAGCTTGAAGCAGATGCTGCATAAATTTACAATATTCATGAACAATGTTTCCACATTTTTCTCATCCTGTATTTGAAATTTCCATTCTCAAGAGTTTTCTTGTGGTAAAAGTCTTATTATAATGTTTTGCATGTGTTTTTACTCATTGTATCTTAAGGGAGATACAAACCTGGTATTGACAAACCAGATCCCAAGACCTGGAAAGCCAACTTCCGCTGTGCTCTCAACTCCTTGCCAGACGTCCAAGAGCTTAGAGACAAAAGCATTAAGAAAGGTCACAATGCTTTTAGGGTGTATATTCTACTCCCCAACAGCAAATTGCCAAAGAAGGGAAAAGGCAAGTTTTCACAGCTAATATATAACTTCTGTGTTGGATTTTGATTTGGTTTTATCCAAAGTGACTTATGACAAAATGCAGTTTGGACAAAGAGTTATTTGAGAGGCATGTGCTGAAGAACAATATTAAGTTTTCTGTCAATTTTATTATAAAGACAAAATGGTGGAAGGGAGAACTAAACACATACACTTTCATATACAAACTCACAAATCACCACAGTTCAACGCAAAGGACGATGATAAAGTACTACTTATAAGTGCTACAAACTGATAGTTATCATATAATATGCAATAGTAATTGAAAATTGAAATGTAATGAAATTGTGCATTCTTCAAGCTTGTTTATCCACTCGGTATCTGGGAAGTACTAAACAATAATTAGCCAATAATGCATTATTTTGATTTTGCTGCTTCCAAATTGTGGCAGAAAAACAGTCACAGGAGCAGAGTTTGCTCCTTTAAGTCTCAACTATACAAATCTTTAATTAAGCACAAAAAGCTTGAACAGGTTTATGATGGTGACGTAGCCATTGAACTTCAGACTTAACCTTCAATATTTGATTTCCACTTTCTCCAGTGTCCAGCTTAGACATGGAGAATGCCAGAGTTGGTTTGCCTGCATTACGACCACACACCACTGCACATCTGGAAAGGTTTACAGGTGAGCAAATAACATCTAATAACACCAAAATATCAGAAAACCCTTATTTATAAAGCCATTAAAGTCAAATTTTAAACCAATTTGTAAGAGAATCCTATACGAGATTAAACTATTCTACTTTTCTCCTTCATTAGAAGCTTTTTGGAAGTATAAGGACGACGCCCGAGGGGTTGCTCCTGAGATGTTTGCTAAAAACTGCCACTCATCTTTACCAACAGTGAAAGAAGAACGCTCAGCTACCTACTGCTGTTCCCCAACCAACGGCGGCATGACAGCACATGGTGAGAGTAATTACATATTGCTCAGGTTTATAGTGATGATTTTGTTGTTTACAAAGTGTACATTTTCAATTTTCCACAGAAGTTCAAGCAAATGCAATGGAAGACCATGAGCAGACTGAAGCAGTGTTAAAGGCAAGACATTTGAAAAAGACTATCATTGTAAAAATGGAGCAGTCGTGATTTTAGTGTCTGTTACTGTTATTCGGATTGATATATAGGTACTGTCTGTGTTTTCTGTCTTATCGATTGGTCTGACTTCAGAATTAGTTGTCTCTCCTCAACAAAATTAGCTAGCTATACGTATAAACCTTTACTTACAATGTATTTTACATTGTTAACCCAATGCTAAAATAACAAGCTATACTACTAAATTGTTATGGACTATGTAGATCACAACTGCAGGGGCTTCAAGCATACTTAGCATACATATTTCTGATTGCCACTGCTATGTTAAATTTCATTAGATATTCAGTGGTTGGCAGTAGGTAGGTGAGAGAAGCAAAACGAAGCACACTGTCCAATAAATGTTCAGATATTTCCTGTTGATACACTCAAATACAATTTAGACTGTCATGGGACCCTCAGAAGCCAGGTTTCGATCAAATATAATTCACGTGTAATGTTCTAATATGATATATGAATGATGAACTATCATTTAGATGAAATTGTAGGCTTTGCTCTAGTTTTTAAGCAATTCCCAGTGCTATGAACCAGTCATTACATTAAAAAGGAGGTTAATGTAAAAATAGCTAATAATCGATCGCTAACTCAGCAAAGAGTTTACCAAATCGACACAAAGGTATTTTTTCTCTGATGGGCTAATAAGAGCTAAGCTCAGGGTCCAAACTATTAAACAATTATCACACACACAGTCAGTTGTGGTCCTGATTTTAATTATTTAGCTCACAAATTATTTAGCTTACAATATTGTACTGGATTCATGCTACGCTGCATCGAAATAGCAAACAAAGAAATAAATTATTAAATCTTTTTGTTTAAAAACGAAGAGTGAAAATTAAACTTACACCCCTGTCACTTGTACTTGCATGTAATGTCTACTCTGGAAAATAGCTGCTTAGTCTGTCTGCTTTGAGTTTCTTCTGAAAAGGCATTCTGGGGAAATTGGATAGAAGATATAATCCTTTTTTTTTTTTTAAAGCCTAAATAGAAATCAGATAGGGTTTTCCTTCCCCCTGCTACTCATGTGTGAGGGGGTGTGATTGGCAAATATGTCTTTCATTTTGAAACAGCAAACTCATGTATTTTTTTTCTTTCAAATACTGAAAGTCTTACTCCAGCTAGCTCATTGCTACCAGTTAAACATGCAGCCTTTTCCATGTATTTATTTTAAAAAAAGCCTAAGTCAATGTGACTGGAGTTGAGTTGAAATATTCTGTCATTCATCCAAGGGTCTTAGTCATCTTACCCTTTGTACAGCAACTTGATTCGAGTTGCTGGAACAAGTTAGCATTTGAAGGACAAATTTTCCCTTGAACAGGAAGCAAGCCATCTTTATATAGAACCTACGAACAGTGGAGAGGAAACATGCTGACCTTAGATCATGTTTTTACTAGCCAGGAAATCTAGCAATCAAAAAAGTATTCTACTGCATGGGAGAAAAAACAAAGAACAAAGAGAATGTAACTTAATACTACCAGAGCATAACTGGAGTATTTTGAATCAGTGTTCCTCCCAATTTCTTACGAAGTCCCACTTGGAGGCCAGATTCATTGATTCAACTTTCAAGCATATGAACATTTTTGAAGGCCGTGAAGAACAGAATTAACGATGCTCTCATTGCATTATAGATAGTAGACCACCTACAGAACACAGACCATTGGATCCCTTTGCATGAGCATGAAAGAGGCTGGAGACCAGCAAATTCCTGGATGGAAGGTCTTCGTAAGTTAGCAAAACAATACAACCACTTCTTCTAATGTATTAGTATTGTTTAGCATTGTGGTGATAAAATATCTGCTGATATTCAAGTGAACTTGTTATAAAAACCTGAGACATTTTGTGACTCATTGATTTCAACATATGTATTTATTGTTCTAGATGAAACAATGGACTGTTCTAGCTACCCCTTCCAGGCAGATTGGCACAATCACAACATGACAAGTCAATTTGTCTGAATAAACCAACAAGACAGCTGATCAGAGCACTTCATCCACTGTGGATCACATGCACACAAAAAGTGCAAATCAAATACAGCACACAACTAACGGACCTGTTCAAGAACCCTATAAGCATGACTGCCTGTAAATGACTATAAAGCTCGTCACTATTAAGCTATAACCATATTTTGTGTGAAACACAGAAGAGCCGTATGTATCAAACTATCATTTAAGCTTGAGACTGTAATGTTTTTTCTTTTATTTCCCTGAATTGTAAAGATGACGCAAAAAAAAAAATACAAGTGACTTTAGTCTGCCTTATAGAGGACGTCTATTAAGACGCTTTCTATTTAAATGAAGATGAAGTGGTGCTTTAACATTGTCCCTGCCCCCTGTAATCACTACGGTCACTCGTGCAGAGTTTTTTCACATCCAGAACTTTGTCACTCCTACATTGATTTTATTATGAATAAAATTTTTATAAATAAATTTTATACTTTGTAGACTCTGACACTGTGTGCTTAATGAATACTGAGAAATAAAAAATTAATACAGAAGCAACAATTTGTGTGTATTAAGACAACTTTAATGAAATTCACATTCATGTGAATGGGCTTAAACAGAGCTGTTTGAATACACAATTGCAAGGCAATTAGTTTGTGTCAAAGCAAGGTTTGGGGAAAGCAGTTTTCCGGCGAAGGGTGAAGTCTGGTTCCCCCAAATACAAGTGGGAAAAAAAAAAAAAAAAATTGACAGACCCAGTCGTCAAGGCTAGAAAAGAAAGTCAGTCGAGAACGAGCGATGTGCGATGTTTAACGATCAAAAGCCTGGCTGAAGTTCCTCTTTTGACCACCACCTCTTCCTCTACCTCGTCCTCCACCTCGTCCTCCTCCTCCACCTCGTCCTCCTCCCCCTCCTCCACTTCGGTAGTTGCCCCCACGAAAGCCGCTG
The DNA here is from genome assembly GCA_039877035.1 of Silurus lanzhouensis. Taxonomy (NCBI): domain Eukaryota; kingdom Metazoa; phylum Chordata; class Actinopteri; order Siluriformes; family Siluridae; genus Silurus; species Silurus lanzhouensis. Next base: position 388,032 of record JBCEWE010000127.1, on the reverse strand, counting down.
CGGAATCCGCCACGGAATCCGCCGCGACCTCCGGACCCTCGTTCTCCACGGCTCCGCGTGTTTTCCTCCAGTTCGGGAAGTTCGGTGGCGATGGTCAGCTCCCATCTGCGGCCATCTTGCCATTTGTCCTGTAAAAGGGGTCGAAAGGATGACTGTTTAGTTAGGAAGTCGAGAGTTTGGTTCAGGCTGGCTAGATTTGACAGGGCATAAGTTGTGAAATTTGAGACTATGGAGTCCAACAGGTTAAAAAACCTCAAGCTTGCGCTTACATAAGCTGGAGGATTAGAGATCTATAGAGGAGGTATGCTTCTGCACCACGCCTCACTTGTATCAAATTATGCACTGATTGCAATCTCACTGTCTCACACAGACACACACACAACAAATATTGCCATACCTGGATCTCCTTCACCTTATCAGCTGGAACATCAAAGCAAACCCCCTAACAAAGGAACAGAGACAGATGAAAAACTCATACATCGACATACTCTACTTAATATACAGCATGTGTAAATGCACCGTACGACACGCTGCACTTCTTCATACGAAATCGAACGTTTGCTGCCGATTTGTTGGCAAAACAAACCTTTTTGCTCTTAAGGAAGGCCATGCGCTTGATCTGGTCATCGATCTCCTCCCCGAGCTGCTCTTTCAGCCCTCGCCAGGCAAAGCCTATGTTATGCATCTCCTGAGAGCAGTTGAGCACCAACGTGGTGTAACCCTTAGAGAGGAAAAAAAATAAAGAAATAAAAAAAGGAGAGAAAACAAACAAATGTAAAACGTTTCAGTCTGTGCCTTGTATCATTTAGTTAATTTTTCAGACACAATAGCACAAAGAAGCTCTGGCTCTCATTTAACTGCTATAACAACTACAACGCTCAATTAAGTTTAATTTGTCTATCGTTTTTTAACAATGGACACCGTCCCAAAGCAGCTTTACAGAAATAGATTACAAAATATACATTTTTCATAAATCAGTCCCTATGATTTGATCCCTTTTATATGAACAAGCCAGTGGCAAAGGGGAAAAAAAATCCCAGAGATGGTATGAGGAAGAATCCTTAAGAGGAAACCAGACCAGAAATCCAAGGGAACCTCATCCTCATCTGGGTGACACCGAATGTCCATTCATTAGTTTAATCATTGTTAAGGTTATTAACTTCACTGTGAATATGAAAAACTGTTCATGACCATTGTAGCCTAATGCCAAAGTAGCAAACCTGGTATTATTTACGGTCCAAATCCAGCTTCATGGTTCTAGAGTTTAAACCTCCAAAATAACCTTGTGGATCTTTATGCCGTTCACGGAGAACCGTCTTCAGCTGAGTGTTCTCCAATTGAAAAGAACTTTATCCAAAGGTGGACATTCAATACTTCTAAATTTAACTGTACGCAATTATTAAGATGTTTAAACCCTGCTTGTGTCTGGCTCTTCAATCCCAACAGGGAGGAGTTTTAACACCAAAATATATTTGGCTGAAGTCACAAATGATGAGAAGATTAGAGGTAAGAGATGTCTCCTAAACATTACCATGAATCTACATGGGCCAACAATGTTTAAAAGCCTTGAAGAGAAAAAATTCTGAAAACCAACTCATTTCAATCGACTTACAACATCCGAGTTCATAAGCGACCTCTGCTCCAGACTCGTGGCTCCTGATATGTGTGCAAGAGCAGCTGCTAAAGCATCCACCGCACCGCGCTCTTCCACCAGCCTCTCGGCCGCCGTGCGAAAATGTTCGATGGCTGCTGGAGGAACGGAATCCAGAAACCTGGAATAAAGGATGATGTTGGAAAAGGAAAAAAAAAAAAAAAAAAGTGAAATTAAGGTACGAATTAAGCACATTTATCGAGAGGTAAACAGAGTGAATATGTATAACTCCAGGTGTGGGATTCTAAATAAATGTACTTTTTACAACATTCCAATATTGTGAATTTTGCATAGTACATACAGAACACTGTAGAGCTTTGACCCTGATCAGGTTTTCATAATCAGGTGCATCACCTCACCCAGGGTTTTATTCCTCTACCACACCACCATGTCCAAGGAGTATACATTTGTACAACACTGCAAATATAGTTTTTATACCAGATTGTAGATACAGTCCATGATACAAGCTTCTTCCTGTTCTCATGGCGGAACAGCTGTAAACAACCTTTCCTGTACTTTCACTTGAACTTTAGACCAAAGAAATGCAGCTGCTTAATGGGAAACTGGAAAACGCAGCCTACTTGGACTTTCCCACGGTGGAAAATTTACTGACTGTTTCAAAGCACTGAAGCTGAAGATTTCGCTCTTATAAGCCATATGAACGTCTCCATATCAATATTAAATGATATGGTTTTCTCCATAGAAATCATGTATAAGCAAACAATTGTGTTCATGGACTACTTCAAGGGTCTTTTCTGGAGATGTACATGCAATAATTCAAGTAGTAAAAATCACCTGACTGCATCTTTGCTGGAGGATTTGACGATGTCATTCGCAGTGGGGACACCGACACGCTTGAAAGTAATGCCCTGGTGGATTAAAAAAAGAAATCAGCTAATTTAATTATATATGTCTGGTAATTAGAAGGTTAGAAGTGTGCAGGCAGAATTAAGTAACTCACAGCCTTCTGCTCGACGTATCGCAGTTGGTCTTCTTCTTTTCGCTGATAAAAACAGATGCAGATGCCAGTTCTTCCAGCTCTGCCAGTTCGCCCAGAACGATGAATATATGACTCAACGTCCTTGAGACAAAAGGAAAATAAAGTCTTTTAAGCCAAAGCATATTAACCATTTATTATGACTGATTGCAACGAAAAACTAAATCAGACATCAGAATACGATTTTTTTTTTTTTTTTTACCTTCGGAGGAGAACACTGAACAACCAAATCCACTTCGGGGATATCGAGGCCTCGTGCAGCCACGTTGGTGGCCACCAGGACCTCGAAGGTGCCGTTCCGGAAACCCTTCAGTGTGAGCTCTCGTTGTTTCTGAGGAATGTCTCCGTGTAAAGACTGCGCACTCTGGGAAACAGGAAAGCAATACTTTAAAATGTAATACATAATCGACAATTCAAATGCATCAAGATTATCAATAACATTTTGCACTAGACAGGTGCTGAGAGTCTCCTCACTAATCGCGATCAATCAATTCGATATTGTTATACGTGGTATATTCACGGTCAAATTCTGCAAATTTCAGCAAACCTGTTTGATTGAGGTATTCATGGACAGCTCATGTGCTTCCCTCTTGGTCTCGCAGAAGACGATGGTGCGTCCGTGGCTGCCGCTGTACACCTGCACTACATCTCCGATCACGGCTGCCCTCTGAGACCAATGGCATGCTATGGCCAGATGCTGGAAAACAATCGATACGTAAAAATGGTGCCAAATGCAATCTATCAACTTTGGCCTTTTTTGAATCAAAGTAGACAGAACCCGAGTTTGTGACCACTGGACTGAAAAGTCAAATATCACACGCCTTAGAGAGCCATGGTTAAGTTCAACTCCCAACCTGAATTTTACAGCTTTTGAAGTTTAACAAACTGTTTTTTGCCCATTAAATAAAGAATTTAATACAATGAAAGCTTTAATATTCCATATAAAATATTCGACAGCTATATTTATTTAAAAACAGTGTGTATTAAAGCAGGCATGGTCCCATTACAACGTTTTAGAACAATTGTTTAAAATAAATGTATAGATAAAGTGGGTTTGACGTCATAAGACGATCAGAATTTTAGCTTTTATTTCCTGATATTTACGTCACATGCAAAAGTCTGGGAACAGATTCAACATAGAACTGTAAATAGTGCTTAATATACGGTTGCACATCCATCGCTTGCAAGAACATCAAGCTCGAAAGCCACCGACATCACCCAAGTGTTGATCTTTGTAATGCTTTTTCGAGCTCATACTAGAAGATTTCAGTTGTTTGTGTTGAAAGTTTTTTTCAGAACACTCCTTAGGCTCATTTCCTTCATTAAGCCCACCTTTGTGTTGCCAGTGTCATTTTTAACACTGTGTGCTGCACGATTGACCAAATAAGAATCTAAGCATCCCAAATGCATACTGCGTTTCTGTAGATTTTGAAATTCATTGTTACTACCATCATGAATTTCATAATCAATAAAGCTAAATTTGCACATTCTTAGAAGAAACCATGGAAACAAAAAAAATCTGCAGTGCTTTTTGGATCATCAGCAGATCCTTTCTTTCTCCACATTTTGTGCTTCTTAGAATTTTTGCTTCTTATAAAGGATGGGTGATTTGGATATTGTCTTCTAGAGCTCTGCTCTTAAACTTTGTTTTGAGCAGATGACTGTTGTTTTTGGGGTTTGTAGCTGCTGTGGTTTGTTTCCTTGACCGACATGTTTGATGTTTGATGGTTAAAGCACCAGTAATCTCAGGAATTTTCAAATTGTTGTATTGGCCATACCCAATGCTTGTGCAACTTTCCCACTTTTCTGAGCTTCTCAAAAAGGTTTCTGTCTCCCAATGACATTTATTCATGTCGTTTATGCTTTTGAATCTTAAAGCGAAACCCAGGACTGGACCCAAGAGCAGACGTTTAGAGAAAATATATTGAACACTGTAAGCGAGCACATGAGTAACTAAAGACATCTGATGGTTGCACTATTTTCATCACTTGAAAAATGGGCGGGTTCAAACACAACAAATGGCTTTTCTAAAATCCTGATCTCGTATTCACCTCAGTTCCAATCGTCTTTAGTGCGTAGCAAAAACCTGCCTAGTCGATCTAATACTTTGGGAGGCACTTGTATCCAGGGAAACTAAGCCAAGATAAGCTCCATTTATAAAAGAGTTTCACGTGAAACCTCTACATTTGATGACTCAAAACTAGGTAATTAGGGCTTCAAAGCGGTCCCCATGAAAAACAACACCACCGACATAAAAACAGAGTTATATGCAGGTTAGATTTGATCTAACAATTCCAAGGAGGGAAAAAAATAATCTGCCCAGACACATCCTCATTCTTTAGTGATAGCTAGTTAGACCAGATATAGATTCAGGAAATCAGGGTATTTTCTTCTTACTCATTTGCATTGGCATGCTTGTTTGAAAAGGTCCAGTAAACTTTTACTGTTGACAAGAGATACTTAAGAGTGTTACATAAAGTATCGGCCCTCTTGACCTTTGTTGCACAACAATAACCACAAGATTTACAAAACATTAAACACTGACTTAAAAAAAAAAGCGCAGAGATTTGTTGGTCTGCATCAACACACGGTAGAAACACTTTCTGGCTGCAGTTACAGCTGAAAGTTTTGTACTTCCACCACCAGGCATTACTGTTACCCCGGTGATGGGATTCTCAGAGCAATGAGCAGAGTTGCTGTTCTGTACATTGTGCCAAAGAGTACATTTCTGATCGGATATGCTTTTCCCTGTGTCTTAAATCTTCATCCCACCACTTAGCAAACTCCAATCGGGTAATGGATTTCCTTTTGGCACTCGTCCATGAAACAACGAATCAGGCATACCATTATGACCACCTACCTAATATTGTGTTGGACCCCCTTTTTCTGCCAAAACACTTCTGATCTGTTGATCATTGACATGATCTTCTTGAGCAGTTTGAGCTACAGGAGCTTGTCTGTTGGCACACGGTCCAGCCTTCGCTCCCTACGTGCATCAATGAGCCTCGGACGCTCATGACCCTGTCGCCGGTTCGCCACTGTTCCATCCTTGGAGCACTTTTGATAGATACTGACCACCGCAGACCAGAAACATCCCACAAGAGCTGCAGTTTTGGAGATGTTCCGACCCGTTCGTCTAGACCAGTGGTCCCCAGCCTTTTTAGAGCCATGGACCGGTTTAATTTTGGACAATATTTTCACAGACCGGCCATTAAGGTATGGCAGATAAATACAACAAAATAAAATGATACGACCATAAAAACTGATATTTTCCAAATATAATAATAAAAGTGAATCCACTGTAGTTTTTTGTTCGTTTTGTTCGCTTGGGGGTTTAAATTTAGCGGTAATGTATTATGTGTTAGCGGCCGGAGCCCCTTTAAGAAGGTAGCGGATGGAGGTAAGACATGACCGAGGCATCATGACATGCTTTAAGAGTGAGTCATAGACAGATGTGGAGTAAAAAAAAATCTGGGAATTTTCCAAAATAAAACATTCAGAATCAGATAATAAATAAAACAGAAATAATGCAAGTTATGTATTCTTTCTGTGCGGCCCGGTACCAATTGACCCACGAACGGGTGCGTGGCCCGGGGGTTGGGGAACATTGGTCTAGACATCTCGCAATTTGTCAAACTCACTCAAATCCTTATGCTCGCCCGTTTTTCCTGCTTCCAACACGTCAACTTTGAGGACAAAATGTTCACTTGCTGCCTAATAAATATATCCACCCAGTAACCGGTGCCATGATGAAGAGATAATCACTTCAACAATCATAAATGTTATGTCTGGTTGGTGTCTGGATGATGTTCCCACTGAAGTGTGAATGCCTCCAGCACATAGAAGGTAAAAAGGATTTTAAAAAATAAAATAAAAGGTCTGCCATTTCAGTGCTATGATAGCTTTTCAAGGTTCGTGTTCAAGATGTTTAAAACCATTTCCTGAAACCAGATATCTGCTTGGTCTTCATGATGCTTGTTTGCACGTCTTTAACGAACTAATATCTTCCAGTAACGGGTGTATTCACGTTGACATTTTATTTACACACCAGCGAATGGCAACAAGGTCCGTAAGTTCCTACGCGACTAATCCAAGGGTTTCACAACAAGAGACTGAAACAGACACATTAAACGAATTACATAAGTCAGTACTGGTATAAAGTAATTTCCCGCATTACCGCGGGTCGAATCTGGCGCCCCCGGTTTATCGAGGAATTGCATTTGCTACATAACTAATTTGGCTGATTTTTCTGGTCTCTCGTGGAGAGCACGATAAACCAAAAAACACAGGGAATTGTTTTTAATGCCGTTTTATGTTGAAATAATGAAATTTATTAGTAAAATATTTACTCTAATCTTGCAAAGGTTTTTGTGTTTAAAGTGTGTGGGAGGATCCAAAATATGTATTACTGTTCTGGCATCCAATTAAATTGATTTTCATTGTAGTGATTACAGTTTAGGACCTAAGAGGGGGCTGGTGTTCAGATTGGATAAAATCAGCAGAAAGAAATTCTTACCTCAACAGTGGTGGCTGCTTTCTGAGATCTTTTGCCGATAAGGTCCACGTGGACGTACTGGGGCCGCATGTACTTCTTGGCCACGTCGTAAACCCAAGAAGGGCAAGTGGCAGAAAAGAGCAGAGTCTGAGGGTTGCTTTCATCACCTGAAATTAATGGATTGTCCTGGTCATGTCCTGGTAGCACAGTTGCATATTCGATTTCATTTATTTCTATGGGTTTTTTATTTATTTATTTATTTTAAATCAACCGATAAAATATTGACTCTATATTACGTTAAAATCTTTTGCTTTGAAAGTAAGAAATGATTGAGGTCCAAACAGAAAAATTAGACAAGCAGATAAAACAACAAAAAAAAAAAAACGATTTCGATATATACAGGACCCTCAAACACCATATATCTTTCCCTTTGCATTTTTCATAACTTCAGCTTCAAGTTACTATCATTTTTATCCTCTACACAATAGTTATTCTTATTTACGCCCTTCTACCTGATAAAACTAGTCTTCATTTTCATGACTGGTATTAAAGTAAAAAAAAAAAAATTTACACAAAAACTTTTATTTAAATTATTTTGATCTATATTTTCCAGAATTCAGCCATAAATCTTCACGTGAAAATTTCCATACGTTTAACTTGCGTTTGTTTTTCCTTGCCTGAAAACGTGGCTCACCTTTTTTGTAGGAAGCAGAGAGGATCTCTTCCACTTGCTCGGCAAAGCCCATATCGAGCATTTGGTCCACTTCATCCAGCACCACATGTTTCAGCTGGGACAGATCCAGTTTGTTGTTCTGAAGGTGGTCTTTTATTCGGCCAGGGGTGCCAACAAGAACGTCGATCCCGTTGCGAATGGCTTCCACTGTAACAGACGTGCATAAGCAGGTGTAAGAAACCAAATTATGCACATTTTCCTCAACCAATTTCAAGTTTTTGACAATGTTATATAAAAACACAACTCTAATAATAATTAAATCCGGTTATATAATGGGTTTGAGAAATGTTTATTTAAAATATTGCATAATGCAACATTTCATCTACACTTCTCACTTCACACCCAGTCATATGATCAACAAAAGACTGTTTTTGTGTGTCATTACATTCAACTTGTGTTTACTCACTAAAAAATTCTATTACCTTGGAACTGAGATGGGTGATAAAGCATTTTTTCTAGATTTATTATTTTATGTAACCGCAAGGTGCGGCTTCCAAAGTTATTTCTATCTGCTATCAGCAGGATCTCTAAAATGGACACAGTACAATGTTGGGTACGTGTCAGAGACAGAAATACCACAAAGAGAAAAGGTTTAAATTCTAGTTCAATTCTAATTCTAAGTCTTTTATCGTGACCTTTTTGAAAACCAAACCCATAACAATCCTGCAGTGCAGGCCCAGTTTGCAGTACTACCTTGAGGGTTGTAGGAGCTTCCTCCATAGAAGCAGTGAACAGAGAGCTTCTTGGTGACATCCTTGAAGTCTTTAGACACCTGAATTGCCAACTCTCGGGTCGGAGCGAGAACCAGAACCTGTAAAAATTAAAAATATGATTACAGTCCTTTAATAAAGGCTCTATTACGCCACATGAAATGAGCCAGAGGTCAAGGATTTGATGACTCGACTCTTTACGTAAGTATTATTTTTCCAGCTAAGGGTGCAACATATTACAGTTTGATTGTAATCAAGCAAGAAAGAGTTCAAACCTAAAATATCAGAAAATCAATAAGTGATACTGATGTTATAGGTGATCAGTTAAATAAAAAAATTATAATAATAAAAAAAAGCACATCTAAGCCTATAGTTTCAAATAATTTTTGGAAAAAAATGAAAAAATTTAAAAGAAATTAAATAAAAGAAAAGAAAAAAAAAAGGCATTCAGAAACATGTTGTCCTCCTGCTGTCACTTGCAAGGTAATTAAGTGATTATAAAAACATCCTTAAATTCCACTGAGGTCTTCATTTACATTGTCTCATTTTAAAAACCCTCTACTCTTACCTTTAATCTTTATGCTCACAAACCACACCGCATCTGATACCTACACTACAATTGATTGTTGGCAGCAATCTGATCACTTTCACATGTGAAACTCACCTTTGGTGCTCTACCTCTTCTTTTGTCCTCGCCTCCAGTCTGTAGTTTCTCTATCAGTGGGATCGCGAATGAGAAAGTCTTTCCTGTGCCAGTTCGTGCTTGGCCGATCACGTCCTTCCCGTCGTAGACAGAGTCAAAGGTCTTCACTTGAATGTCGAACAGATACGTCACACCCCGAGCTGCAAAATATGAGACTTATTAATAAAAGTGCAAGATTTATGCATAAATGGAAAAAAAAATTAAACAGCTGAGCAGACAAACTTTTGAGTAGCTTGATTGTGTCCTGTGAGATTCGGAAATTTGAGAAATTTCCAATTTTTTGCTCCGGTGTCTCCTGTAGACAAAAAACAAGAACAAACAATAAGTGTGTGTGTGATCGATCGATCGATCGATCTATCTATCTATCTATCTATCTATCTATCTATCTATCTATCTATCTATCTATCTATCACCTCATGATACAACAATAAATATATCTATTCCTCAGACATCTGTAAAACTGTCTAAAAAGACCATTAACAACAGATACAACAATACCCTTATATGCACAGTCTTTAAAAAAAAAAAAAAGTCTTCTATGGGGGAAAAATTTAATCTTCCGATCCAAATTAGCCACATCACGTCTCTCTCTGGTTGTTCAAGTGGGGTCTGAGCTCGGACTCACAAACCACCTCAGCTTTTTTTTTTTTCCAAATGAATCTTCTGTCAAAGGAGCTCCACTGTTCCATTAGTGGGTCATGGAGGGGATGAGGTTTATAATCCAGAATGGCTTTGGGGCTACAATAACCTCGGTAATGATGGCACTATAATGAAAGAAAAGTTTCATCTTTTGATTCCGGGTTCCCCTTAATGTTTCTTCCCAATATTTTCTCAAGGAGTTTTTTTCCTTGTTTTGGTTGTCACTGACTCGCTCATAAGGGAAAATTATTTATAGGCACAAATTGTGTCACTGAACTGTATATATTTCTGGAATGCTAATTTTGGTGATTTACAAATAAACTTGAATTGAACAGAATAAATTCTGGAATTTAACCAGAGCCACCATTGGGATTATGGTCACTTTTCTTGCCACGGTCCTTCTCCCCTGTTTGCTAGAAAGAGTTCAAGAATTCTGGATTCCATCATGCTTTACCTTCAACACAGCAGTAAGAATCTCCTGCAGATCTGTGCCTTGACACAAACCGGTCTCTGAGCTCGACCTTATTCGGCAGTTCGACCTTATAAAAGACAGGTGTTTGCCTTTCCAAATTTTTTACAATTGCCCCAGTTGGACTTCAATGGGCGGTGCTACGCACATTAGGCACGACTAATACACCTTTATAAAAGCGCTTAAGTTACATAGGCTTGGTAAATGCCAGGGGCAGGACACATTCCGAAAAGTAGTACATTTCTATGTTACATGACAAGTATCAAAACAAAACTGTGCAAGTTATGGAGCTGATTCTTAAATCTACACGAATGTTCGGACAGAAAGAACTGTCCAAGTTACACATAGTGAAAGAAATCCTGGAAATCCTAACTTGAAAGAGCGCTCACGGTAACCTACCACATCCTTTTCGCTCTCTTCACTAGAGTCTTCACTGGACTGTGGTGAGGTAGAGTCTGTGAAATGCCCGTTGACTTTCGCTGGAGATTTGGGGGATTTTGCACCATTGGCGTCAACGGGTGGTTGGTCGACTGTTGCACCATCTGGTGCCGCTGCCTTCTTTTTCTTCTTTTTCTTCTGTCAGGACGTCAAAGGAAACCATGCAATTAAACAAATCATCGAAAAAAAAAAAGACAAGTGGAAGAGTGTAAATCAGTAAGACACCATACTGGATAAACCTGCTGCACATTATATTTGTTGGTGCAAGTGGTTTGGAAGCTGTTCGTACACAAACAGATCAAATGGCAACATGTCAAATGATTGAAGTGATTTATGTATTTAAAATACAACGATTTCTCTATAGACGTGTTTCCCTCAGTTTTGGCTGTAGAACGTCTCCAGTACTGCGACTGGCACACAAACACCGACCCTGCATGATTGACTTAATTCATTATCAGCCAGAATCATTCTTTAAATCATGTTTACACAATCTCAACTTCTAATTGTTTTTATGTACAATTATTATTATTTAAATGACTTGTAATTGACAAATTAAGTCTAATTACATCATCGTAGTGATAACAATTGTAACAAATGATATGATTAAAAAAATAAATAAAATATTTTTAAAAAATACACCCCGGCCAAACCAAATTAGCAAAAAGGGCCATCCTACAGAAAACATAACATTTTAACTGAAGTCGGTTATACAGAGGTCTTTATCCTGGGAGGCTTAAAGTGCTGTGAAGTATCAATCAATAAATACATTCTGATGCTTGTTAAGTAGTATACAGACTAATTATATCGTCCGTCTAAAACCGTTAGGAGAGAAAATAGATAGTAAATGACTATGAGGTACATGGTATGAAGACTGCTAAAGCCTCAGCTGGATATAAAGTGGAAGGTCGTCTTGAAGCATGTCATCGCTGTACACTGAGACTGGGGACTGTTCGAGTAGTGGTTGAGGATCAGTAGATGCATAGCGCAGTGCTGCGAGATACAGGGGTGGTGGTCTGTTTTTGGCTTTGTAGGCAAACATCAGGGTTTTAAATCTGGTCAAGAGTCAAGTCAAGAAGCTTTTATTGTCATTTCAACCATATAAAGCTGACGCAGTACAGCAAAACAACGTTCCTCCAGAACCCTGGTGCTATATTTAACCACATCTGGTGCAGGAAGCTGAAGGGGAGTCTTCCATGCTTAAAATGATCCTTTGGATCCCTTACCTATGGATCATTTAAAGCACACAATTCCTTTAGATTTTCTACTGTGATTGGTCTGGGATTGTAATTTTCTAAAACAGCGGCTCAGACAGTAGTGGTGGCCTGAATGGCAAACCACAGGTTTGATAGGAAATCATTCACATTTTAAACGTCGTCGCTTGACATGACAATCAAAAGCACGTCACGGTCGCCAGTAAAATGCGCCTGGTCCAACGTGTAGAGATTATGTTCAATTAATGACTTAAGTATAAGTACTTTTACCCATAATGGTTGCTGCCTTTTCACACACCCTGAAATCAAACCCAACAAGAATTAAAAACACAACAAATGGTTTGCCAAGGACATTGTGTTCAAGGAGATTATTGGACCCAACCTGTAGAAGATGCGCATGATTCGCATTGCTTGTGGTCACAGAAAGTGTTCATCATCATAATCATTAAACATGTCCTATTAAGGGATAATTACCTCGGACTGCTCGTCTGCTGTGTTCACGAGCTCGTCACTGGAATGCAGGTTCTTTACTTTAGCTGCTTTTCTCCCCAAGTTTCCATTAATGTCAGGAGACTTCTGCACTGTCCCGTCGGCTGTGTCCATCTTCTCACGTTTGACCTTTTTGGGAGCCGGTGGCTCGCAGTCAGCGGGTTCTTCGGTCATAGTGGTTTTCTTCTTCTTGACCTTGTCCTTCTTCTTCTGGTGAATTAAAAACATTTTCATGAATATCGAAAAAAGATTGCTATATCTACAAAAGGAGCAACTAAATGTAACTTCTAACCTATTAGTCTTATGGTTTAAAAATTTTTAGTGTAATGACAATCAGTAGCGTAAAAAAAAATAATAGTAATAAAACTGAATATTTTTTATACAACTGTGGGAATATGAGGAATGAAGCATTGAAGACAATGATGAATTTTGCAGAACTTTAACACGCATCACGTCCTTGTCTGATCTCCTATAGCGAATTAATCAATACCTTCCAACCAATTAGAATCAAGTGTGAACAAATGCATGTTGCAGAGTTACTCGTCACACACAATAGATAGGAAAAGTACCCATTCATACCCGTGTTAGAACGCCGAGTTTGTGATAAAAAAAAAGGCTAAGAAACCTAGAAGAATCCTTTCAGAAGATTCCAGCCAGACTCCAAACAACATGGTAAAGTATTTTCTTTTTTTTACTTTTTTTCTCAGGAACACAATCCCCTAGGTGCAAAAGTATACACACCTCTAAATTACCACATTAACTAGGCATGTTTCCCCAATATTTCACAAAAATGTAGGAGGATCAGCTGGTATGTGTAGCAGTGTCGGGATAAAAGCTCACGTTCTACCACTCTTATGGTGGATTTTGCACCAAACAGAGTTATGAAATTACATTATTACACTCCCAGCAGACCAGAACACATTTTTTGTCACATAGTTTGGGGTCATTTAATTGAGCTTGTATATTTTGTGCTAAAAAAAAAAAAAGGACTTGTGTGTAGCCTTCCTACGCCTGGGAAGAATTCAATAGATTGTCGTCACATGCAAAGAATAATAGACACTCGTCAGATGTTCCTGCAGCTCCTTTAGATGTTGCTGTGAGTCTATTGGCAGCCTCCCTGGCACATTTTTTTTTTTTTGGTCATTTCTTACATGACACGTCTTGGTTAGATTTTACATTATTTCCAAGCCACTCCAGTTTCCAGATTTAAGTTAAAGCTAAACCAGCGCCTGACGGCTTGAAAGCCTCTCTTAATCCCGACACAGCATTTGTCTTTAAACCCTAATAGCAAACGCTGACAAATAAATCACAAACAAACAGATCGGAAGCCGTTCTGAGGTAAAAGCATCCACAGGTGACCGACAGGTGCTTTTTTTTTTTTTAACAGAAGGTTCATCAAATTCTTCAAGACAGCTAGCTCAAAACAACAACATTCTAGTTTCGATATTCTTCTTCTAGACTCAATATTCTGGTTGATTGCACTTTTGTTGTATGTGAACTGGCTGCTGTAAAATTACAATTTTCATCCATCCATCATTCAATAAGATGATTCTTTTGCACACTCACTGCATTGGAAAATGAGAAATAACTAAGACAGACAGCATTCAGGAAATTTGCATGGACACATTTAATATACTCTGTATATGAATATTATACAATAACTACAATACACAGATAATGTACTCTGTAGATTAATTTGACTATATTAAAATAGGTGAAATATTAAACAAAGTGAATGACCTGCTGCTCTGACAATACTAAAGAATCGTGAAATGACAAAACAACAGGAAAAATGGTTCCTGGCTCTATTGACATGAGATCACATACTGTGAACCATAAAATATGAGGTATTTTCAGACTTTTGACTGTTGCTGTGTATGAAATATGGACAAATAAATCAGCTGAATGACAACTTCATGGATACTGAATAAGAAAATAATCAATAAACAAAAGTTTTAATGAGTGTTACACAGTATGCAACTGCATACTCTTTTGCTAGACATTTAAAAGTATCACACACGTGTGTGTGTGTGTGTGTGTGTGTGTGTGTGTGTGTACCAACTATACTCCTGTAGTGTGGCCATTTTGAACAGTCGATGTGTGCAGTTAACATGATGACCACAAGGGGCGCTTGAGAGTTTTATTTATTTTTTAACACGTGGTGCGAGCATGGCGCCCAGCTACCATGCATGCTACTTAATAAGCGTTTTTCTTCTTCTCTCTCATCTGCAGTTTCTTTCTAATCCAATAAAAAATAATAAATGACACGCTGTCACGAAGGGTTTGTAAGATTTTCTCAGCTCGCTCAGGTCTGAGCCCGAGTTCCATGTCCACCAACATTACTGCTATAGCTAGCTCGCTAGCTAGCCGACCTGCATGTTAATGTATCCGGTTGAATTAAGATCAGATTTGCTCTTACTTTGATATCCAGTTTGGTGTCTAATCCCTCATCCACGTCGTCCATGTTGCTAAGGTTGTCGTTGCTTGGTAAAACTAAAGATGGCATTATGGACCGTTTCGCCCGCAGATGAACACAGCCTCTGCCACGGGAACAGGCAGGAAAAGGAACGTCATCATCAAACCGGAAGCTGATGAGGCCCCTGGTGTTTCCTCACCCCACGTGCTACAAGGCGGGTCCTTATGTAGAGGATTAAAAGGACTTCAATAAGACCGAGGGGCGGGACTTGTCGATGTGTTTGTGTTTGGATGAGCCTCGTGTCAGTCATCTTATAGACACCCTATTGGCCACTGTACATCCGGGGGGTGGAGCCTATTTATACTAAGCACTAAATGTATGAACTGTTTTGTTTTTTTAGGAAAACATTGCATACTTTTAAGAGCCCATTTAAACTTTTCTTCATTGATTATATCTTATAAAATATTGACAGTATACTTGAAGTTGTCATTTGTTTGATTTATTTGTCCACATTTCATTCACAGTGCCTGTCAAAAGTTATATATATATATATATATAAAATGTACAGATGTTGAACTATATTTTCAATCAATAAAATCCTACCTTAGCATGAATAACAGCTTTACACACATTTGGCATCTGGACAGTTTGTTTCTCCAAATATTCAGCTGAAACACTTTATCATGAAATGCATTATCATCTCTAGTAAAACTTGCCGAAGATGATCTTCACCAGTTGAAGATTTTCTTTCTAACCTTATGATTCAGTTCGCCCAAAATGTTTGCTCTCCTAATAACACTTACAACGTTTGGATGTAAGCTTCAAGACATTGTCTTGTATGTTCAAGTTTGTTCCAAAGAGTCGCAGCCAAGACGAAACCGCGTGTTTTTTTGCCTTTTACTGTGTTTGTTGCATGTAAACAAAAGTAAGATGCACACGTCTCAACAAACCATAAAAGCATAGGTGTTTCCAAACTTTTAACAGCCACGAGTTATGAGCAATGTTAGCTAAAAAGTTCTAGTGGAACATCTTTCCAAAAGACTAAAGGTGATTATAACATCAAATGGGGACTGAATGTGGAATGAGATGTTCCAAAAAGCACATATGAATCTTTTGCTTAGGTGTCCACAAACTTCAGATTTCCACCTTTATATGTTAGGCCCATCATTCGATTACAATCAGATCACCAAATGAAAATACACCTTAAATAAAAACATATTAAATATAAATAATTTGCCTGGATCGATTCCACCAGATTTCTGTAACTGCACAGAATGAATGATCTCTACACCACAGTCTGATGAAGAAGAAGAAGGCTGAACCTCTGTTGCTGATACCAACATAAACTGACCATAAACACCAGTCTAATTCCCCAAGAAGTACTAGCTGGTTACATTTATGATTTTATGTGGAAAACTGTATAATATATTGTATTATGGTACTTCTGCATTATTTGCACTACAACCTGATGTCAAACTGCTTTTCTAATAATTTCATGAGCTCACAGAAAACCAATGGTGGCTTGTGTAATGTCAGGTCATGAACGTTCTCATCCTTTCTTGCTCTATTTGTCTCACACACTTTTAGTATTGCCAGGACCTTTCAGCAAAAACATTGCCAAGGTTTCGTAAGAGATTAATGATTCCTGTTTTGTCATTAATGGAGTGTCTTAGGTTACGGCTGATGCTTGATCTGTTTTCTAAATCTGGTCCACATGAACATGGTCTACACGTATTCATGTTGGACTGTGCATTGGCCCTTGTCCTGGATGTTTTTTTTTTAAACCCCACAGCTCCACATTACTAAGATATAAAATATGCAGGATGATATTGTAGGATATTAAGATATTTCCTTTTCAGTGGCTGTATTGGACATTGGTGTGGATGCAGTGGGCCTACTGGCTACTATTAATAGCACAAGGCTGCCCCCCAGGTGACTGTCACAAGTGCCTGGGGCTAATATGGCGAAGGCACGAGCCACGTGCAGAACAGTTGGTTGAATCGTGAGCAGGGGACTCCCTGTCAGCTGACTGGTACTTGGGATTTGGCTTTGAGCTCTCTGAGGGGAACTGCACGTACCAGGGCACTTAATGGTACCGGCCATTAGGCACGCTGTGTTTAGAGCACGGCATGTGACTATGTAGTTTATGTACAATCTAAAATGTCAGTTCTTATTTGTTCATTACACTGAAGTTTAATGTAGTGCCGGCGTTGCAGTTCATCGCAGAATCCATTTCGCTTAATAATTCTTCACTTTCTTACAATCCTACTCTCTTAGACGTCGCATTTCCTCACAGGCACACAAGCTGCACTTTTAGGAATTCCCTGGAATGTGAGATTTCTGATTTCTGCCGCTTTTCGGACCCAGAGCAAGTCCCTTTAACCTTTAGTTCAGAAATGTAAGCCGCCGTAGATAAAGGCGTCTCCCAAATTCTCTAAATGTAGACCCAGTTTTGAAGCTTCACCTCACTGAAAGAAAGAAACAAAGCTTTTCCTTGTCACATGCACATTACAGGACAGTGAAATTCTTTCTTCACATATCCCAGTAATGTTAGGAAGCTGCAGTCAGAGAGCAGGTTAGCCATGATACAGCACACCAGGAGCACAGAGGGTTAAGGGCCTTGCTCAAGGGCCCAATAGTGGCGATATTTGGGGTTTGAACCACAGACTTTCCAATCTGTAACCCAGAGAAAGATACGTTTCCAAATGTGTTTTTCCGAGTTTTCACTAAAGGGAAAATAGTACAAGTGGAATGTCAGGGAAATAATTATACACACTGGAGGAAATAAACAGTTATTTTTCTGTCATTCACATAAATATTTTATTTATAAAAATAATATTATTATTATTATTTCATATATTTATATATTTTTAAATCCCTGTGCCACAATCCATCGTGACTGTGTTGACTCCTATCACTGCATGGCCTATCACTGTGTAGTAGTCACGTGATCACGGAGCCTCAGCTGTCAACAAAACGTCACGTGGAGGGGGGATTTAACCGTTTTGCGTCACAACACCGTGAAAGGCTATTGGCTGGAGTCTAATGGTGGGCGGGGCTTCAACGGAGGCGCCTCTGAACGTCACGTAGCGCTCGCGATACAAAACAACAACAAAAAAACCCCTAAGGCTCGCGCCTGTTACAGCGCTACTGTAGATGAAGGTGAGCGCTCGCGCTGCGATTTTGGTCGCGTTCACAATGGAGGTGAGTTTATGCACAACGTTTTCAATGCGTCTCTATGCATTTTGTAATCCTGCCTAGTTTGCATAATACTACGTATATGGTAATATATAATGCAACACGTTGCATTTAGACGCATTTGCATTTCTTTGTATATTTTATCTTTAAAAAAAAATAAATGAATAAAAAATAAAAAACTGTTGTTTTTAAACAAAAAACAAAAAAAATATATAAATATGGCCGTTATATTAAATATTAGAGTTAGTATTTGTAGTAGTGACTTAGACCACTATATATATATGACTTACAGCACTTATAGTACTGACATAGTATTTTTTATTTTGACCACGTTAGAGTTGATTTGCTAAAAGCTGATAAAAGTTGTTAAAAGTTGATTTGCATTGAATAAAATGTCAGTACTACACTGGATATTTTTACTGATTTCATATTCTGGTGTTAATAATATTAATATTACAATTGGTACTATATTTAAAATTTATCCCAAATGTATAAGAAATGAACATCAGTGCATTAGATGAATAAACCAACTATTCTTATGTTTTATAGATTATTCATTAATCTTTTACAATAACACATGCCTGTGAAAGGGTGGGATATATTAGGTAGTAAGTGAACTGTAAGTTTTCAGAGTTGATGTGTTGGAAGCAGGAAAAATGGGCATGCATAAGCAGATCACATTTTTACAGTCACCACAAAAATCATGGCTTTTTAAAAATATTATGATATTATGAATATAATTTTATAACTAGGTTGTAGTCTGTTATCCAGGACTATACTCATCATTCAACAGGCTATGAGAGGTGCAGGACAATAAATACACAGAATAGAACAATAACATGAGGTAGAACATGTTATATCACCTGTTGGAAGGGGAGCAGCAATAGGAACATCTATAGCTGCAATATGTTCTGTATTTACTCTATAAAGTGTGTAAAGGAGATCTATAAAGTGACTGATGCGACTTTGTATATATGTGGCATAGAGTGACATCTAGTGGCAGAGTAAAACCTAACATGTAATTCAATATTTAGATATATACTTAATGTCATTGTTTAACATGCTTTGAAAAAAAAAATACGCCACACAGAAACGTTTTAGGTTAATTAGGAACAAATGCAACATAAGGGACAATAAACCACAACGATGATCCTTTTTTGCCGCTAGATTAAAACTGAACCCATAGCCAAACCTTCCCATGGCTTTACTTTACTGAAAGAGCTGGACTTGCAGCGGAGAACAGGAACCTTCTGTGACTGTGTGATACATGTCCATGTGAACCCTGACCAGCTCTTCTTGGCTCATAAAAGTGTCCTTGCTGCCTTCAGTCCAGTGTTCGCCACTCTCCTTCCTCAGCATGGTTCCTTCATAGAATTAAATTCACCTCTTCTCACCCCAGAAACACTGGCTTTACTTCTGGAGTACATGTACACAGGCAAATTGCCCCCAGAGAGCAATGAAGAACCAATACTGAATGCAGCTTTCTACCTGCAGATGGAGCAACTGCAGCAGGCATTGACCTGCAGGAGGAAACAGAAAGAGGTAACACAGACTGGTGAGTAATTTATTCTATAGAATATAACTAAGTTATATTCTTACATCAAAGTAAGAAATACAAAATGCCTTAAGGCCAGCAGAAATTTACAGTGTGGGCTTTTGGTATATTTAAGTCTTCAGTCACATCACCATGTTGATGGGTTTTGATTGGATGGCCAGAGGGCGCGCTAGTCAGACTCGCAACCCACATATGTAGCAAACTGCACAAGCCTAACAATAACATTACACATACCATTGCTGATCTTAGACCTGCCACAATAGGCTTGTATGTTAGGCAATAGGCATGGTGTAGGGGGAATAGGGACCCTGGAATAATCAGACCAGAAGCGTCTTTATGAAGGCTTTAGCCTAAAATTTATACAGGTTTATTGATGACCAACAATTGAGCACAAATGTGCTAAATGAGCAGCTATAAAATGTATTTTTTGTTACCGGATGAACCTTATGAAACATAATTTATGTCTTGATGGCTTCTTTTTGCAAGTGTATAGAAATTTTGTACTCAATTGTACCTTTTTACAGATTTGACAAAGTTTTCTACTTTCTACAGTTCAGGACCAAACCAAGAGAAAGAAGGGATTTACAGAGGATAAGTCTCTCAACAAGACTCTTCTATCCTCATCATATTTTCCATACGGCTCCAACCAGCCACCACCAGCCACACCAAGCTACGAGGTCGTCCCAGTCATACGCCACTCGACAGGAAATGCTAAATTTCCACTACAATCCATCTGTCTCGCTAAAACCATTGAACAAGTATCAGAGGCCAACAAAGACCATCAGGATAACAAGTTATTGCTTCATTCGTCACACTCAAAACATGACAAGGCAGAGAATTCAGTAAACAATATCTCCAAGGTTGTTGCTAATGAAGCGGAAAAGTTGACTATCAAAGACAACATTGGACAATATGAATACAGTGGCCCTCAGACGTTCACAGCTGTCCATTCAAACAACGATAATAAAGATCAGTGTGTGCATAGTGCTCACACCAGCGGTACGCATTTGTCTCCAGAACCTGGCCACCTGACCAACAGATGTGTTTCAGATAGAGGCAGTGTCCAGTCATTTAATTCTTTTGAAACAAGAAAATCTGTACATGTTCCAGTCATTTTCTCAGACACCATTAGTGATAAGAACTCGTACAAAAGCACCAACAACCCTGAGAACATAGGTCAGACTTCTATCAAACAAATGACAAAAAACCATAAAAGGCGAGTTAATATACATTTAGACAATTCTAACAAAACCGACACTAATGATACCGTGTGTGAAAACGCAACCCCGGATCTTGGCGTGAGCCACAAAATAAACCAGCATTATTCTCCCTCACTGGAAATGTTGACTGTGCGACAATTTGCCTTGGGTGAAGACTCTGACTGCTGTGAATTCTCCAATCTGAGAAAAGACTATCAGGGCCACTTAAGATACCACTGCTTCCCCCAGTCAAATGAATCAGACAGTGACGATACATGCCCAAGCCCTAAAAAGAAGGCGAAAGATGGTTCCGAATTTCTGAAGACGATAGACGTGGCCGAGATATTGATCTCCACTAGAGAAGAACTTAAGTCTGGATCTCGCAGTCACTCCGAAACACGTCGGTTTCAGTGCACGGTTCCTGAGTGTGAGAAGGCCTTCAGTCAGCGTGGATCCCTGAACAGACACATGCGCACACACCTAGGTATCCGTCCTTACTCATGTCCGCTTTGCACCATGTGTTTTTCCAGACAGTACAGAGTGACTGAGCACATGCGTGTCCACCAGAGGAGCTGTGATGACCCACCTTAATCATGTCTTTATGTGATGCTATACATTACATTTTCAGCACTGAATTTTGGTATATTCAGTGAAATTGCCAGAGTGTCCAATTCTGGTCCAATTTTCTGCAATGTACTGCTGAATTGAGTATCACTTCTGAAACATGCTCACATATGCATTTAGTTACGCTTGGTAATTGTCCAAGATGAGGAACAGAAGTGGTGCAGCATTGTTCCTGCAGAAATCATTCATTCTTCTTCTGGAACTGCTGATCAGCTGGCACGGTCCTGATGGATCTGGAGCTTATACAAAAGTTACACACTACTTTATACTGCTTAGTGTATCCAATCCAATCTTTATGTAGTATGTTTTTTTGGTAGTTGGAGGACACCAGGGAAACTGGTGGAAACCTTTGGCGGACACATTTAGGACATTCAACACTTAGATTCGCAATGGTCTTTAAAAAAGACCAGGATGACTAGAAACAGTGTAGACAGTGGGACGTATTTATTAATTGATATGCACCCTATGCAAATTTCACCCAAAGCTTTAACACTGGTGTGCGTGTGAATTTAAGACTGAAATTTCAGCAGCTTTTTTGTACTTAAACAGACAAAATAAATCACCAGAACAGTGAGAAACACAATCTGAAGCATCTAAATGGATGTTTAGCTAAAACAGAGGAGGTAATACACACATGAGCCCTGTGTAAGTTCTGTGCAATAATCTTTTTAGATTCTATTTCCAGGTACCAGTGTAAATATTCAATACTTCATGAGGAATATTACAGTGATAAGATTATAAAGGTTCAAGATTTTTATCAATACATTAGAAAATTTTTTGAATGCAATGTTTGTGAATTTTACATCACTAAAGCATGGCAAAATATTTTTTCATTCATATTTATGCTTTTTAAGAATAAAATGAATTTTTTTTAGGGTGAGCTGAAATCACAAGTTCCTCAGATTTGTGGGGACCTCTTACAGTGAGAGAACATTTTCCAAGGACCCCCCGTAGTTATAACAGTGATTAAACATATGCTCACTACAATTTGTACTCTGCCATTGGAATGACATTTTATTGTAAAAAATAATTCAATCCACATACATGAAATATTTGAATAAATACTTATTTCGCCATTTAGCAGCAGGAACGTTTTGTTGCATGACGTGCTTTTTTTTTCAGTGTGAAGTGATTCGTAACAGATTGTTTTGCTATGTCAATCATATCAGTTTCTTTTTTCTAAAAAAAGTTATAAAATGTAATTTTTTTAAAGGAAAAAGGGCTGATCAAAAGAGGTTTAATGTGAAAATTGAAACAGACAAAAATTGTGTGATTATAATAAATTTAAATATAATTATTTTATAAAATTATTAGAACGGCCCGGGTTCGATCCCCGGTCAGGAAACCAACACCAGCCACTCTTAGTGCCGGTCCCAAGCCCAGATAAATGGCGAGGGTTGCGTTAGGAAGGGCATCCAGCGCAAAAACGTGCCAAATCAAACATGCGGATGATCCGCTGTGGCGACCCCTAATGAGAGAAGCCGAAAGAAAGTTTATTAGAACGAATTACATTATTGTAATTGTGTGCTTGCATAATTAGGTTTAATTGTTTCATTATTATTATTTGTATTATTGATATTATGACTATTTTGAGAAGTACAATCTGAAGAATTCAATGGTGAATTCAATGGTGAAATACTGCTGAAGTGAGCATTTCTTGAGAAGTTCAGGTGTTCATGTCCTCATATAAAGCATCATGCCTGCTTCAGTGTGTTTCTTACTTGGGCATGCAGGCTAAAGATGGTCCATGTTGACCTTTGCTTTGGCCTGCTACGCCATAGATGAGAAGTGGAAAAAAAGGGGAAAATGCCACTGACAGATTTTCATTTCTAATTAAATTAAAATGTGACATTTTTTCTTGATTTTTAAGCTTCAAAAATGTAATTAAATGTTGAGAATATACTGTACATTGATTTGACTTGTTTTATTTCATGTACATGTGTTACTTTAGGTGCACTTGGAATGGAAATTTTGAGTATTTCGAGTAATATAAATTGCCTGTAGATTGGAAAGAATACAATATTTGCTGTGATTATGAAACAAAACATTTCTGCAACTTTCTGAAATCATGGTGGTGAGAACATTTACTTTTGGCCCACAGACCTTAATCAAGTTTGATTTTTAGCTCTTTAGAGAAACAAGTTTTCGGAACCTTTGGTGTTGTGTATGAAACAATTCAGTTTTTGTGACGCTTGCAGAACACATATGCAGACTTCTTAAATAGTCATTAAATCATTTAAGCTTTTATATCCACAGACACTAGTCCATACCATCATTTGATCAAATTTGTGACAAATTTGTTGATGTTCCGACAATTTTATGACCGAATTCCATGATTCTGTCCACATTTTCCACATCATGATCATCATAGTTCCTCCAGTGGTGTGTGAAACCCACTTTGACAACTCCTCTTCTAACTGGCTTGAAATTGTTCTTATTTGCAACGACCTCAGATATCACGGCCATGCTGCCCCTCCCGTCTGTCATTTTTTTGGAAATTTCCTCAACAGTCAATGTGTGTATTCATATGTGGAACTCTTTTAATAAATTTAATAAATTATTTCCATTTTCATAAATGCAGACTTACCAGTGTGCACAAGTATTACAACAGTGGTCTACGGGTAAATAATTGTGTTTGGTAGTTTGCACTTTGGGACGCATCCTATGTAACTACAGGTCTGAGGACATAATAATGGGCTGCCATTTTATCATTACTACACAAGAATCCAGTGGTTCTTCCACCTAATAAAGTGTTTCTAATACTCAAGTTGTGTTCTCAGGTCTGATCATTTGTCTAATCGTGTTATCCAAATTGTATGTTAGCGTCATAGTAAAACCACAGACGGATTTTTAAAAGACTGATCAGGTGAATCAAATTACACACTTTTGTACAACAGAACCACATTTGGAAATGCAGCAAGGCTCATTAGCAGCTAAATGAAAAAACAGTTTATTAAATCATTAAGTTTATTAAACTTTATTAAAACAACTTTGTCTTGAAAGCAGACTGACATACTAAATTTATATTTAGTTTGGTAATTTAGTAATGTCCCAGACTCCGTGTGCAGGGAGACTTGATTATACAATCCAAACAAACAAAGCTGAAACACTGTTTAATCAGTGCACTGAAGCAGATCAAAACATGATCAGGCATGGAAGATCAAAATAACTAAAGTCTCTATCAATAAATACATCCTGATACTGGTTTACTAGGTCACAGACAAACAATATTATCAGTCTGTAAAATCAGTCTGTAAGCCACCACTCCTTAGAGGCTGTAAGTCAGTGGTAACGCTCGTATTCACTGGTCTGGAAGTGGCGAAAAAACCCGGGCTGAGACAAGCTAGCTAGCTTCGGGGTTGGCCGACCTCACCTAGCCATCTAGCTTTTCTTGAAAATGTATTTTTAAGTATGTCTGCAACCAAAATGTATTTCTCTTCCTCTGTAGGCATAAAAAAAAGTCTAACTCAGCTGTATTAATGTGTGCAGCGCTACACACGTGTTTTGTAACAGTTTCCCTCTGACCAACCAATCAGAGGACGGAAAAATGCTGACGCTATTCTGGGCCAGCGAGCTGCCCTGTGAGGCGAACATGAAATCTGATTGGTTAAAGAAAAAGACCCTTTGCTAATATTCTGGTCAAAAAGCCAGCAGGACAGACTTTGAAGGCCCTGGGCAGATTAGATTGACATGGCAGCACATAGAGGCTAAAATCTGATTGGACAAAAACATTTACATCCACATACACGTACTGGGAGCAGTGCAGCCAAGAGAAACACTACAAAATAAAGAGAATAAACTGTTGGAAATAAATTAATACAATTTCATGGAACAAATATTAGACTTTAGGTTGTACATGTAGGTCAGTGCTTCTGATAGTGTTTAGGCGAGCAGAAGGCTTTGCTTGCCCTGACTGCCCACCACTGCTGAAAACTCTGTTGGGAGCAAATCAAGTCAGAAAAGCAAAGAAAGTTTCATTTTACTACCTATCTGCCAGAATGAGTCTCGACGCAAGCCTTTACTGTATCCTGAAAAGCTTTACTGAACATTAATATGATTTAAACAGTTTTCCCATTTCATTTATTTAGAATATTTTCATCAATACCTTGAAAATTATGGTGCAAGGTATAGTAAAAAAAATAATTATGACTAATAATATAAATATAATTTTTTTGTCAATGTAAGTCTATTAAAGTGAATGTAGTGCTTGTTGAGTTAAGTGAGTATTGGTCCAAAATAGGGGCATTAACAACATGAACGTCTTCAGCAGTTTGAGCTACAGGAGCTCATCTGTTGGATCGGACCACACGGATCAGCCTTCGCTCTCCACGTGCATCAATGAACCTCGGCCGCCCACGACCCTGTTGGTGGTTTACCACTGTTCCTTCCTTGGAACACATACTACAGTATGATAAATATTGCCCACTGGAGACCAGGAACATCCCACATAAGCTGCAGTTTTGAAGATGCTCTGACCCAGTTGTCTAGCCGTCACAAATTGGCCCTTGTCAACTTCAACTTCTATTTATTCATATAGTACATTTAAATGCAGCTTTGTTGCCCAAAGTGCTTCACAAAATTGTGAAGACGTAAGGGTTCCAAAATCACAATTTCTGCACTTCAAAAGCCAAACAAAAAATTGTGTCTACAAATGAGATCTCTTTGGATGAAGCCTGCCAAATATAAAGGGGGAGACGGCAAGATAGTTTCTGCTTTTATCAACTTTGAGGACAAAATGCTCACTTGCTGCGTAATAAATCCCACCCACTAACAGGTGCCATGATGCAGAGCTAATCAGTGAAATTCACTTCACAGACCATGTTATAATGTCACATGGTTTTGCCTGATCATATATATACTGTGTATACTCTTATGGCACAATACAAGTCAATACATTTATGGTCACTACGTTACTCTGATGACTCCGGACAGGAGCTGCTGGTTGTCAGCGTCAAGCAAACTTCCAAATGATCATCATTTGGTGATGGTGGAAAGGTATTTTGGCTTAATGATCTTCATTTGGGAAAAGGCTGACTTATATAATTAAGCTGAGCCACTTAGTTTGCTGGAGTTGTGCAGTAGCTCGCATTTGACCGTGCATGTGTGGTGACCCGCGCCTTAAATCTACCAGTCGATCGCGATCGACGCATTGGATACCCCTACTCTGAAGCTATACTGAGACAACTATTCACAATGCTTGAAATGCAAAATAGCTGTATAGTAAATTCAAATATTCATTTGATATACAAAAAAAGCATTTATTTTAGTCAGCGGCTTTTACATCAGCGTGTATCACCATTATTGTTTTGTTAGGTTTATTTAATAAAAAATGTAAACGATTATTTGCCAATATACATTTCCATATGTGAATTAGTAGTGTTTATGTGTAGGCTATAGTTGTTTATTTGTATGGTAAAATACTCTATTATGCTCCTTCCCAGGCGCTAGAATGTAGAGAATGAGTTCTGACAAGACTTCTTCACAGATGTTATTGCTAGCAGTCATACGGTGTGGACTAAATGGCTGAGATGTTTAGAGTTGAGCAAGCAGATACATTTTTTTGAGGTGTTTTTGGTGTTTCACTGTTTCAATAATGTCCTTTTTTGGCAACAGATACTTGTTAGAGCCAATTCTGATAAAAGTTTCACTCAAAGTCTCTTTCCTCACTCTGCTGGTGGGTAACGCATGACCACAACCATCTAGAGAGAGAGAGAGAAAGAGAGAAAAAAAAGAGAGAGAGAGAGATTATTGCATGCTGTCACACACAGTATAGTATAAGCAGAGAATCACATTGCTCCAAAACTGACACATTATACAATTGCTAAAGCTCCTCATTGTGTTTCTTGAACATTAATGTAATGCTATAGTTTCAACAAGTGCAACCGAATCTCACATCCATGATGTGCTTTTGTGGTTGGGAAGAAATTCTGCTTCTATGCACAAAGCTATTTATATAAATGATCAACCAGTCTTCTTGTTTCGTCTCCAATGTACAGTACATACATAACGCCACATTAAGGATATAAATCCTTTGAAATAATGTTAGAGTAACTGCATTAGCCACATCCTACACCGTAGCTAGTAGCATAGTCAAAAGATAAGGAAAATAAGGAAGTTCGTTTTAACCTGTGAATGACTTGAGCGTAGTGCTAGTCGTGCAAACACAGACATGGTGATGAGGATCACTCCAGCCAACAAGCTGTGGAACAGGAAAACGCCTTCAATGCTTTGGATCTGCATCTGAGGAATGGAAACGGTGCTTAAAATGAAATAATTTAATTTAAGCAATGCTTTTAGAAAGGTTCTGCAAGTGAGATAACATACTTTAAATGTAATAATCGTAATATAAATCCTTTGATCAATTTGCCTATGTATAAGATCTGTTTATTGTCTAAATGAAAATGTTAAGGTTAAAATGTGCCATATTGCACTTTGGTTTATATATTGTACTTGCAAGTTAAATAAACAGGTTAAAGTTCACTAGGCTATAAATAGTTTTTATTTATTGATTTTTTTTGTTGCCTTTGCAATCAGAATTGTGGTGCAATGGATTTTGCTTGGTGACTTAAATCTCTGATTAACATTTAAAATATCTAAATTGCCTTAGGATGCAGTGCAAAATGGCTATTAGGGTCAAAGATACAATAAAATACTTTTCACCTATATTTAATACGTTTTCCTGCTGGTTTTATTTTTAGGGATTTGAGTTGTCATGCTGCCTCATCAAGAAGAAGAAGAGGGTTAAAACTATGTTACTGCGCAAAACATACCTACTAAATAATAATAATCATTTGAGAATCTCAAATTTTTCACACTAAATAATATGTAATCACTCTCATCCATAAATACAAGTCTCCTTTTGCTGATTACTTACATAAAGTTCCATGTTCGCTTCTGTTTCATTGTCGTGGTAATAATACACATAGTAATGATGGTTGGAAAATACACCTCTGGAGAAAATGATTACACCAACTATAGTCCCCAGTATTGCGATGATGCTAAACGCAAAGCTAATTGTGACCTGCAAGTTAAAGAGAAAAAAATATATTAGTATTCGTTAACTTTAATTAAATGCATAATTAATGAAATTATATAATTATTCATTTATTCATCATGGATCATATTATTCAGTAGGTACAGTAAAACTAATAGAACAGCTGTGTCTATCTGAGAGACACAAATGCAAGTGTCCTGAAAAACTGACGTGTCCTGGAAGTGTCAATCATAAAACGTCTCACTTAAAGCACTCACAGTCTTCTTCGTAGTTTTGCGTTCTGACAGTATGTAGAGAATACCACAAATAAAGTACTGCAAAACAGATAATAGGCATTTGTTAGAGCTTGCGTGCATCATACAGATATGCATTCAACTGAATGTTCTTCAAGTAATTATTGTGATAATAAAAAACTAATTTGTGTTTAAGTGGTCAGGTAGAACAAAAAAAATATTTTATTAAAAGAAATTTCAATTCAAAGAAAAGTCTAATGACTAGTAAAATGCATAATTAATGAAATGATATAATTATTAATTTATTCATCTTGGATCATATTTTTCAGTAAGTATATGTAAGGGAGTGTGGCACTATTATATATATAAAAAAAACGCTAATTAGACTACATTGTAAATGTGGTTTCTTATTCTGGAATTTTTTTAGATAATAGACCATCACACCTCATCTGCATCAATGCTGCAGAAATTTTTCTGTTCCCTTTCCCAGATCAGTGCCTTGATACAATCATGTCTCGGAGGTCCACAGATAATTCCTTGGACTTCATTGCTTGGTTTGTGCTCTAACATGCACTGTTAACTGTGGAGCCTTCTATAGACAGGTGTGTGTCTTTCCAAATCATGTCCAATCAACTGAATTTACCACAGGTGGACTCCAACCAAATTGTAGAAACATCTCAAAGATGATCAGTGGAAACAGGATGCACCTGAGCTCAGTTTGGAATGTCATGGCAAATATTTGTGAATATTTATGTACATTTGATTTTTTTATTTTGAATAAATTTGATAAAATTTCGAACAAACATTTTTCACATGTCATTATTGGGTATTGTTTGTAGAGTTTTAAGGGAAATAATGAATTTAATCCATTTTGGTATGAGGCTACAACATAACAAAATGTGGAAAAAGTGAAGCGTTGTGAATATATTCATTATTTTTACATGACTTCAACTGTACAAGATAAAATTATTTATTTACCAAGATTCCCAGCCAAAAGGGGCAATAGCTGTCTGATGATGTGTCCATGTAGCCCCCCTTCAGAGGAATCCCAAACAAGAACAGGCACAAGCCAAGAAACAACAGAATGATCTTGTACATAAGAAACACAAAAAAAACACAGTATAGATCAAATGTAAGACCGAAGACTTCCTTTTGAAAATGTTAAAGGTTGTAGCTTATTGTATCTAATGTATTATAAGAGACAAATACAAATCTTAAAAACATGGTTATGTCACTTTACATTTAGCCATTTTTTTTATTCATGTCCAAACCATAAAAAAACCCGGTTCATATTTTACTACAAAGAAGTGAGTGGACAAATACTTTCTTAACACAAAACTGAAAGGCAGGCCAAAATAGTTTATTATTCATGACTAGTTTATTCTACTACTGTGAACAGCAGCCTTACAATAAACTCTATAGTAAATAGATAACTTACTTTGCACTTCCATATGTACAACTTCAATTCCAGAAGAGTTGGGAGACTGTGTAAAACTGAGGAAACGGTTTAAACTGAGAAAATGTACCATTTTAAGGAAAGAATATGGTAATTTTTAATTTGATGGCTGCAACATGTCTCAAAAAAGTTGGGACGGGGCAACAAAAGTCTGGAAAAAGTAAATGTTTTTAAAATTAAACAGTTGGATAATTTGCAACTAATTAGGTTAATTGACTACAGGTCAGTAAAATGATTGGGTATAAATTAGAGGGGCAGAGTCTCTCTAAAATAAAGATCAACAATTTGTGAAAGACTGTGCCTGCAAATTGTGGGGCCAATTTCAAAATAATGCTGAACTGGCCTGCTGCAGTTTAGACCTTTGACCTTATGAAAGGAAAAATACAACAAAGGACACCCAGAACTGTTAAACAGCTAGAATCCTGTATCAGACAAAAAGGGAACAACATTTATTTCCCAAAACTTTAGCAACTGGTCTCCTCAGTTCCCATATGTGTACAAACAGAATATGTAATGAGATTTGCAAATCATTGCAATTTTGTATTTACAATTTGAACAGTGTCCTAATTTTTTTCTAATTAGGGTTGTGTTTATATATATATATAAAGCAATGAATGATAGGTGATATATAGAAATGTAAAACTTGGGAGCTTTAATGAGCTTAATATAAACATATTACTTATGAAGCACTAAATGGTCTCACACTGGTCTATTATGATCTTCCACACCTACTCCGATCAGTAGTTGCAGGCTATTTGTTTGTATCTTGAATAAACTACGGCAGGGGATAAAGCTGTAAGTTGGAATTTTTTTTGTTTAGTTGAGCTGTTTGTGAATAGATTTTTCTTAAGATAAGGAAGAGATATGTATTAAGATAACTGTACCTAATAATCTGTGCCCACCATTTAATTCTCTCTCTCTCTCTCTCTGTCTCTCTCTCTCTCTCTCTCTCTCTCTCTCTCTCTCTCTCTCTCTCTCCCTCTCTCTCTCCTGAGCTACACATGCTCCTAAAATATCAATGGTCCTGTCCCCTTCTGCTCTCCACACCTGCCTGATCCATCCTGGTGCTTTACTTCTGGGTGTTCTCATAAATTGGAAACCATTCACTGTTGCACCATAAGAACATCCCAAAGATACAGAAGATTACTGTGGATGGTTCCACTTAGGAAATATGAAGATGGATGTGAAGATGGTTTTGCACTCAAGTCTCCAGCAGTGATTATCCAGCAGTAATCTTAATAATGATGAAATGATAATGAATGGACATTTGGTGTCACCAAGATGAGGATGGGTTAAGTCTTGTTCCTCTTAAATTTGCGTTATCATATCATTTTCAATTAGAAACATACACATACATTTGCATCCAAATCTCTGCCATCATTCCCAGCATCATTTACCTGGAGAATTATGTGAATATACTGAATTGTAGTTTTGTTTCTGTGAAAGTTTTTTAATCTCATTTTTTTTCTGTACCTATTTACCTGTTAAGTAGCATTACTTTGTGATGATATTCTTTAAACTTCACTTTACATAAATGCAATCTAATCTAAATTGTATTTCTAGTGAATACTGTGTGACCTGACCTTGTTATGTTTGAACTGTTTGGTGCAAAAGTAAATGTGTGTTTGTCTTTCTTACCCCAACAGTTCTTGGTTCTCCTCTGAGGAAGCGGTGCAGAGGTTTAGTGCCACCTGTAGTTTGTATGCTTGGTCCTGCAATCTGCATGGCAACATTACCTTCATTTGTCTCCATCTCTGTGAAGATTTTAGTAAATCACGTTAAGTAGAACATTTTAGATAAAGAGGTATTAGTGTTAGTTAAGGTATCACTTACCATCTGCAGGAACAATTAGACAAAAGTTCACAATCAATAATGCTAAAAAAAAAACAAAAACCTGCACTACACTTACAACTTTGGTGAACAGAAAAACATCCCAGATTGGACAACACATCAACATTTCATCAGTAGAAGACCACTATCGTGATCCACTACTGTTAGCCAAGAATAAGATTCTGAGGTTATTACATGCACAGGTTTACTGAAACCAGACACAGACATGGTGTTTTTTTTGTAATATTTAGCTATCCAATTTGGGTGGGTCCATGCCCAGGATAGATTCAGATTCTTGTTTTTAGCTGACTGGAGTGGAATCTGACATGGTCTTCTTCTGTTCTATGTTGATGTTTTGGCATTCTGAAATTTTCAGCTCACTACGGTTGTACAGAGTAATTGTATGACTTACTATATACCGACTGACAGCTCAAAACAATCATGCTTAATTTGCTAAAAATGGATTTGGAACGTAACTTAACAATGATGGGATTATAATGAATGGATATTTAGTCCCACCAAGATGAGGATGGGTTCCCTTTTGGGTCTGGTTCCTCTCAAGATATCTGCCTGATGCTACCTCAGGTTGTTTTTCCTTGCCACATTCGAACTACATACTACAAAGTACGCATGAAGTAAACTACAAACTTATAGCCACTAAACCTATACATTCTTTTATACAACTTTATAACCACTTTATCTCTATAAAGCTGCTTTGATACGATGTCCATTGTTAAAAGCTCCATACACATACTTTTCTTGTGTATTAATGTGTTTTCGCCAAATAAATTGTAGCTAGCTAAGACAACATTACATCAACCAGCTAGCAACTTTACCTTTATAAAATTTGATTTTATATTAGCATTAATATTTATGTCTATTTAGAAGACACGTCGAGAC
Source organism: Silurus lanzhouensis (assembly GCA_039877035.1). Lineage (NCBI taxonomy): Eukaryota > Metazoa > Chordata > Actinopteri > Siluriformes > Siluridae > Silurus > Silurus lanzhouensis. The sequence goes on along the minus strand of JBCEWE010000127.1, from coordinate 355,092 downwards.
GTCATGCTGTTATAGCTTTACTGTCCAAATAAATACTATATATGTTAGCATACTTCGTGAAATGTCATTCTGTCATAACCGCCCCAACTTAGTCATTACACTTCCCACCCAATCTCCCCTAAGTAAATGAAGGCTAACGCTGACGTACTCTGAGACAAGCGAATACACTGCATCCTTTACATCTGCTTTATTGGGCAGCAAAAATGTTAGAAACATAGTAGCCTGGAGTACTTTCTGGTGACCGGAGTGCGAAGGGTCAAAGCAAATATTTCCTGGCTCAGGATTGCACAACTCAAATCTGTTCCTGCATATTCCATGTCTTTCAGTTCTATGTATGCGCAACTATTCATAGCTGACATTAATGCAAGAACGTATACAAAGATTTTCCCTAATTGCCTTTCAATGTAAGAAAAGTAAAAAAAACATTAAATGCATATGAACACAAGAGTCACCAGAGTTTCCTGTCCATGCAAATGAATTCAGTTTTTCCCATCACAGCTGGATGTTTCGGGGATGTTTTTAACATTGAGTTGACTCTTGAGTCTTAAGACTATAGTTAATATCTAACAAATCTGCACAACCCTAACAAAAACATTCAGACTAAAATAATCTATTCTAACACAAATTTAACTAAAGTTAAAACATACCTTCTACTGTCTGTGGGTGAGATGCGTAGCTTTTACAGAGTTTCACAACAGCATAGAGGGGAGGAGGGAAAAGGGGGATGGTAAAAAGTGGGACGAGTAGAGAATGGGGTGGAGACTGAGACACCAAGTTTGGGATATTGTGCATGTTGTGTGCGTGTGTGTGTGTGTGTGTGTGTGTGTGTGTGTGTGTGTGTGTTCCATTCCAAAAGTTCACTGCAAATACACAAAAGGCAAAAAGAACAGTAACCTTTGACTATTGCAATACGTGAAAAACCTCGCACGGACATTACAGAAAAGAGAAAGAAGTGAAGAAAGAGAGGGAAAGGGGCGATGAGGGGATGTAATCAAAGCCACTAGGGTAGCGATGAGACACGATACAGATGGCTCTCACAGCCAAAGGCATTTATGATGATTTAAGTTGATACAGATGTTGATTGCCAGATGTTCAGGCCTGTGCTTTGCAGTCCACTTTGAGTTAATGTTTAACCTGAATAAAATGTGAATGCAGTTAGGATTATATTGAACTGAATATAGAATGACATGACAGTGAACATACTTGGGAAAAATCTTTCTTCTTAATTCATTTGCAATAAACACACATATTGTGTGATGAAATGTTTTGTGTATGTTTATGAAGAGCACCTTGCTCAAACATAGCGCATGAGTAAATAAAATAAACAGCTATTTACAGGCCTGATATGTGCTGAATGCGCATTTCAACATTTGGGATTCGAAAAATCATACAATCAAGAGATGTTATTGTCTCAGTATAACTGAGGAAATCAATGACCACCTCAACAGAGCTCTTTTTGTTCAGCTCTAAAAAACATTCCACAGATTTCCTGGGAGCTTCTCCTCTGATTCCACTCAAGTGACTGCACACAGCTGCAGAGGAAGATGTTCTTTCATTCACCCTCTTATATAAGAAGCCTATGAGTAGCTCTGGTTATTTCATTAAGATTGCGTTCTTGGTTAGCTTTAGTTATTTGAACACAATCTGAACATCTAGCCTAGCTTTTGAGGATAAGGATTTGGCAAGGAGCCCAGCAATGGGTTTCTGGTGCTAGTTCACAAAGTTTTGATCATTTGTGCACAATTGACGAATTAAAGCATGTTCATTATGCCTTCAAAGCCCAGGGAGAGCCCTCTTTAATAAGAGTGCTTCAACAAGAAGGTCCTGACACTTCAGAGCTGGGTTTGTACGCCTCAGCACATGGCGCATGCATCTCCTCATTGCCCTTGTTAGATCAGCCTGTTAACCCTGCCACCTCCGGTGCTTTAGGGCACAGCGATCTTCAGCAGGTGCCTCCCACAGCTTCCTGGAAACTTAAAGGATTTGAGGGGATTGCCGCCTCCCTGGAGGCTCCTACGACAGCTTCAGGGTGTTGCTCAAGCTGCACCAGGCACACCAGAGGTCAGTCTCAAGAGACAGTCTACACGATGCAGTTCGGGTCTTGTCCACCTCGATTCAACAGGGTTTGCCCCACTTTGCTGGGGCCTGAGTAGGCTCTGGGTATAGAACAAGAAGTAGAAACTTTCTTGAGGAAGCAGGCCATCAAGGGGGTCTCTCCTCCTGACAAAGATTCCGGGTTCTACGGCCGGTACTTCAAAGTTCCAAAGAAGGATGGGGGGCTGTGTCCCGTTTTGTATCTGTGTCAGCTGAAGCGCTCATTAAAGAGGCTCAGGTTCAAGATGCTTATGCTGAAAGAGATCATGTCTCAAATCAGTCCTGGAGATAGATCTGAAGGACACATACTTCCACATGCTCATCCTTCATTCTCACAGGAAGTTCCTGAGGTTTGCTTTCGGGGGCGAAGATTACCAATATTGGGTCCATCCGTTTGGCCTCTGGGGCATCTGCATACTGAACTATATCCATAAATGGTTAATATTGGCTCAACCAGGGCACTTGGCACCCAGCATCAAGATGTAGTTCTCACCCACATTAAAAAACTGGGGAGAGAACCACCTAGGTGTGGTGTGGGATTTGACCAAAATGCAGGCACAGTTTCTCCTGCTCAAGATGAGTCTATTCTCAAAGCAGTCAAGAGGGTGAGAGAAGGTCAGTCATTCACTGTAGTGCAGTTCCAAAAACTGCTGGGTCTGGCTTTTAGCATTGAAGCATTTCTTCTCAGACCTAAGGGACCATCATGTGCTCATCCGTACAGACAACACATCGGTGGTCTCTTACCGCAACCAGTCTGTGGTGTCGCCTTCTTTACAAGTTGGCATGACAAATCCTAATGTGGGCCTAAGGGAAGCTGCTCTCAGTAAGGGCAGTATACATCCCAGGCCGGTTGAACCAGGGAGCAGACGCCTTGTTTTAGGCAAAGACCGAGGCCTAGGGAGTGGTGGAGCAGACATGATGAAAGTTTTACAGAGCACAAGTGGACCTCTTTACAACTCGAGAAACCTTGCTTTGTCCCCTCTGGTTTTCCCTCACTCACGCAGCCCCTCTTGGACTGGATGCTATGGTACACAAGTCGAGGCCAATGCTGCGCCTCTATGCTTTTCCTCCACTTTGCGCTAGTTCCGGGAGTCCTGGAGAGAGTTCACCGGGATAAAGTCCATCTCCTCTTGGTAGCCCTGTGCTGGCCAGGCTGGCCATGGTCCGCCGACATGGTAAACCTTCTCGAACACCCTGTCTCAGGCAGGGGGCACTTTGCTTCATTACGGCCCCAGCTGTGGAGGCTGTGGAGGCAGCTTTTAGCAACTGGTCTTTGATCCGAGGTCATAGAGACCAATTTTCCAATCCAGACCTCCCTTCACAAGGAGATCGTATGCCACAAAGTGGTGACTGTTTACTACATTGTGCAAAGTTTTTTTTACTCGCTTATGTTAGTGTCAATGTTAATAACATGCTGTACACATTCAGACATTAACCTCCTGCAGGTTTTCAGTATTATCTTTTATTAAAAATTGCATTTAAAATAGGAATTTCTGCTACTTACACAGTAAAAAAAGCAAGGGGCTGTTGTCTTTAAAAAAAAATTAATATGTACAAATAGAAAAATATTACAAACAATTAAAAAAAATCTTAATCTGAAATTAAATGAAAATTCAATTGTATGTTTGAATTACGGTTGAGAAATTTTCGGAAGTTTTACTTAACTAAACTATTATTGATCTGAGTGAAAACCGGGCTGATTTTGAGGCTTAGAAATGTATCCTGCAGCTACTTTGGCCATTCAGTTTCAACATGCATAAAGTATTAGAATCTATCACTTGCATGATTAGAACACAGATGCATTTCTAGGCATGCGAAAGAGCCACAAATAATACAAAAATAATTACATTTTGAAAACCCATACATACATTTAAACATACATTTTAGATCATAAAATTGTTTGTGATATTATATTTATTAGAAGAATCTTGTACTTGGGTAAATTGTTGACAAAAAATAGAGCAATGATTTTTCTATGTAAATTAAGCTAGCAAAACTTTTGTTGTATAAATTTATCATTAAGGTGTTATCACTGTGCTATTTAAATATATAACCTTTAATATGCTATTTAGCAACCAAGTACTCACATCCCTTACATATAGCTAACCGACTTCTTTGAAGCCATGCAGGCTGCATAGCTTCTTCAACATCAGAACTAGCTTTTCAGGCCCCATAAAAAATATCTGTTCTATAGGGAACGCTTCAACTTTTCACACTCTGGAACCTGCCCAAATCTTCTCCCAATAATGGCACAAATGCAAGAAGAAGGCCCTATATGGGTTATAAACGGTAACATTACTGCTACATCATAAAATACTTCTGGTGGAATCATGGCTTCTAGATGATCCAATCCCATCAGTCCATGCTTGGCTTAGTTCCGTGGTTGAGAGTTAAACTCGTTGCAGATGTTGTGTATGATCTTTGGCACATACTTGTAGAGGTTATCGAACTCATCCACAAAGAAAGAGTGATCTTTGTCTGGATCCGTGGCGATGTATTCCAGCTCATCCTGTGCAGCCCAGGCAATGCCGATCGAGTAGGCAATCACACCTGGGCAAACAGTTACAACACTTCCGATTAGTTATAAGGCAAAGCCTTTCAAGTACATACCAAAAGTATACAGCAAATCCAAGTAAGTCTAATTTTGTGTGATATTGTCTGCAGCTACATTTCGTTTTGCAATGCTGCAAACATTTTCAATTACCGGAAGAATATTTGTAATTCTAGGGAGAATCAAAACCAGAGTGGAGGTTGACTATTCCTAACAGGACCATGTACTGCGCATTCATTCATTTATTTATTTTTTTTGCAATTGAAAAACAAAATGTGATTTACGATGCCTCATTTTGATTTAGTAATAAAAAAAAAAAAGAAATTCTATTCATGTAATCATGCGAGGTGCAGTTATCAAAATGTATATAAAATGTGATAAATTCCCTAAAGTACTTTATATTTCCAATAAATATCATAATCTGAGCGTAAAGTGAATTTCCAAGGCATCTTTTTCTTAGGAAGAAATATGGCGGGATTGTTTATCAACGTCCGAAGATTTGTTGCACGGCATAGCATTGTCAGAAGAACATGTGAGGAACTCCTGCAAATTGATCCATTTGATCCTCTAAGAGTAAATCCAGGAATAAGGGTGCACAACCAAAAAATTTGCATGGGCTTAAGGTTTATATTTTTAGTACAGAGGCACAAGTGAGATCTTTATATACAAATCTAAAATCAATGTGATGACACATCAGCATGTTTGTGTCATTTTTTAATTTATTCTCAACCGATTGGCTTAACCGAAAGTACACTATATGGATAAAAGTACGCCTGAAGTTTCCTGCTATATGTGGTTCTTCTCCAAACTGTTTTCACAAGGCTGGAGGCACTCAATTGTATAGGACATTCTTGGATGCTGTATAATAACATTTTGCGTCCACTTGAACTTGAAAACCCAAACCTGCTCCAGCATGCCAATGCCCCTATGCACAAAGTGAGCTCCTTGAAGATCTGGTTTACATGGGTTGGAGAGGAAGATCTTGAGTGGCCTTCTATAGAGCACTGATCTCATCCGTACTGAAACCTTTGGAATGAATTAAAATGCTGACTGCATGCCAGGGCTCTTCACCCTACATCAATTCCTTAACTTCACTTAGACCCTTGTGGCTGATGAACACGAATGTCCACAAGTGCACTCTAAAATCTAGTGGAACATCTTCCCCGAAGAGTGGAGGGGATTATGAGAGAAAATTGGGAATGTGATGCCCAGAAGGACATAACATGTTTATAACCAGGTGTCCACAAACTTTTGGCAATAGAGTGTATATTCAACTACTATTTTTTACATTTTGGGTAATAGAAGCTTGAAAAATGGGGAGATTCACAGACTTTGACAGTGCTGGCAATTACCTCTGGGTTTTTTTTAGTTTTCTTCAGTGATGTAGTGCAGTGCTCTTATTTGACTGATAATAATAATAACAAGAAGGAGAAGAAGAAGAAGAAGAAGAAGAAGAAGAAAAAGTTTCATGAATACACCACACCCATGTTGGGTTTAAATCTGAATGCATATATGGTCATTTGGAGCTCTAAACAGATCCAGATTTTGATTTCTGATTTGGCCCAAATGATAGAATCTTGTCTATAGAACTGCATTTTCTATACATTCAAACACTTAGTTTGTTCTAGATCCCTTACCTGAGCGTTGCACTGCCAGAGCGGGTGCTCGCACATCATCATAGGAACGCCCATCCGTGATGACAATCATGATCTTACGCTTGTTCGGCTTGGACTTGCTGAAGAGCTTGTCAGCAGCAAAAGTGATGGCAGCACCCGTACTAGTACCGCCACTCCAGTAACTGATTTGGCGAATGGCATTCAGGACCTCAGCCTTGGTGTTATGCTGACCAAAGGCAAACTCGAGTCGTTGCTCATACGTGTACTGCACTGCACCGATGCGCGTATCCGTGTCGGAGATCTCGAACTCACGAGTAACGTTGGCCACGAACTGCAGCACAGTGCGAAAGTTGCCGGTACCTACACTGCTCGAGCCGTCGATTACGAAGGCGATGTCGTTGGCGTTCAAGCATGTCTTGCTGCACATGAGTCGGTCTGTGTCACACATGCGCTTCACCAGAGGCTGCGCAGCCTTACGCAGTGCAAACCAGCTGTTCACTGGCAGGGAGTAGTAGCCATTGGTCCTGCACACAGCCTGGGAGTATAGATGGACATATTAAAATTTAAAAAGAAAAACACACACACACACACACACACACACACAAAGACATCATGGCAAATTATTATTTTATAATTACTATGACTATCATATAGAAACAAATGTTATGTTTCTGAATATGTAATTTTTTGGAGACAGATTCATCGGTTTTGCAGATTAATCGGCCATCTGCAAAAATCCATATCGATAGTTTTTCCGGTTAGCGTCCATTGCTGGAGTGGCTGAGAAGATCCGCTGTCATTACGAGAGCGGCCTCTAGAGGCAAATCACTGATGCCACTGTTTGTTTTTACATGTGGGACTGCACGCGGCACGTAGAGCGCCATATTATATTTATTATTTATAATTTATGAATTATATAATTATATTTATTAATTTCTAAATTTATTTTCTTTTGGATACTGCATCAGGACTGGGACACCGCAGACCAATAACGTTTGTTGGTATAATTTTGTATATAAAACTAAATATGCTTAAGAATATTGCAGGGTACAAAAAAACTGCAAACAAATAATAATTAAAAAAAACCTGCCTATTGTGATAACAGTCCTTGTTCTCTTTATGAACCTGAGTAGCTGAGGTTCATTATGTATCAAAAGTAAATCTGATTACAGATATGGCTTTTTGGAACAATAATCAGATACAGATTGTAGCATTACATTGCACTGTTAATATGGATGCAGATTACCTTGTCCACAAAATTGGACTCAACTACATTGTGCTTCTCGCTCTCATCTGGGCCTTCAATGGTAACAAAAAAGATGTTGATGCCTGATTCCCGTGCCAATCTTGAAGCCTCGTCCACCTTGTCTGTAGGCCAGCCATCCACCAGCACCACAGCAACATTGGGTGCGCCACCTCTGTTTCCATTAGCGTCACTGAAGAAGTGCTTGTTGATGTAGGACAGGGCATTCCCTTAATCACCACAAGGAGGAAGCAAAGGTCCAGTCAATACAATACCATTCTGAGTACACAGGCCTGTTGTTTCAGTTTTATTTATTTATTTAATTATTTATTTCTTTTTCTTGTAGGTCTATACCTCTTAGAAAATGATGAATTTAGACAGGAAGTGACTCACTGGTAGCACAAGATATTTGTGAGCTTCAGTGAATCCTAAGTCTATCCTATGACCACTTGGCTAGGCAGGAACACACACCCTAAATAGGATGGTGGTCCATCACAGGACACATTTACACACTCATTTGAACCCATTTAAAATAGCCACACTGTAGCCTATAGGGTAGATTGGGGGAACACGCATTGCTGCAGAGATTTACGAGTAACACAAGCTCATGATCAAAATGGGGACTCTGGCGCTATGAGGCAGCAATGCCACAGTGTAAAACAATCAGTATGTTTGAATAGCTGCATAAGAGATTAGCAGTTGGCTTTACATACTTATATTTTGGTTATAACCTCTTTCGTGTTCTGTAGCATAAAAGTGCAGGATTGCATTTACAAGTACAAACAGTACCATGGTCTAGTTCAGCCATAATTTCCAAATAAATCTAACTCACACCTGATTCTTCTCTTTATTTGTCTACTAAGAAAAATGACTACATGGCTGTTTTATATTAAGGGAAGACATAAACATAATACATGAAAACCAATGTTAGATGTAATTTAAGGTCCACGTTTGGTCAACGGAAACTAAATCGACCTCGCATATGCAGATATGGGCAGTGCCGGTAAAGTCCAAGTGTTAATTGTGACCTTTTCACACTCATGACCAAGCAGCTTATGTTGGCAGGAAGGAACGAGAAAGAGAGCGAGAGAAATTGTTTCACCAATGCCACCAATTTAAAATAAGGCCTTGCTCATGTCCCATAGTTGCAAGAACCCAACGCATCGGCAGTGCTTAAACATGTAATCCCTTTTGATTTTGACAGAAGGCAGCCATCACGTGCTGAAAAGCAGTCTTAGTGGAAACAGCTAAGGAATTGTCATATCCAAATCCTAAAGGGCTATGACAGCATATGTGTGTGAAACCAGAACATGACTGAATTCATCAGCTAATTGTGCAAAGTAGCACGTCTTGCTCTCAATAGGAAGACAAGTTTCCAAGTTCTGATGTCTCACCATACATGGTAAGACCTTGTTGTAACTTTGTAATAACCAGCAGTGGCAATCAATTAGGATTCAAAATATGACACGGTCCTGCATTTCGTGCATATGTAAACCAGCAGTAGATGCAATGATGCCTTACATTTATTTTATTTAACCATTCATTACACCATCTACCATCAGCCACTAACTGTTTTTTTCTATCAGCAGATATTTATTCATGAACTTGCTTTACTGTTAAGCAGTGTACTCCTGTAGGCATTGCCTGCTTTGTATTTTCTTTGTTGCTTGTTAGGTGATGCGAGTGTCCGCCCTTTTTAATCCAATCAGAACTAGATCTGGGTTTCACTCACCCACATTGGAGAGCCCGCCTTTCTGGAGAATCTTGTCTATGGCAGGTTTTAGTTCTTTAGAGCTGGAGAACTGGCGCAGACCGAACTCTGTCGCTGCCTCGTCCCTTTTGAACCAGAAAGGAAAATCAAATAATGCAATAATGCAAATTATGTTCGATTCCCTTGATAGTATCTTATCCATATTCTCACCAAAGCAAATCCATTCCATAAGTTACATTTGAAGATTAAATGAAGGTGGCTTACCCATACTGGACAATCCCCATCATTGGGCCATTTATGCCAACATTGAGGACTTGGGAAACCTCAGCCAGGAAGTCTTTCTGTATCTTGAAGCGACGCTTTCCAATGCTCCAGCTGCCGTCCATGAGGAAGGCGATGTCAACTTTACAGTCTACAGTGAAAGATAGATGCATGTCCATGTAGTGTAAGGATTTGTCTAAGAGACTGTGGAGCAGGTTAAGATTAACCTTGAATGTACTGTATAGTACTGAAAATGGATGAATGGATGGATGATGGATTTTTGGCTCTCAGATTAGAGTACATCATGCTGCAAGCTTGAATTTCATTAATCTATCATTTTAGAAAGAAATGATCTAATTATCCATGTCCATGCAGTCTTCGATATCTTATCATGGTTGTAACTGAAGGTCAGCATCAAAGGCATTCCATGTAAGTATGCAAGTGTTGAGAGAATTCAGAAGGTCTAGAGTTTACTCACTTGGGTCTCCCTGAGAATTTGAATCTTGAGAGGTTGGAAAGTCTAGGGGGGAAAACATATATTTCTTTACACAGTCTGTTTTGATAATCGTTCATTTAATCCTATTAAAAGTGCAAATCAACCTGTTGTTATCAGTGTTTATTGCATATTAACCTCCTAAGTAAACCCGTGAAACCTGCGGTATCAGCTCTGGGTCTTTCCAGAAAAAAGGAAAATCTTGCAGTAAGTGAGCGAGAATTAGCAAAGAAACCAAGTGAACAACCTCACCTGAATCAGAAGGGCTCCCTTCTGGCTTCCACACCTCCACCGACTCCACTGTGACATTAACATCACACAGATCACATCATGACCAAAAGCAAAAGCTTTAATCTCTCAGATCTCTCATGAAAATGTATATATGTTTCATTGGATAAAGTTGAATGGTGCCTTGAAGTTTGCAATGCGTATTTTGTCATATGTAATGCCTCAATACATTAAATCAGCCTATATTCAGAACAGCTGAAATAAAAAAAAGTAATTAAACACTGTCACTTGGTTTGCTTTTACTTACTTACTATTCCCAGAATCAAGGAATCAGGACAATTATTGCACCGATACAGGTTTACAAAAAAGCCCCCCCAAAAAATTCATAATTTCATCATTCTTTTTTTTTTTGCAACAGTATTCATGTTAAACATTACTGGATATGCTCTCAGTAATTACCCATCCATCCCTCAAATAGTCTGCAACTGTCTCCACTGTTTCTGTCATCTGACATTTTAGTCCATATTGTTTAAAATGTATGCTTTAAATTGTATTATTTACATTAGATCTATACTTTCCATTCTATATAAAATTTGTATTACATCATCTTTAATCACCCCTGGAAATTTCAGGTTATTTCTATATAACAAATGGTAGCACATTTATGCATCATCACTATTGCTGCTTAGCAAATCAAGTGTTTGCGCTGCTTTTCAGCAAATACATATCTCGAAAATCTTCATACACAGACAAAATGTCTTCCAAAATTCTTCATTTTGGTTTATATGTAATATTTCCAGATAACCTTGTTGAGAATGCCAGAAGGAGAATGTATTGAATTGATTCTCATGGCTGAATTGAGAAGCTTTTGAGATAGCATTCACGGCAATCTTGCCAAACCTCCAGTCGTATAAAAGAAAAAATGAAAGAATTGTAGACCAACCAAGTAGACATACAGTGTCCTCTACCCTTTTCATGCTACCTGCTACTGTGTAAAATGTGTGCTGAACAATGAAATACTATTACTGTAGAAGAGGACAAATTTGATCAATACATTTTGGTCACAGTTAATCAGTAGACTCAAACCTTTTTACAAAGTACTCAGGAGGCCCAACGTGTAGAACTTACTTTTATGAATGGTATATATATATATAATACAAGACCCCACCTGTTTCCACTGATTCGACCTTTATGGATCATGCTGTAGAGAAATTCTGAGTAACACAAATACGTACCTTTGGTGTGGAGGGTTTCTGGGAGGCGCCTGGGCCCATTGTCTGTTTCAGCTGTCCGAGAAGCTAAGGGTAGAATTGCAAGCATAAGTAACGCAAAAATACCAAAAAGGTGTCACACTTGATCACCACTTTGTCTTGGTTGTTGAATTTGAACAAGATGGCTACTCCTCTGCTATTGCACTTTTAACAGTTAATGTGCAAGGGCGTGTGCAAAAAAAAAAAAAAACTGCCAGTGTTTACCGCTCCAAAACCGAGGTCCTTGTAGTGTGGATGGCTTGGCAAGATGTTAAGGCTGCCCTTTAATTTAGAAGAACTAAACATTCAGAGAAATTACCAATGCCTTTTGGTGCCACAGTGCATTCCAGGTTTGTTTGTTATTTTTAGCGTGTTTTCTAAGTGCTAAGTGCTCAGTGCTAAAAATAAATCACAAATACAGATATGCCTGGGTGGGTATTTTCTCACCTTTTAATTTCAAATCAGTATCAGAGAAAACACTGCTTTTATGCTGACAGGATAAGTTTAAACCTGTACAGTGAAATACCTCATTCAGATAGATTTCAGTTCATGTTACGTTGTATGCTTAAACGCCATAAATCCTTAATGAATTTCATGCTAATATGGCTTTATCTGCAATATTTTGACTAGGATAAAGGAATCTTTGTTATAATTAAATATAATGAAACAATTTATAGGGACAAATGTATTCATTTAAAATGTATATTGTCAGTCATTTTATTTCTGCATCGCTGCTTTGTAGAAAAAGCCAAATTGTCCAAACTAGTATTAAAACCCCCTTTTTGAAGATATAAATGAAAGACCACTTACAATGCTGTCCGAAGTTATAATACCAGCGCTCATACTCTGAAATATCTGGTCTTGGGTCTGGAGCTGTAAGGAAACAAATTTTCGTCCACTGAGCGAAAAATACCAAAACTGTCAATGTGTGATTTGTCTTATTTACTAAGGAACGAACATAAAACTTTCCTTAGTTTTCTTAAATAAAAAGATTGTAAACATTTTAAAACATGTTTTAAAATGTAGCAATCATGCCCCAAGTGCATAAGTTTGATTAGTAGAAGACAAGAAAAAAAAAATACTCATGACAAGTCAAAAATGAGTGACTTATTTTTATGTTAGAAAATAGTCCTACAATAAAAATTATTTTTATATTAAATTATTTTTTTTATAATACAATAAAAAAAACTGTCCTAAAAACTATGTAAAATGTGAAAATATAGGAACAACGGATCTCAAATACATTTTTATTATTAAACCCATTTTGCAAATTTCATTAAAAAAAAAGCAGCAAAATGTACATGCACAAAGCATGAAACTCCATGTTAAGCAGGGTGGAAACAAATACTTACACTATGACGATCCAAATGAGTAAATCCAAACTGATAAAACTGGTGCATGAATCAAGATTGATCAAAGTGCTTTATGGACAATAATTCACATAATTTTTTATAAATTGTTCTTTTTTAAATTCATCTTTTCCCAACTCCCTGAATCTCATAGTATCTTACCTGGAGAATCAACAGGATCCACATTGCTCCAAGTGTAGCCTGTGTCTGGCTCAGAGTTACTAACATCTGTACACAGAGAGCTACCATCATAATTTGCAACTACTTAGTGTCTCTATATGGTACGTAATATGACGTTCATTTTATATATATATAAATATATAAAAACTTGCAAAATACCTGTTGGTCTTCTTTGACCAGAAAACCAGTCAGGTTGAGCGTTGGCAGGATGTGGATATTTTCTCCGAACAAGAGCTGAATGAAGAGATTATAAAGATACTCACAATGTACTTACAGTTTCCCAGGCAGCTAGTGGTAGCAATGCCAAATTCTTAAAAAAAATCCTCTGATTAATTGAACAGCATAATTTGAGTTTCGAGTTAAGAATAAACAAAGATCCATTAGTGAACAGAGGTGTAAACAATTTGTGCCACCTTTTTTGTTTAACGCTAATATTTATTTATGTCTAAATAATTGACGATAAAGAAATTGTTCATTAGATTCCCATTGGAATTGATATGTAACACTGGTAATTGTAAAAGTTCCCATAAACGGGACTTCCATTAGGTTTGTGAATTACCAATTACATTGCATGCTTTAAAGAAAATATTTTGCAATGCAATGAAACTAATTAAAATCACTACATTTGTACTAAAATTCCAAAAAAAATTCCAGTTCTTGTTTATATTTTGGATGATCATATATTAATTTATCTTAAAAAAAAGGAATGGAAATTTTTTATGGGAATTTGCTGAACACTTTTAAATAGCCAATTCCCAGCAAGGCCAATCTCCTGCCATTTATTTATTTGTTTAAATCTTCAATATAACACATTCCTCGGATGCAAACCCAATAAACTGAACTGATCTGCAACAAGGTCTCTTATACCAACTTAACATCCCCTTAGCAAAAAAAAAAAAAAAAAACTCACACTAACCCTCCCATGCCCTCTGCGATTAGCATATTATTGAGCCTTAAAACAACAGCAATCAAGGAGGTCTTTTCAAAGGCGATTCTTGTGTTGACTGTAGACTAAAATAATGAGCTTCACTGGCGCCATCCCAAATCTGAGGCCCCAAGTTTAGTGCTAGAGATCACTTCTGTGCCACTGGGCTCATGAGAATGGATTTACGCTGCTTGGACAGGGCTTGGTATTGCCATGGTTAAAGACATGGAGAATCTTTAAAATGCTGTGTCAGCTTAAAAAAAAGCTTTTCAGCATGCTTAACAGATGAACACATTCTTGCAGGTCTCTCAGTTTATGCACTTTCTGTAAAAGCTCGCGACTATTTTCTGAAAGCATGAATCCGGAGAACCGCTGCTTGCTGGTCCATTTCCCACCGAGTGTGGGTAAAACCACTAAATCTAAAAAGGACTGCGGATGCTGCTGAGCACTGGTTCATTTCCCTACGTAAGTAACAGCCTCGGTTTATGATCTGCTCCTAAAAAGTTGCTTCAAGGTCAAAACATATATACCACACAACATATTTTTGGCGTAACACACATTCTTTACATTCTTAAAGCATATAGAAGAGTCCCCAATTTGTCCCTGCCTTCAGATAACATTCCAATTAAAAAATGTCAATAAACAGAGGTATAAAGCTTATTTTGAAATGACATATAAACAATATAACTGCAGGTAAAACTCACACCAACTGCATTTTCTTTGTATTCCATGTATGAACCAGAGTTGGGTTTTGTATTGTAAAGAAGTGTTGTTACTTCAATTTGACCAATTAACAAAATAGAAAGTAACTGAACAGAAGAGAAATCCAAATTAAAGTAATATTTGGTGTGACCACCCTCAACACCCAAACAGCATAAATTCTTAAAGGTCCACTTGCCAGAGTTGTTCTAAACATCTTAAAGAACTAACCACAGATCTTCTGTGGAAATAGACTAGATATAGGGACTCCAGTTCCTATGTTTTCATGCATAGTTGAGACCCTTAGTCTTGTTTACATGTTTTTTTGGTAGCAGTTTATCAATGAAAACTACTTCTGGCAAAGAATTCTCTGGACAGTAAATGGATGTACCTGAGTCCTACTGATTAACATCAGTTCTTTGCTGATAGCACTGCTGGAGATCTTCTGATGTCAAAAGAAAGTAAGCATCATGCATCTTTCATCTGCTACATTGTTTCCTTGGCCAACCACTGTGTCTACGGTCCTCAACATTGCCCATTTCTTTGTGCTTTTTTCAAAATAGCTTGAACAGAACATCTTGAAACCGCAATCTGCTATAAAAATCTTTGCCTAAGAGAGACCTTGCTGATGCAGAATATCTACCTTGTTGCTGTGCTCAGTCTTGACAAAGTGTATGACCTGTGATATGAAACAGTCTTCTACAACCTCATCTTAGTAGTACACAGCTGTTTCTTTTTCAGTTAATGACTGTGTTTCAACCTTCATATGAAATTGATGGTCATTAGCAACTGTCTGGAATAACTGGTTAATCACCATACTCTGATCCTACACAATGCCCAAAGTCTTGCAAGTGTACGTTTAAATTAACATTTGTGGCACGTAGCAGACGCCCTTTCCAGAGCGACGTACAAAAGTGCTTTAAATCTCTAGCAACAAATAAATCTATACTGGTACACAACTCTGTTGAGGTGTTTTTTTTTAAACTAAACAAACGTAAAGTGTTAGTTTAAGTGTTTCAGTAAGAGGTGGGGCTTCACCCATCGCTTGAAGACTCCGCTGTCCGTACATCTAGGGAAAGTTCATTCCATCACCTTGGTTCCAGAATGGAGAAGAGCTTTAAAGTACCTTTCATACTAATGCAAGTGTACAACATGTGCAAACTAAAGAATCAATGCTGGTTTGAAACCTGAGGGTAGCCACACCAAATACTGATTTGATTTAGATTCTTCTGACAATATACCCTTTAATAATGACAAGCATTCATTGACAAACTTGCAAACCTGAAGTAGGAGGAGCTGGCGGCTGTCTTCTAATATTGGTACCTGTTTCAGGCCTGCGTGCAACTACAGCCAAAACAAAAACATGTTATACATGGGGGGAGCTTGGAATCAAAGACATTGTGTGTGCATAACTATAATGTGAGTATGAATAATTAGTGTGTGCCTACAACTTCATAGACAATACCTTTCCAGGTTTTAATTAGAATAAAGGAGATCGCATGCAAATATTTGTTTCAGTTTTTGGCTTATAATAATTTGGCTCTTTTGTTCTCCGTATTACAGAAGTTCTTAAATTAGAGCCAAAAATGTCACATTTTAACTCATCTGTCCACAAAACTTTCTTCAACTTGTCCAATTCTTGTGTGTTGTTGCCTTTTACCCAGTTTGTTCCATATAAACGAAATGAACATGCATGTATGTCAAAAATGATTGATAGATAGATAGATAGATAGATAGATAGATAGATAGATAGATAGATAGATAGATAGATAGATAGATAGATAGATAGATAGATAGATAGATAGATAGATAGACTGTAGACTCTATAGAAAGAATATGACAGAATAAACTATTTCCATCAGACAGCAGTTTTAAAAAGAATACTTCAACTGCAAATGCTAATAACAAATCTAATTATCTTTGCATCTATTTATTTTCTATACCATATGATACTGTAATAGATCATAGCATGGTGCAGTATGGGTTGAATAAATACCATGAATTTTCTTGGATATCTTGGACATTTGTTTTTGTATTTAATTTAGCATTGTGGTTGAAGCAATTTCCTTAAAGTTGCAAAAACCCCTTCAAGAGCATGAGAAGCATTTTACCTGGGTTGATACGAGGGGAGTATCTACCTGCGAAGCCTGAGCCACCTCTGAATGCTTTGGAGAAACGTAACGTTTAGAGTTTGGAGTGATTATGTGCTTAAGTGAAACTGAGGAACATTCTTTAATTGGGAAAAAAATTAACTTACCTTGAGAAAGACCCTTCGCTTGGCCATTCTGTGTCTGTCCTATTGCCAATGTTGAGACAGAATGATTCATGTAGTTTAACATATAAGCAATACATTTTAAAAAATGTACTAGTCAGCACATTATACTCTATGTTGAGATATATAAAATTCAATCCTCAGAAAAAGGTTTTCTCAAAGGGTTTTTTTGGGTAATTCTATATAAAGCAAAGTCTGAGATAGATTTAGAAAACATTTCAGGGTTCGGTCAAAAGGACACAGCTTTCGTGTGCTATTGTAGTTAAAGAGTGTGGTTGGATAAATGTCTGTTCATACTTCTTTTGAATTGAGACAATAAAGGTCCCTTGATATTTATCTAATATCGCAGTCAATCCCAAAGTGTTTACAGAAAGCCCTCAGGTATAACCAGTCTTTGCTCCAGTACTTGCAATGGTACAAGTAATTGTAAGTAAGTGCTGAAGTTGTGTCTGGCCAAATGAAGGTGTGGTTTCAACCATCAACCACGATAAAAATGATAACAGAAACTCAGTAGAACTTTGGGTGACTAAAGTAAACATGTAAGAAACTTCCAGAAAAGGAGTAACATTCATCAATTCATAGAAGGTTGAAGACGTAGCACCAATGCACTGCAGATCACCATACACACATTCACAACTGGGGGCAGTTCAGCAGGGTTCCATCATTCTATTTATGGCTCCACAATGGTACAGTTTGTTATTTTTTTGAATAACATTTTGGTTTTCTGTTTTGCAAAGGAACTTGGATCAGATACATTATTGAAATGCAGACCTGCTACTGAATCGAACCATCATGTCTATTGGACTTACGTGCACTGGCTGCCGCAGCCACCGAGGCAAGGTACGGGTGACCGATGCCTGGATTAGAAAAAAATAAGGATTTTTTAGAGGGAAGAGAGAAAGAGAAAAGAAGAAGAGAGCTAAACTTATTTTTAAATACAAAAAGACAAGTTTTAAAATTATCATTTCAAGAGCAAGTTTTTTCCCAAAGTGCTTTATGAACAAAGATATTCCTGCAATCAAATGCATCTTACATACGAACAAAAGGGAGAGAAAGAATGATCATTTTGAAAACCATGTGTTGAGGAATTAGAGTGTACCATACCTTTATACAAATGAATCAAGGTTTGTTATTACTTTCAGGAAAAAAATGATAATAATTCAGTAATGCAATATTTTTCTATTAGGGAGAGTCATGGATCCTTTGTATTTAGGGGTTAAACTTGTGTAAGTGAATGTTAGTCAGTGCAGTGATTTTGATGATATATGAAGTATTTTTTATTTATTTTTGTGAATCTTTAATTTGTAAGCAATAAAACAAGATAGAGAGACATACCTGCATCCAGAGGTGGCAAAAGCACACAAATTCCAGTACAGATGCTCGTGTATTAAAATACTATTTGAAGTTAAAGTAAAGAAGATTGGGTTCTGACATGTACTTAAGTAAAAAGTAGACATTTTCCCTACCTGTTTTAGTGTCAGGCTGGCAACTGGACCTCAAATCATATTAATATTAGGGCTGTAAATCGATTTAAATAATTAATCGCGATCAATCGCACGATTGTCATCAGATAATTCACAATGAATCGCGACTTAATTGTACATTTTTATCTGTTCCAAATGTACGTTTTTATTAGTCTAATCATAATGGGTATGAACAAATATGTTTATAATAATTATGTTTGTTATTAGTGAAACCAAACTTAAAGTAGAGCAACAAGACCTAAAACATTTTACTGAGGTGATACTGGAGAAACTGTACTTCTTCTAACTTTTATACGGATTACATAATCAGAGAATATTTGTTTTCGATGTGAGGCAAATATTCACTGAGATTCAGGTTGTTTTATTCGTGTCTGTGAAGAGAGATGACAGAGACGGCAGAGAGCGCCCCCTGTCTGTTTTCTTTATTTTACAAAAGCACAGCGTTTTTGATGTTATTATGAGTGTATACAAATAAAAGTAGACCCTTTAGAGATTAAGAAATTTAAGTTCCACAAAACTTGTTTGGTTTACAATAAAAAAAAACTGAGTAAACTTTATTTATTTATTTATTTATTTATTTATTTATTTATTTATTTATTTATATCTGAGTAGAGAAAGGATGCCGTAAATGAATGTGTGTTGCGCTAAGGTTTATAATTTCGCCTCTTTCATATTTATTTATTTGTATTCTTAATAATAAAATGGTCAAACAGAAACGCGCGATGTATTAATTTCGTGTAATAAAATCAGTGCCGTTAAAATTCATTTGAGTTAATACGTTAATTTAATTTTGACAGCCCTGATTAAAATATTAATCCAAAAGAATTTCTAATTTTGTTATCTAATGAATGTGTCCATGCTGAACATCTCACACAAGCAGAGAAAAAATTATGATGATGATCAGTTGATCAGGACTGTCTTTGTTCTCAGTCATGTTTACATCGCTGACTCCCTCTGTCTCATTCACATTAGCCCTCATACTTCTTGTTGCCTTCTGCCTTGCTTATTGTTAGCTTCGTGTTCTAGTCTACCTTCTACCTATACATCTGTGGTGTGTGAGAGCCAGGAAATGATAAACCAGTGGTAGGTTGAAAAAGCTGTGCAATGACAAGAAATACAGGGAGTGCAGAATTATTAGGCAAATGAGTATTTTGACCACATCATCCTCGTTATGCATGTTGTCTTACTCCAAGCTGTATAGGCTGGAAAGCCTACTACCAATTAAGCATATTAGGTGATGTGCATCTCTGTAATGAGAAGGGGTGTGGTCTAATGACATCAACACCCTATATCAGGTGTGCATAATTATTAGGCAACTTCCTTTCCTTTGGCAAAATGGGTCAAAAGAAGGACTTGACAGGCTCAGAAAAGTCAAAAATAGTGAGATATATTGCAGAGGGATGCAGCAGTCTTAAAATAGCCAAGCTTCTGAAGCGTGATCATCGAACAATCAAGCGTTTCATTCAAAATAGTCAACAGGGTCGCAAGAAGCGTGTGGAAAAACCAAGGCGCAAAATAACTGCCCGTGAACTGAGAAAAGTCAAGCGTGCAGCTGCCAAGATGCCACTTGCCACCAGTTTGGCCATATTTCAGAGCTGCAACATCACTGGAGTGCCCAAAAGCACAAGGTGTGCAATACTCAGAGACATGGCCAAGGTAAGAAAGGCAGAAAGTCGACCACCACTGAACAAGACACACAAGCTGAAACGTCAAGACTGGGCCAAGAAATATCTCAAGACTGATTTTTCTAAGGTTTTATGGACTGATGAAATGAGAGTGAGTCTTGATGGGCCAGATGGATGGGCCCGTGGCTGGATTGGTAAAGGGCAGAGAGCTCCAGTCCGACTCAGACGCCAGCAAGGTGGAGGTGGAGTACTGGTTTGGGCTGGTATCATCAAAGATGAGCTTGTGGGGCCTTTTCGGGTTGAGGATGGAGTCAAGCTGAACTCCCAGTCCTACTGCCAGTTTCTGGAAGACACCTTCTTCAAGCAGTGGTACAGGAAGAAGTCTGCATCCTTCAAGAAAAACATGATTTTCATGCAGGACAATGCTCCATCACACACGTCCAAGTACTCCACAGCGTGGCTGGCAAGAAAGGGTATAAAAGAAGAAAATCGAATGATATGGCCTCCTTGTTCACCTGATCTGAACCCCATTGAGAACCTGTGGTCCATCATCAAATGTGCGATTTACAAGGAGGGAAAACAGTACACCTCTCTGAACAGTGTCTGGGAGGCTGTGGTTGCTGCTGCACGCAATGTTGATGGTGAACAGATCAAAACACTGACAGAATCCATGGATGGCAGGCTTTTGAGTGTCCTTGCAAAGAAAGGTGGCTATATTGGTCACTGATTTGTTTTTGTTTGGTTTTTGAATGTCAGAAATGTATATTTGTGAATGTTGAGATGTTATATTGGTTTCACTGGTAAAAATAAATAATTGAAATGGGTATAAATTTGTTTTTTGTTAAGTTGCCTAATAATTATGCACAGTAATAGTCACCTGCACACACAGATATCCCCCTAAAATAGCTAAAACTAAAAACTACTTCCAGAAATATTCAGCTTTGATATTAATGAGTTTTTTGTGTTCATTGAGAACATGGTTGTTGTTCAAATAAATCCTCAATGAATTAATCTCAAAATACAACTGCTAATAATCTGCACTCCCTGTAGGTTGATGGGCTAAAAACGGAAAAAACATTGATCATGTCACCAAATAGACTAAACTTAAAACTAAAGTAACAAGCCTGGTTTAAAAAAGTAAAATATTTGTGTAAAAAATTTAATAATAAATAAGTAGTGAAGTAAAACACTGATATCAAAAAAATCTACTTAAGTACATTAACCAAGTATTTGTATTTTATATTATCCCACCTCTGCCTGCATCTCTGACTTTATGTACTGCAGCCCGTAGCTTCGCAGTGGTGGTCGTAGTTGTGGTGCGAGTGGTTGTGGGTGGGCTTGTGGTTGTGGTTGTGGTGGTTGTAGTGGTTGTGGTTGGCTTGAGTGTGGTTGTTCTTGGCTCAGGAGCTGCTGTCATGGGCAATGCGGTGGGGAGTGCCAAGACTCTGGCTTCTTTCTGACCTTTATGGGGATGGATGGGCGAAAGTGAAAAAAACAACTTGGTACAGTAACAGTAGTGTTTAACTGCATTCCAACGTCATGCCAACGCAGCCTGAGGCAAAGGTTTAGGAACCTACGCTTTAAGCATTAGTCATTCTGTTTAACACAGAAGTCCACTTGGGTGTTGTTTGGACTACTGTACTGACACTAATACCACTTGTGGTCTTTTGCACTAAAGACTCTTTATACTTTTTTTTAACAAGCTAGTAGCCCACATTCTGCATTTATTCAGACTTGCCAGAGGTGACGGTGTCAATACAACTGTATAACTATCATTTCTATCAAACTAAAGACAACAGGTTTATCTGTGCAAAATATAACCATACTGTAGCTACCGTGGATTGTTCAATAACTACAGTGTGACTAATAAGAACAACCCATACACTTACTTGTTTGCACTGTGGATTTTGAAGAAATCAATTCCAAGGTAGCAGGGTAGATCACACCTTTCTTTGGTTTGCCCACTGAAATGCAGGCAGAAGCTTGAAAATACTTAGAATCTCTGTCCTAGTCACTGAGTTTCATTATAAATGGGGCAAATACATAAGTATCTGTATAACCTGAATAGCTCTGGAATGAAAGCCCATGTTACCTGAGACAGTGAAAGATTCTCTCCAGTTGGGGAGAGACAGCGAGCGGATGCCGTTTGCAAAACTGCCTTTATACTGCGCTTGTCCTGCCATCTTCTTTACAATCACCTTTCCTCCAGAATTCGTAATGACTCCACTGGAAAGCAGCGATGGATAATAAATTGATAACCAACAAATCTTATGCTCAGCCAATATTTTACAACATTGGTGAAGTTGACAGTTTAAACATTATAAGCATATGTAAAAGCAAACATACATGCATGTGTTCTTACTGATTGTATGGGGTGGACAGGTGTCTTTATGCAGCTAACGACCTCAAACAGGTGCATCTAATTTAGGATAATAAATGTAGTGGAGGTGGACATTTTAAAGGCAGACTAACAGGTCTTTGAGGGTCAGAATTCTAGCTGATAGACAGGTGTTCAAATACTTATTTGCAGCTGTATCATACAAATAAATAGATTGAAAATCATACATTGTGATTTCTGGATTATTTTTTTTAGATTATGTCTCTCACAGTGGACATGCACCTACAATGACAATTTCAGACCCCTCCATGATTTCTAAGTGGGAGAACTTGCAAAATAGCAGGGTGTTCAAATACTTATTTTCCTCACTGTATATATATATATATATACACACACAAACAATACAAATATATATATTAGTCAAAATCAATGTGTTAATAACACGTTAACAGAAATTCATTTAACGGCATTCATTTTATGATCGTGAGAAAGATGCGGATTTTTTCAGGACGTCTTTTCTTTACTCGGATATAAAAATAAATAAATAAACTCCACCCCAAATTTTAATTAATAAACATTCGTTTTACTGATGCATCAAGTCTCAGCACCAAAATACATCGTGAAGGACACATCCGGCAATTAAAACCGTCCGTGTGGAAACATAGCAAAGCATAGTTCAATTTTTGCGTATGATTTGCGTAATTTAAAACACCATAAATACTTTAAAACATTTACAGGAGTATTTTGTCTTTATGTTTAATTTTGAGTTCTAATAATAAACAAACATTTGCATAAAGCATCCATATTTGTCCAAGCCCATGTTGATTAGAGTATAAAAAACTGTGTTAATTTACAAGTATATTTAGAGCAGACAAAAAAATGTGCAATTGAGTTTCGATCAATCACGAGTTGCAATTCATGCAATTCATCGTGATTACAAATTTTAATCGATTGACAGCCTTAATATATAAATTACTCTCTATATAGTATCATCTGTACCCAAAACTACATCGAAATATTATTATAGGGCCTTTATTTATGGCATTTGGCAGATGACCTTATCCAGAGTAACTTACATTTGTTACACTCATAGAACTAAGCAGAGAAATGCTCAAGGGTTTTGCTTTGGAGCTTAGTGAAGCTGAGATTTGAACCTTCTGATCCATTAACCATTAAGTTACCACTAAGGAACCATTTAGCCAAATAAAATGTGGACTGTCAACAATGGTGAAGAATTATAAAGCTGTGTATATTTGTACTTGTGAATAGCAGCATTGCAGATGCTGGATATGGAGGCAAAGACTCCCGTCCCATAAACCTTTTCCTTGGTCTCGCGGCAATTGGAAGGGCACCGGACGAGGAATTCTGGAAGGTTGATCTTCCCTGCACGCATATCGCAATCTATATCCGGCACGACTAAAAAAATGCAGATACGACGCATTAAAAACATCATCAAAAGAAATCCTATCCAGGACATAATGTTGCTGCATGGATGTACCTTGTTTGGTTTTCTTGTCTTTTCCATTTGGCTTTGCCTTGCTGCTGATAATAAGGAGGAGCCCTAAGTGAAGAAAAACAAAAAAGCTGTATGACCAAATATTTTGTAATATTTTGTAATTACTGATTTATAAGTAGTGATTTGTTGAATGATTTGTTTAATGGTTGCTGGCATTTTTTATATAATATGCAGTTAATAAAAATCAGTAAATAATTATTAATATTAAACAAAAATTGGCAAATTGAATACTTAAAAATCTGAATCTTTCACCCAAAACACAAAACAAAAATGAAAACACACAATATGCGTACCAACACAGATGCTGATGAGCGGAGCTCTCAACATTTTGGAGGTAAGAATGGAGAGGATAAAGTGTGATGGTTGGTCAGTCGCTTTCTTGACCTAGAAAGAAATCGCAAAATCTTTTTTTTCACCTCGATTCTGATTAAGATAAAACTGTAAATACGCAGTAGTACTAAAATGCTTGCAATATTACAAAAGCCTGTGTAGCTCAGCAACCTGGCAGCCTTACTTCCTCTAAAAAAATAAAAAAATAAATTTGAATTCCTGTTTCCCCAGGGAAAAGTATGAAGTGTAAGAAAAGATCAACTTGATAACACATACCTTAAGGGCACTGGAGTCGATTTGTGTCATATATGTTCAGTTCAGCTATTAGAAATTAGTCACAGATAGTCCACCAGTAGACAAATTACTAGACAAATCTGTGTCTAATAAGATGTCGGATCTGTGGTGCCAAGATTGTAAGCAGTGTCTAGTTCATTACTTTATGCCTACATACCGTATTTTTCGGACTATAAGCCGCTACTTTTTTCCCACGTTTTGAACCCCGCGGCTTAAACAACGAAGCGGCTAATTTATGAATTACGCAGCTCACCTGTGTTCTGAGCTGCACGGCATCGGGAGAAAAAAAGGAAGCGCAACATATTTCACCTGTTACACCGTGTGTAACGTGTCTTTCGTTAAAGCCTGTGTAAAGTACATTAGTGTAGCTTATAGACGGCTTATAGTGCGGCTTATTTATGGTAAAAATTTAAATATTTGTAAAAATCAGTGGGTGCGGCTTATATATGGGTGTGCTTTATAGTCCGGAAATTATGGTACATACAAAAATGTGTATATTTGTGTAAAATCTAAATTATTGTAAATATATACTGCAACTGTGACTGACTCCACTTCAGTTGGATCTTTCTCTTTGTTGGAACATTTTTTGTCTTTTGGAGATGTAAGACTGCCAAAATGCATAATTCTTAAACAGTTCACCAGGTCTAATGGCGGAGACAATCTGCAAATACAACAACTTGCATCGAATATTAAACACTGATACATTAATACTTGCAATTATTATCTTGTTCCCAAACATCAAACAGAGATGAGAGTCTCTGGGATTAAAGCCTTCATATCGGGCTCTTTTAAGTAGGTTACGCAAGCTAAAGAACTTTTGTACCGTCTCTCGATCACCCGATGGTCACATTTGATATCCAGTGATCTGGAGCCAAACAAAATGAAGCAGCCTTTTGTTTAAGACCAAAATGTTTTACCGTGTTGTCTGTATGTAAAACAGGAAACTTTTCATTTATTATATAAACCTGAATGTGTTGCATGTTAGGCAAAGCAAAGATAAAGAAATGAATATTGGAAATGTCGTAGAGATTATGTCTGGGTCATCATGTACAGTACAGAAGGATGACAAATGGACAAACAGCTGGTTCTGTTTTCATATTAAAGGAAGTTTTGCTGGCATGGCTTTAGGTTCGCATGTTCCCTCGGGTTCACTTTGGGAACAAGAAAAACAGTGTTCATCCTTTCAGTACAGTTTCAGTGATTTGTTGAAGCTATGCCAAGACACACTGATGCTGCTTCTGATGGTTTGCCATTGCCAAACAACTTACTAGGATCAATTTGTGTTGCTTTTTCCTTCAATTTGTCCTCATCTGTATATGTCATATTTGCATTTACACTTGTCAAGCTTTTCAGTGTGTCTTTTACCATATATATTGCTACATTTTACAGTGGCAAATGCCATGATACTAAAAGACCATACCACAATCCTGACAAAAGCAAAACATGTACTGTCACTCCGTCTGCTTTGTCCTATATAAAGAAATAAAAAACTTTCACATGGGGTCCCAGTTTGTGGACAAGAAAACAACCTGAGTAATTTGTTAAACACCTGTTTTAACATCAACACAAAATCCTACAGTATGACAACTCTGCTTGATCCTGCTTTAACTGTGAATCTCAAATGAGACCTGGGTGGAGGCCAAGATCAGAGGGTTTCCACCTAATCCTGTATAAAAGGGTCAAAGCCAACAAAAAAACATCACACCATGAGGAATAAATAAGAAGAATGGACTGGTGAAACCAAACCCAGGGCTTGTGAGGACCTGCATCCTCTCATGGTCTGTGTAATTCAAGGTGGGATTAAATAAACTTCTATTTAATATAAAGCGCACACACATAGCCACACACAGAGAATAAGATGGAACCTGAACCTTTTTCTTTCTAGGATTAGAGACATAGGTGTAAAATGCATGTGAATACCGTACACTTGTGAGAAAGATGCAAGTTAGCCATGGATGAGCAAAGTCCTGAATCCTGAGAAAGATGTTTGTCTTTGTGACAAGTAAGATAATATCTTATTCAATTTTTCCCAAAGATCTTTTGCTCTGCAACTTAAAACCGCTTTAGATGCAAAAGTTTGTGCAACCCAGACAAAAAAACATGTTCTCACTCCCAACTCATCACATACATGTTCGATCCCATGGCGTCACATTTTGAAGCACTGGGTACCCCTTTGGCGCATTTTTTAACATGCATGGATTCTCACAGACGTCAACCCCTTTGGCATAATTTTTTAACATGCAGGGATTCCCATAGACTTCCGTTGAAATTTGACGTGTTAGGTAAACTGCCCTAAGGTCATATTTATCTATTTCTCGCTGTTTAATATCAAAGTGGCATCTGTGAAACATCGTTCAGCAACACATTCTCATTCCCAACTAACCCTAACCCTAACCCATTCTCACTAACCCTAACCTTAAACCTAACCCTGCACGGTAAAAAGTGACGCCAAACGGGTACCCAGGGCGTCAAAAAGTGACACCAAGGGATCCTGACGTACGCGTTCTCTCAATTCTGGAAACCTTGCACATGCTACCGATTGACTACTTATACTAACGCCCTGTTTGGCAAATATTGCAGCTTGCAAATGCTTTCTGTAGCCAGCTAAAGGTCTTCCTATTCTTTGTGACTCAAATTTCACCCACTCTTCTAATTCAGAGATATTCTCAGGCTGTCTTGCCTGCATAGCAAGGTTAAAACATCCAGGGGCTTTGAGCACCAGTCTTAAAGCTACAGCTTGCATTTAAAAAGGTTCATAGCAGATATTAAGGTATGTTTTTGATTATCATCATGCCATGCAAGCCAGAATTTGCTGATGTTTGTTTGGAATTTTTTTATTCTCCAATCTACCTGTGCAATCCTATGTTTTGGGGCTGCCACACAATCCCATTCCAAAAAGATCCATTTGGTTCCAGGGCCACCCTGGTGTTCCAGTCAGCACTAACAAGCTGCTAACAAGTCATAACCTATTTGGTTATCTGTTTCTGCTGATAAACTTTCCACTGAAAATCGCTGTTTTTTCCCTGTCTTTTTTTGTTAAGCAGGACATCATTGCCCTGACACAGTTTGTATTTCAATTAATTCAGCTATTTGTCTGGAAAATCTAAAGTGTGTGATTAATTTGAGTTAACTGTTTGATGGATCAACTCTCACAGCAGAGCCTTAAACACTCCTGCATAACACACCAGATACATTAGTTCCTTCTGGTTGCATTTCATGTCTTGATGAGTACACTTTGACAGCTTTAACGATGAACTCATGCTATACATACATACTGTTGGTATGTATTCACTAAAGGGTACTGATTTATACACCCACTATCTGATGCCATCCACAATAGATGACATGAGCCTCATTGCACAATAAATCATAATTTCTCTATAGAATTAAAAGTACATGACAAGCTAATTGAATTCTAGGTTAAAGATTCTCCAGAGATTCTTGTTGTTTATCAAATGTTTTGGTGGATTCTGTTTACAGCATGAAAAAAGACAACCTTTTTTGTATAGCACTTAAAACTATGAAAAATGACACATATATAAAGAAAATACATTTTTAATTCATGTAATAGTCCAAATGAACAAGCTAGTGGCACATGAACTATAATAAACAATGTAACTTATTTCTTTAGATAGCTGGTTGTGTTGCTGCAACACAAAGCCTTGGTCCTTGGTTAGATCCTGATCTCAGGTAACTGGCTTGTCTAGTTTCATATATTTAGCCTCACACTGTATTTTCATTCCTACAGTACCCTGTGATCAGCCGATCTGAACAATGAGTGCTTTTAGTAAGAAATAAAACACACTGTCAATTTGTGTCAATATATGCGATTATAATCAATGACATCCTGAATTCTTTATTTCTTCTTATATCACACCAGTTCACCAATGTTAACAATTATTTTAAATTAAAGAGCATATTGTACATTTAATTGGTTTATCGCTGCGTTTAATCTTGCTGGTCTTTTGTGAAACATGTTATGCCCTTATTTGATGGCTACAAACAGCATTCCCTCAACAGCAAACCTTAGAGAAAATGCACTCGAATTCATTTAACTGTACTTTAGTTTAAACCCAATACATTTCATTCAATTACACACCTAATACACACAGCTGAAGAAATCTGCACACCTGGATGGAAAATTATGTTCAAAAGCATGCACTTGGCTATAATTCAGATTTTAACACAATAATTCCCTCCAAAATCAACACCAAGATGAAGGAATTTTACTTTGTGTCAGTACAAGTGGGCAGACATGTCTCATTCTGATTCATCCTCAGCCCCCAGAGTTTCCTAAGCCCTGTGGTTTTCTCAGTATACACTCTGTGTCTGCTTCCAACTCAACTACCGTTGTCGAGTTTTGCTAAAGTTGCTGTCCTATTAAGCTGGATCACTGATAACAAATAAAAGGCCTACCTGAAGGAGATTAAAAACTTTTACACCTGCAACTTCGAGAGCATCCAACAACATCAAGCAGGATAGGTACATTCATCTGACCTGCAGTCTTATCTTATAGCAACAGTTGAAAGACCAAAGCCAGAAAGATTTTGAACAACCTCGAGCTATCTGAGCAATGGACTCTTCTCTCTCATGAGATCAGTAAACATTGAGAGAATAAGGAGTGGCATCTTCTCGCAGAACATTCAGGCCATCAGCCATGACAACATTGAGAATCAACGCTCACTACCTCAGCCTGAAGGTGCACATATTACATATATTACACTATACACATTATGGTGTATGTAAATTCGATTCTTACTCTATTTTTCTCACAGAATGTTGAAAAAAGTTTCACTTTACATCCTTCTGCATATACTTTGTATGTGGCCAATAAAATTTCAATTCAATCTACAACTATATGTATTTATTGAGTACAGAATCCCAAAAAACTAATGTAACCAAACCCTCATTGGTAACAGAGTAAACAAAAATAGTTTACAGAAATGTATGGCATGGATGATATTATTTGAACAATAGTGATTTGTAAACACCTGGAAATTGACTTTATTTATAGAACAAGGATATTTCAGCACCATGGACAGACTTTTTTAAGGGGAAAAAAAAAAAAGAAGTGGTTTTGTCTTTGGTTAGACCTACAGTACCATACACACTGCAAATACAGCAAACATCCAGTTTTATATAATATGTGATCTAAAAGCTTTGTCAAGTGTAAGGCTCTATTAGTCATTATTTGCCAGGTCAACGTGGCTACAAATATTTTCCATTTCCATGTTCTAATTTGGGGAATAATACTACAAAACCGAAGAATTTTACAAAATATTGTTTTTAAAAGCAGTTCCAAATATGCTGTTTGTTCCACAAGCTCTCTGAGTTTTTGGAAATGTGCTGTAAAGTAACATGTAATGGCCCTAAAACTGATTTTATATACGCAAAGCATACCACAAGGTTTGATTGAGCTAGTAAAATGTTTGTGAAAGTTTTGGGAAAATTAAAGCAACATGCAACATCTACAGTCAACAAATCCTAAATGGTCAATGCACAGCCTCTAAATAGGAGAGAACCATTAAAGCCGGAAATGATATATGATTAAAGTTCCAACCAGTAATTTCTAAAAAGGTGGTTCAGTTGCCCTTAGACACAAACCCTGCTTCTTAACATAGAGTGTATTATTTGTACATATTGTCCATATACAACTATCTTCTTGCAGCTGTGAACTTATGGGGGGGTGATACAATTAGGGCTTTTCAGTATTTATACAACCTTGTGTGCTGCATTACCTGAATGTATGAGGGCACTGTGCACAAATCTCTTAATTCCAAATAATAACTTTACAAAATGCGCTTGTGAAGCCTAGCATTAACACAGGCAATCGTTCACTTCTTGTGCCGATTTTATAGCATATTTACTTATCTAATGGTCTGTTAAACAGGATGAGACACCTGAAAAGCTTAAGTTAGGGAACACCCCTTTGTCATTTGAACTCCTAGTCAGTAAACATGGCTGAACTACAAGGAACAGCTGCAAAAAATTAAACAGGACAAGTCTCAGCAAGGCCACTTTTCCCCTCTACATATAGTGAACTTTATATAATGTAACATCTTTTTGTTGACAGGCCATCGCACAAGATATGCTAAACCTTGGCAGTGGCAGGCAATGCAAGTCTCATCAGGTTCACTGCTAACACCACTGACTGAGAATCTCTATCTATCTATCTATCTATCTATCTATCTATCTATCTATCTATCTATCTATCTATCTATCTATCTATCTATCTATCTATCTATCTATCTATCTGTCTGTCTGTCTGTCTGTCTGTCTGTCTGTCTGTCTGTCTGTCTGTCTGTCTGTCTGTCCAGTCTGCCTATCCACAAATCCATTCATTCATGAATCTACAGTATCTATCTTTGCAGTCAACAAAATACTTAAATGCCAATTCACAACATTTATCTATCTATCTATCTATCTATCTATCTATCTATCTATCTATCTATCTATCTATCTATCTATCTATCTATCTATCTATCTATCTATCTATCTATCTGTCTGTCTGTCTGTCTGTCTGTCTGTCTGTCTGTCTGTCTGTCTGCATCCACAAATCAATCTATCTATCTATCTATCTATCTATCTATCTATCTATCTATCTATCTATCTATCTATCTATCTATCTATCTATCTATCTATCTATCTATCTCTCTCTCTCTCTCTCTATCTATCTATCTATCTATCTATCTATCTATCTATCTATCTATCTATCTATCTATCTATCTATCTATGTCTGTCTGTCTGTCTGTCTGTCTGTCTGTCTGTCTGTCTGTCTGTCTGTCTGTCTGTCTGATATGCCACTCATTCCATTCAGTGTATTAAGTATAAAAAAGAAACATTCACAGTGGAGGAATTATGTCAACACTGTAGATGTTATTTCTACACCAGGCAATTTGAGCCACTGTAGAAAAAGCAGGGGAAAGTTTTTTGCAGAACTGCTCGAGGCGAATGGGTCAAGTCCACACTAGTACATCATAAATCTCCAACACAAGCAGAGTTTCTGCCTCTTTAAAGTCCACAAAGTCTCCCCAGGCAGGTTACACACACATTTTACTTTCTCTCTCTTTATATCAGGATCGATCGATCGATCGATCGATCGATCGATCGATCTATCTATCTATCTATCTATCTATCTATCTATCTATCTATCTATCTATCTATCTATCTATCTATCTATCTATCTATCTATCTATCTAGTCTGGCCATCGACAAATCTATCTATCTAAAATGAAACATCTGTAATAAAAAAAAAAATATCCTAAATTCCCTGTTCACAACCTCCAAAGGGAGAAACCAATTTTAGATATTTATATATAGGATGAATGTGTGCAAACAGCAGGAAAACACAAGAATTCAGTGTTGTGTCACTCGACACCAAGTCACATATAAATCCTGCTAATATTTTAAGATACAGATCATAAACCTGGCTTAGGGTTATTTTTAAAGTGTATCCAAATTCAGCATAATGAGAAACTAATCTGAGATCAACTTACCCTTAGAGGCAGTGATAGAGTGATAGTCCTGTGCAGAGACAATAATGAGGAGAAATATCTCAGAGGAAAAGCACCAGTAGAAGCATAGCTGTATATATCCCGACCTGAGCGTCTCCTGCTGCTCAGCTATTGTTCAGCCTCCCGTATGTGTGTGTGTGTGTGTGTGGTGTGGAAGAGGAGGACAGCTCATTAAAGAGAGAGAGTGCTGAGAGTTCAATCCCTCCCACCTTGTCCACACACGCACACACACACACGCCTTCAACCAACTCTAGTCCTAACCTTAACCCCAGAAACCAAAAAATAAATATCTGAACCCATTTACTTCTCTTCGTTTATTTAAAAAAAAATTATTATTTTAATTGTAAAACTAATTTATTTCTCTTTTAACAAAAATAATAGATAGATAGATAGATAGATAGATAGATAGATAGATAGATAGATAGATAGATAGATAGATAGATAGATATTTATAATTTATATTTATTTATTGTAAAACTGTTATTGTATGGTGCATGCTGTATGGTTCTACATACAGTATATTCTGTCTGTCTGTCTGTCTGTCTGTCTGTCTGCCTGTCTGTCTGTCTGTCTGTCTGTCTGTCTGCCTGCCTGCCTGTCTGTCTGTCTGTCTGTCTGTCTATCTATCTATCTATCTATCTATCTATCTATCTATCTATCTATCTATCTATCTGTCTATCTATCTATCTGTCTGTCTGTCTGTCTGTCTGTCTGTCTGTCTGTCTGTCTGTCTGTCTGCATCCACAAATCAATCTATCTATCTATCTATCTATCTATCTATCTATCTATCTATCTATCTCTCTCTCTCTCTCTCTCTCTCTCTCTCTCTCTCTCTCTCTCTCTCTCTCTCTATCTATCTATCTATCTATCTATCTATCTATCTATCTATCTATCTATCTATCTATCTATCTATCTATCTGTAAGTCTGCCTGTGTCCTTCACAGAATCTTCTGATAACTCCTATCACTCACATTGGAGAAGTATCTCAGCATTAGCATCATGCAGCTTCTAAAGCTACCGTATAGGTGTGCATGCAAATGACCAGCTTTCATCTTCTCTCCTCCTCTGACAACACAGTGAGAAAAGATGTGAATCCAAGGGCTTTTCCACACTTTAATCACATCTCCAGGTGACTATTCAGGTCTTGGGCCTGAAAATACTTCGTTCTCCATACTCCAGGTCTTATAGGAGTTTCACTAAGGGTGTGGGTGACTGCATACCAGCTTGATTTAATGGTCTTAAGACCTTTAAATAGGTTCATTGTGTATGTGATTATGACCATAGCGGAGGGCAGGAAGCTCCAAAAGAAACTATGGCTGGTTAATATTTATAATAACGGCAATTGTGTACAGTTCACTGCTTATAGTAGAGGACATGTGTGATTTTAAGGCGGCTAAAATGCCTCTAGGTTACAGTAATTACTTTCTCATGCTCTTTGCACTAAAATATATGCGATAGGGCAACATGTGGTTCTCCTTTCTAGCTACTGCTGCACAGAGTCTTAGTGTATGTTACTTTATAAAGCAGAATGTTTGTTTGGGTATGTTGGCTATTTATGGGGTGAAAAACGTGGTTCATTAGTGGTTAAAAGAATCACAATTTTAAATAAATAATAATTATTGTAAGATGTTGTATGAACAACAAAAATATAGGCACATTTCAGGAAAATTGAACATAAATCTAAAATTTGGGCAAAAGTTACTGTTTGAATTCATGCAAGTAATAATTTGTATTCATAATATTTTTTTCTCTCTTTTTTTTTTTCACAACACTAATCCTAGCACAGGTGGAGATTTGGAAAGCAGCTGTTAAGCCCAGAATATTTGTCTTTGCAAAGCTTAATTTGGTTTTCTTCTTGCATCAATTCAGCCTCAGGTTCAGGATAAATTACCTCCTTGGCATCAGGTAAACAACAAACCAAGCCAAATGCCATGGATGAGATGGATAAACATGTTGTGGCGGGAGGATTAATGCTGTATTGACTCCAGTGGATGCCTAAAGTCAGACCTACAGGTTGAAACTGTGTTCTAACAAATCATTGAACAATTATCCAGGTCTTTTTTTTTTTAATCCTCAACTGCATAGTGCAATCCATAATTGGATAAGAACATTTGCCCAATCCCCTAAATGTAATTTTTAATTAATTAATTTATTTGTTTCTTTCAGTTTTTTAGTAATACAGATTTACAGAATACTTTTATTCACATTTATGGCATTTGGAGGACACCCTTATCCATCGTATTTAAACAACAGAGCAGTTGAGGGTTAAGGACCTTGCTCAAGGGCCCAGCAGGTTCAACATCTTAACCGCAGGAGATATCACTTTATATATTTTTTTATCCAAAATGTACACAGTTATGATAGATCATTACTACTGCATGATTTATGAGAACAGTCTCATTCCAAAATAAGGTCACCCTCATTATTTAAAGTTGCTATTAAAAAGTCCACCATTTACCTCAGACTCTACAAGACCTCGCTTTCTTTATGAAGCAAATGAAAGTTACATTATTAAAGCTCCAAATTATAAACCGTTGTTTCGTGTAGCTTTCGCTACAAATGTCACTTTAATACAGGCAGCTGGAAGATCATTAAGGATTGTTTGCACTGCCTCCCATGATTCCCAGAACAATCCCGAACAAACTCCCGATGTTTTCGCCACATGACTTCAGAACTGTGAGTTCCCAAACATTTGAGTTATGCAGGCTGGAAAATAAAAAAGATTCTTTTGTTTTACAACATCTCCTTTGTGTGCTTTGATGCGAGGGCTTGTGATTAGTCTTTGGTCAGTGAGCACTTGTATTTTGTGAGCTGTATTTAAGATACCGTGGTTTGAAATTGAGACTTGTGAACGGCCAAGTCGCAGCTCGGCTCCGGGAAATGATAGTCCTGACTTGAAGTCCCACCCAGCTTTTTTTTTTTTTGGAGGGATTTGATTACTCACGAAAGATGCCATGCTTATAATAAATGGCTGTAACTCTATAGTAGGCAAGCTTTATAGGGGAAACTGTTGCACCGCCTTGTTAAAACTGAGCAATAGTCGTCTTTGTATTGCCTTTTGTACTTGTTTATACAGAAGCAAAAGAAAGCCAGCCAATAAT
Source organism: Silurus lanzhouensis (assembly GCA_039877035.1). Classification (NCBI taxonomy): domain Eukaryota; kingdom Metazoa; phylum Chordata; class Actinopteri; order Siluriformes; family Siluridae; genus Silurus; species Silurus lanzhouensis. The sequence goes on along the minus strand of JBCEWE010000127.1, from coordinate 320,018 downwards.
AAATTCCCACCAACTGACAGTGTAGATGCTTCACTGGTTGACGTAGGTGTGTGACAGAATAATACCATGGTGAGGTAATTTATATCTTCAGGTGTGGGGAGCTTCTTGACATAGATGATATAAGCAGAACAAAACATATTTAAAAGATTCACATAAATTGTGATTCCCATATGAAATATTTATGCTTGTGCTTTATTTTTATTACCATCCCCCCAGCCCCCAATATAAATGATTTTATTAGATTAGATTACATTAGATTAGATTCAACTTTAGTCATTATGCAAGGTACATGTACAGAGCCAATGAAATGCAGTTAGATGAATAGGGTATGAGTTCCATTTATACAGGGATGAGGGTGAGTCTAAAATCATGTGCCTGCTTATGCAATATGCCGTAGGTGAAATGAATAAACACACCCAATTAAGCATTAAAAGCAATCTAAGCAAATTTTATATATAATCTGGCAGAAGGTCCAACGTTTGCTCAGCAAGAAATCTGGCCATGGGGCACATTATGAACTATATTCACTTAATCTAATAAAAAAAACGACTGAGGGTTGAATCACCAATGCCATCATTTGTCAAAAGCACAGTGAGGTACTCAGTTTGAGAAAACTTACTTAGTTATGAATACTCTTTTCTTTGCCTATGCAAAAGATTGGCAATGAAAAGAAGGATTGTTGACACAGCACATATTGGTCCAAAGAGAAAGTGGGGGAAAAATCCACTGGGGTTATTTGCTCTTGGTGCAGGGATTAATCAGTCCCTTATTTCTTATAGTTCACTATTGTACTGTACATTTACTAATGCCTGTGGTAAAGTGTAGAAGGAGCTGCGTAAAGCACAACTTGGCACAATCTTTATCATGTATTATACACTAATCGCAGGGTCCTGATGTATCATAAAATACATAAACAAATGAACAAATTCAATTCCAAACGTCTAATTTTCTGTTTTTTACGGACATACAGATAGATATCGTATGCCTGAGCAGGAACATTCATTCAGAAACTAGATCATTCATTCAGATTATTCAAAACATTCATTTCCTTCAAGGTTGGTATTCGCCTCAGTCTGAAATGTCCACAGATCTCTAATGGTTCTTTTTATAATGCTAGTGGTACTCTTTTATGTGTCTAATACCACTTTTAACTCTAAAGCTTTTAAACTTAAATGTTTTCAGTGAGTAACTGCCATTTTAAGTCAATTTATATGTCTGACTTTATTGATATAAAAAAATAATAAAAAAGCTTGCTGAACTGTACAGTACCAGTTTTGTCACACCTTCACGTTTAGTGTTTTTTCTTCATTTTTTATTATTTTCAGCATTGATTAACATTAATACTGATCAACATAAATACTGAATGTCCCAATGTCAAAAGAACACGTATGGTATTATGTAGCGAATGAAAAACGTGTTAAATAACCCAGAATCTATTTCATATTTTTGCACACTTTTGGCCTTCTCTCAGTCGGCCTCATCAGGTAGTCACCTTGAAGATTTTCCAACAATCTTAAAGGGATCCCAGAGGTGTTGAGTGCTTGTCAGCTGCTTTTCCTTCACTGTCCAGTCCAGTTCATCCCAGTTCAATTAGACGTAGATCAGAGATTTAGATAAAGAAAAACTACTGAAGGAGAAGGTGTGTCCAGGTTTTGACTGGTAGCGTATATGATCACCTCAGTTTTCTTTGTACATTTACAGTATTTGGCCGACACTCTTTATACAGAGTGGCTTACAATTGAAAATGAAGGGCCTTGCTGAACGGCACAGAAGAGGCAGCTTAATGTGCTTGAATTTGAACCCATGGTCTTCTGATCAGAATGGCTTAACCATTGAGCTACCACTTGTTAATGCAACATAAACCCAACCCCAAGGTTGAGAACCTGTGCTGTAATGTCAAAGAAAGAAAGCAAGAGAGCGAATTATACCAATTTTTCTAAAAAACAAATTTACGTTTTTATTAACGAAAATACATGTACATGTTGAAAATACATATTGATTCTAATTAGCTTGTGCTCGGTTAGTTAATGAACATCATCTCATTTACAGCTAATTACATCATTGCAACTTACTATCACTTGAATGAGGGCTCTTATATCAGTCACCTACATCATTGTCATGTCCAAATTCTGGTTGTTTTTAGCTCTGACCTTTATTTGAAAAAAAAAGAAAATATGTATGTGTGGTTTTGCGTGTCTAAGTGTGTTTGCTTGTTCCTGTCTTAGCCGCATTAATGCAAGGCTTCACATAAAAGCCATGAAAGCTTCCTACTTTAGCACTGAAGAAAACCTTATTAAATCCCCTAAATTACTAACTCTCTCTATCCACTATGAACTACCGTTTCACGATTATCCTAGGATCTCATTATATTTGATGTGTGGGCTTGTATGTTATATTATAGTATTAACAGGAATTCTACTAATACACTTTCACATTCTGCAAAGCGGATTAGCCCATTCACACAGGACATTTCTTAAAAGACTTTTTTTCAATAGTTTAAAAATTAAAGTTAATATACCTGTACAGTATGATACCGAAGGCACACAGATCTCTTGGTGACTGGATACTATAATGAAGAACAGTATATATAGATGAGGTGATAGAGCCCTAGTGATCTTTTTGGCTATAAATAACCTATATGCATGTATATTATTTTTACGTAAATTCTCTCTTGTCCTGTCCTGCTGGAGTGCACTGAGGTACAGGCAGAATTCTGGAATTCGTCTGTCCTATTTGAAGCTGCACATGTCCCATCATGCTGATGCAGTAATCTGTTAAGGCTTCTCACATGCCTGAGTTGTTAGCTCCCTCCTTTTTTCCTCTACCTCCATTTTATGCCCCATCCTTCACTCTCAATGATCCAGTGTCACTCCACTATCCTACTTCACCTTGAAATATCTATTTGTAAGTGAGTTTTCCTATTTTTTGGATCCACAATTCCACAGCCACCTCAGGATCTGAGAGGGCTTCAGGACTGCGAGATGAGTTTATATCAAGAGTCGTGTCTGACAGTGACATGTTTCCTTGTGCACATCAATACAACATTATAAAACTGCAAGATTTGTTATTTTTACATTGTCTGATAAGACGAGTTGTTTTTTTCCACGTTTCTTTTTTTCTAAAGCAGTAAGCTTTCCTAATGCCAGTTACCCTGGAGCATAAAAAAATAAGCAGTGCAAATTCCAAGCCAAGTCTACAACAATACAAAGTGTTTCATAATATGCCAGGTGTTGTCAAAGTTAAATTACATTTTGTGGTTTAAATGAAATTTATAGGATAGTAAAAATTAAAATCAAGTAAGCACTCAGTGTCTAATTTGTCATTAAGCAGTAAAAGGCATTTAGCAACTAATGTGATTTAAGGTATATATGTATTTAGATACAGTATTTAAGATTATATATATATATATATATATATATATATATCCTGCTATATGTGGTTCTTTTCCAAACTATTTTCACAAAACTGGAGGCACTCAAATATACAGGACGTCTTCAGATGCACTATAATAAAATTCTGCATTCACTTGAACTTGGAAACCCAAACCTGTTCCAGCATGGTATGCCCCTGTGCACAAAGTGAGCACCTTGGAGATCTGGTTTACATGCTTTGGAGAGGAAGATCTTGAGTGGCCTGCTATAGAGCTCTGATCTCATCCCTACTGAACACCTTTGGAATGAATTGGAACGCTGACTGCACCCCAGGTCTCCTCATCTACATCAGTACCTGCCTTTCTTTATACCCTTGTGGCTGATGAACACAAATATCTATAAACACACTCCAAAATCTAGTGGAACATCTTCCTAGAAGAGTGAATGGGGACTAAATGTGGAATTGGGACTAAATGTGGAATAAAATGCTCAAAAATCTCATACCAAATTTATGATCGGGTGACCCAATACTTTTGGAAATATAGTGTAATATAGTATTGCTCTTTATTTTCAAGCTACTGGCTATTTAATACAAAATGACTATTATAGTCATCACAACATTACAGACACATAACTAACTATAATTGAGTTATGCAGTGGTGTGTTCAGACTAAACATTGCACAACAAAATGAGTGCCTACTTTCTATTGTTGTGACTTTCTTTAAAATCCAGCTTGGTAGGACCAATTTCATGAAACCTGAGCTTGAGCAATCTCATTATTGATGTTGATGGAAAGTCAAAATTTTCCCTTTTTTTTATTTTTTTTTTATTTTTTATTTTTTATCTGATTTAGACGAACTTCAAAAAGAAAAGTGACATTTCACTCTCTCTATAAGCCAACTCCATAGAAATATCACCTATCAGATCCTGGCAGAAGGTTGCCAGGTTTGTTCTATCTCATTCCTGTGCAGGAAAATTCACTTCTTCGGCTGTTAAATACTGGCCTTGCTAAGGGGTTAATGAGAATCCCTCACTTCTTTTTCCCTCTGAATTGTCTAGATCAGCCATGACCACTAGCTTCTGATACTAGCATAAACTATTCTAATAGTTTGTATGTTTTTCATAGAAAAAAAAAAAAAATCAAAAATAAATTTGTATCAGTATGCGTTCTGAAAAAAGTAGCAACAAACCTTTAAATAACTTTGATTACTTATATTATACAAATTCTTTAAAAGAGAAAGGAAAATTGAAATATGTAAAAAGGTGAAATTTGGGTTGTAAAAGATGGAAAACGGTGCTAATCTGCTGCTTAAACTCAAAGCAGCACCAACCTTGAATTAATCCTCTCCATGAAAGAAGTTCTCCCTCCCTACTCTACAGCCTCAAAACCCCAAGGCTCTGCACATCGATAATCCCTCCCCCTCCCTTACCAAGGTAATTAGAAGCTACCAGCCGGATTGGAACTCACAGTGTAGACCTTGTTTCAGACCAGCTACCCTGACTTTTTGGATGTGGCAGGCAAGACGCATTGCTGTTTCCTCTCCTCTATATCAGCTATTTTCAGCTCTCCAGATGAATGAATGCAACTGAAAGAGTGATTACTATGGGCAAACATCTAAGTTTAGTCACACATCTGGTTTAGATAACATTCAATTGAGTAGCGTCTAATGATGGCCCAAGCAATGGTGTGTCCAAATGTATTGAGCGCTTAGCAGTAAGTTCAGTGTCATTGCTAAAAACTAGACTTATCATTCGTAATATCCACAGTTAATTATATATTTATTATACAATAAACACAGACTGTTTATTATATTACTGTGTTAATTATCAGACTGGTAAAATGATTCACATACTTTAACAATGTACAGAATTTTCAGGATTCTCTTCAAAGTAACGATGGTACCTGTTTTCCTTCCTAATTAAATACTGTAGTTCACTGATTCTCCCAATAAGTCTGATGTTTTTAGTTGTTTGATCACAGTCCATTTCTGACAGCCATTTAAATTCATATAAGGTTTTTATACACAATTAGTGGTCTAATTAAACCCAATAAAAATACTGTCATGTTGGTTTATACCTAGTAAAAGAAAACACACACAACACAACACAACACACACACACACACACACACACACATCCACACAGCAGGATCTTTCACCACTGTACTAACCATAGTAATATAGAGCACTGCTCAGAGCCTTGTTTCCTTTAAATGGAACTTAAACATTGCACTGACCTTTAACTAGATGGCTTTTAAATGGATTTTTTTGTTGTTGTTGTTTTTTTTTTTTGCAATGCTCCAACAAGCTGCCATGTCGCTTTTTCTGAGTTTCCCTAATTTGCTCAGTTTGACAGCAAGGCAAGCTCTGTGAAAAGGAAGTTTATTGGTTATGTAAGTATTTTTATTTCTATGAATGGTTATGTAAACTTTGTGGCTTGGAGAGAGAAGCACTGAATATCTTACAATACCATATAAATGGTCCTATTATAGTTTAGTTAACTGTCTGTGGTCCTGAAATTTCTGCTTCTAAATTGTGTAACATCAGGTTTCTACAAGAGCCAGAGATGTCTTAAGAGCTGAAGAATTGCAGACAGAGCTTACAATAGAGGTGTATTTAGTCCAAACGTTTCTTCTCCTCAAAGGGAAAAAGTTTTAAGTTTAATGTAAATAAAGTGAGTTATTAGATTAGTACTACTACTATTATTATTATTTATGTCAAAACACATCAAATGTTTAAATAAAAGGTTCTCAAATGGTTTTTTTTTTGTGTGTGTGTAAAGGATTTTGGTGCTCATGCGTCCATTCCAAGTGTAAACCTAACCCTAAGGTACTAGAATACAGGGGCTGTTTGTGTGAAACAGTACAGAAGGACCTTTTGTGTTCAACCTTAATCCCAAAAAAGTTGATTCACACTGTAAAGTGTAAATAAAACCAGAATGCAAAGAGTAGCAAATCTCATAAACCTATATTTTATTCACCATAGATCATAGAAAACATATCAAACTGGGGATCATATTAGGGAGAAAAAGGTTATATCATCAAAGGTTTCAAAGGATCTGGAAAAATCTGAACAAGGGTGAAAATCAACATTGGATGCCCGTGATCCTCAGGCCCTCAGGCGGCACTGCATTTAAAACAGTTATGATTCTGTAAAGGACATCACTGCATGAGCTCATTAACACCTCAAGAAATCATAATCTGTGAACACAGTTTGCCATGCCATCCACAAATTCAGGTTAAATCTCTATCATTCATGGAAGGCAAATGTGAACATGATCCAGAAATGCCACCATCCTCTTCGGGCCAAAACTCATTTAAAATGTACTGAGGGAAAGTGTAAAACTGTTCTATTGTCAGAGGAATTAAAATTTTTATAATTTTTTTGGAAACCATAGACACTATGCCCTCCAGACTAAAGAGAAGAGGGACCAAACAAATGCATCTTTGATGGTATAGGAGTGCATTACACAGGTTTTATATGTTTGCATAAACAGGTTTTAGAGCAACAAATGCATCCATCCAGTAAACGTCTTTTTCAGTAAGGCCTTGCATATATGAGCAAAACAATGCTAACTGCATACTGCATTTATTAGAACAACATGACTTTGAAGTAGAAGAGTCTGGGTGCTGAACTGGCCTGCCTGCGGTCTAGATCTTCCACAATTTAAAACCATTTGACCATCATTAAACGAAAAATACAACAAAGGACACCCAGAACTGTTGAACAGCTAGAGTCCTGTATCTGACATGTATGAGACAATATTTTTCTCCCAAAACTGCAGCACCTGATCTTCTCAGGTCCCAGATGTATATGGAAAGAAGACATGATGCTGCATAGCGGTAAACATGGCCTTGTCTTTTTAGAGACCTGTTGCAGCCATCAAATTCAAAATGGAATGATTTTTGAATAGAATAGAATATAGATTTATACGATTTGTAAATCATTTATAAATTAATGTTTTCATTTACATTTTACAAAGTGTCCCAACTTTTTCGGAATTAGGGTTGTAAAGGTAAAGATGAATAAACAGGTAAACAACAAATTGCATTTCTTAAGATTCATTTGGAATGTATATGCACAAACATACCAAGGATTGTTAAATGGTTTGGCTTAAAAAAAAAAAGTTTACTATCAATAGTGTTTGGAGAAATAAACTGTCTGAATGCAAAGAATGTGTAAAGCTGTTATTCAGGATAAGGGAAGATTTTCTCCATAAAAAAAAGCTGAACTTCTGTATATTAATTCGTTTGTTTGCTCAGAGAACATCTTCTGTTAAATGACCTAGTTTGTTGAATTTAAACACAAGGAACATGCATGTGTCTCTCAAAAACATAAAACAGACTAGGTGTCTTTATGCGAAACTTTTATATATACTTTTAAAACTAATACATACCTTTAAACTCACGCTAGAGGGTTAGACAGGATGAGTTAACCAAATTATTCGTTTTTTCATTTTAAAACGCATGGACATATTAGTCTAGGCAGCCTATTTCAAGTGATACTTTCTTCTCCTGTGTATAGTTTTTTCCACTAAAGAAACCCTCTTCCACCTTCTTAGCTCATTCGAATTAAAATATGATTAATCCTGTTCAGATCAACTAACAGATAAAAAATAAAAATTAAATAAAAATTAAATTAAAATAAAAAAGTCTACCTTAAAAGTGACACCATAGAATCAATGTTTTTTAGCAGTGAGTGAACAATTAGCCCAAAGCTATAAAAGACTATACTAGTAGAAGTAGCAGAGACATTTCGAAACACTGCCCATGTTCTGTTTAATGTTCATAATGTTAGAGATGGAAAAAAAACGGTTATTTAGGGAACTTATTTGTGTAAAAATGATGAGGCAAGAGCCAGATGATATGATTGTAAAGCGCAAGAAAATGCAAATGCTGGATTGGAAGAGGGAGCAGCATTTTAGTGTGTAACAGACAGTAAAATGCTTTGTAAAGAGATGCCATACATACTGTGGGTACAGTATGTGGCCAGTTGTATATATTTTTACCACTGCATAACTCTCGACAAGCAACCAAACCAAATCCTCCACTTACTGGCTTGAGTAAAGACAAAATCCTGTAGTTCATGTAAGACTCTAATATTCTGACCCTAATAAATATGTATTTATCATTATATAATGTAGATATGGGCATATTGCATGCATTAATATATACTTTCATTGTCATATACAGTCATATACCGTTGGTACAGTACACAGTGAAAATAAACAGTGTTCCTTCAGAAACAAGTTGCTGCATAAAACAACAGATATACATGAACTGCATGACACACAGGACTACACAAAGCCCAAACATTTGCCAACACAACACAGTACAGTAGAATAATAGCACAGTGAATGACAGTGCAGGGGAATATAATAAGAAATACTGTATATGAAAATGTTAGTGACATTTGCAAGCAGTTTTTTTGGTTTAAAAATTTGCAAAGAAGGTCGTCATTGAGTGTGTGTGTGTGTGTACATGTGAGTCAGTGCGGTTTTCGAGGAGTCTGATGGAAAGCGGGAAGCGACTGCATGCGGTTTAAATGTTTGTGATGGAGGCAAGTGAGGCCACGATTGCTTTCTCACTCTAATATAGTGTATATACAGATATACATATATAATATAGAGTGACAATCAATTGCACAACTACATTGTTTTTATTTTATTTCAGGTTCACCTGTACAGATATACGTTCGACAGAACCTGGAAGAAATGCTGTAGACTTGTGGTATGTGGTATAATCTGTGGTATAACTAGAAAAAGTTATTTCCAGTGGTGCATACTATTAGTGTATATGTACTTTGTTATCGTACTTAAATCATTTTTTGGCTACTTTCTAGTTTTACTAAGTATCAAAGATATAACAGCTTTTACCCTCTACTCAACTACATTTATGATTCTAACCAATTAGACTTTGCACCTCTGGTAAAGATGTCATTAAAGCTCAACACTCCCCTACCTGCATCTGCTGCCTGTAAGTGTCTTTTTAGCACTGCTGGCCTAATTTTCAGTCCAAAAACTGGTAGGATAAATAAAAAAAAATTTATTTCAAAATTAAATAAAAAGAAAAAACTGCCCCTCTTTGAAAATGGAAGGTGCATCAAATTACAATCAACTTTGAATATTTGGTTTTAATGTATTTATATACTTTAATTGTATTTTTCCATTAAATACTAATGGTTCTTCTACTTTGTAACATGACATTGTAATTCTATTAGTTAATTGAAGATAGCTTTTTAAAAAATTGCTTTACTCCTTTGTCTGGTTTTTTTTTTTGATTGGCCTGATTTGATCTTTGTTTCATTCTGGCATGTTGAAGAGGTTGTTGTATTGATCTTGTTAAATTCAGTTTTGTACAATTCGATTTATATTTTAGGAACAAAAAAAAAAGCAAAGCAACTGTTTTTGGCTTTTCACTAACATGTGTCTTGGTGTTGAGGACTAGTGGATCTTTGGTGGCTTTAAGGCTGCTGAAGGGCCCAAGACTGGTAACTTCATGGGATTTGAACTAAAGACCTTCTGATCAGAGGCAGAACATCTTACTACTAAATTACTTAGTAGACAGATGAATAATCATGTATGTATATATATATAAACAGTATGTGCATTTGTGAGAATTATGTGTCCTATAAGCTCTCTTTAAAATCTGTTTTAAATTTCACTGGTCTTTATAATGCAAGGTTTTATGAGAGGCAGCTTATTTTCCCCTTGTAGACACACACACATACACTCAAGAAAAGGAGTGCTGTGTTCATGTCATGTGTCCCTGCATTGCTTTAGTGCTTCTGACAGCCTTGACAGAAAAAAAACACAAGTCTCAGCCACAGCATGGCTCAGAAATGAGTGAGGCATTGTGGACCAACCCTGCACCAGTCCTGGAAAAATTTAACACTTTATTTGTCTGCAGAAGGTAGCAGTTATAACAGATTCACCACAACCTGAATTCAGGCTGCGTAAAAGAAGGAAATTGTGGGGACCGAAATTTATTTCAGGGTTACACATGTGAGAACAATGGCGTTACATTTGTTTTATTATTTGAGGTTTGCGTATTTGTTATAATATAAATGTGTCTACATATTTGTGTGTATACAAATGCATAATGCATTAAATTTAGGGTGTCCCAAAGACTCTGCCTTTCCAGTCGAGTACAGTGGACAGTGGGTTGTTTGTCTGTTCTCCGTCTTCCTTTTTCCTGTAGGACATTTGCTTCCAACTTAAACCATCTCCTTGTGAATTTGCCAATCCACATGCATGGATTTACTGTGAGACAGTATTTCCGCTGTCTAACTGACTAGCAGGTCGGACGCTCTTATTTGTGTGCATCTGTGCGAGTGAGAGTTCTCACATCACAACATTCCTCAGAGTTTTTGGGTGTGTTGTCAGTTTTCAGTGGTATGTGTAATGTGATATGCATAAGCTGATTTACACATCGACTTCCTTTTCTTTACTTCCCATTTTTCAGGGAGAAACCAATGGCTAAAAGAGAAAATGTCCTCTGGGTGAATATCTCAGTGATTGTATACTTTGCTTGTGCACACTTGTTACTAAGGCTGTCACAGGCTTTACTATATGACATGGAGCATTCAGTCAACACTGGAATGGTCTGAGGTACTGCATCCCAAACAACCATACTATAGTCTGCATACATTACATAGCCAAAAGATTGTGACCACCTGACCATCACACTCATATGTGCCCATTTCATAACCTTAGTAACATATGCTGTTTACACTATAGGGAAGAGCAGAGGTGAGGCTGGGCACTGATGTCAATGATGTTTTAATAGGGTCGAGATCAGGGCTCTGTGCAGGCTAGTAGGCACTACAGCATGAATCAGTGTCGAGTAATACAGAAATGGAGCACAAACAAAAATGTGTAAAAAATTTCGGAAAGTGCTGGAATACTTATTTGTAAGAAAATAATTTTTCGATAAGAGAAGCCAGAGAAGAGTGTTTTTAGAGATTGTATCTTCATTATGTAATTGTCATTATAAAATAAAATTCTGACAATTTAATCTGGAAATTGAACTTTCATTTGTTACAATATAAATGTGAATATAAATGTATATGGACAACACATTAAGACAAAACTGTGCAGTAGAAGATTTATAGATGAAGAAAATTGAAAATATTCAGAGTAACAAATATCTTTGTTAAATAACACAATATGTTTGGAGAGAGAGGCCAGAACAGAGAGCGAGAGAAAGATCAAGAGGAAGTCTTGTCAAGAGCCAAATTGAAAAATGTAGAATTTGCCAAGGGCCTGCTGTATCCCCGTCCTGGCATGCCCCGAACACACTATGATTATTATCTGCAATCTCCTGCATGTCCACCGAAAGTCAAAAACTTCTTCAAAAAGTCCCACGTAAAGGAAAACTTTATCGCTCTCTGAACTGAAGCCAGATTTACTTCACACCACAGACGATGCCGAAGGCAGAATTAGAAACTTTATTAAAAGAATTTGCAACCTATACAGAAACACAGTCCGCCTACCCACACACACACACACACACACAAATATATATATATATATGTGTATGTATGTATATATATATATATATATATATATATATATATAATATATATATATATATATATATATATATATATATATATATATATATAATTTAGCAAAACAGAGCAATTGACAATACTGTACTATATAAACTCAACAGTATATATGCTTCTGACATTGTGCGCAGGAACGAGTGCCAGTTTCCGAGTGGAGGCGGCGCAATAAGCTGCTAATTTTTCCTGCAGTGTGAAATGTAAAAAATTTGAAAAACTATTTAATTTATTGCTATAGGCATTGTAAGATTTGGAGACCATTTGTATATACACATATTTATATACTTATATTCTATATCTATCTAAATATCTAAAATAATCTTATGTACATTATTTTAAAAATATTAATTTAAATAAATCAGTTGTATCACAATCCAAATTTATTAATACGTAGTACAACTTACCCCAAATCCTTTTTTTTCTATAGAAAAAAAATGTTTTTTGACATATACTTTTACAGTATAATTCGTTCTACAATACAATTCTATTATGATTCTAATTCAGCCCTTCAGGTTTCTCCTTTACAACGTCAGAAATATCAGAGCTTTCCTCTCCATAGAAACAATTTGTGCAGTTCCATGCCTAGACACTTCCTACAACTCTTCGACTGTGTACCACGCAACCGATCCACAATACAGATTTCTCAAGTTTTCTCATGCTGCCCTTTCATTGCATTTCTCTCATCTGACTCCCTGTAGATGTCGATTCAAACCAGCATCAGGTTTTGAACTAAAATGCAGTGTTGTAGGAAATGTGTGCCTACGAGTCACTGGTAACAGTTTAGAAAAGAACCACATGGCTAAAACAAAAACTTTTAGCTGTATAGTGTTTGTATATATATTACATTCATTTTTGTTTACATTTTAATTATGTGTATGAGTATAACTATATTTTCAGTCATCGATGCTTTGTACAATACTTTCACACATTACGTTCACACATTTACACAAGCATCCGATGAAAACACCTCCAAACCTTGATGTTAACATTATTTAGTGTGTAGCCTAAGCCCTACCATTAAATAACCACAGTACCTAACCACTTTTCCCACAAAGTAACAACTGTGCCACCTCAAATCCATATTTAAGTGCCATACTGTAGATTTATGTTTACTTTTTCACAGCTCAGGGCATTCCACTTCAACCGAGAAATCCACTAAATATAGGTATGATGAAAAGTGCTCGAGCGAAGGTGTACAGGGAAAATAAATATTGAAATATGGAATCCCCAAGAAAATGTACAAAAAAAGATACCATTTTAATAGTACTGAAATGTGTATTCGATACATAAAAATGATACAGACAGACTTTTGGCTTACTGTATATATTATAACGATCCTAATACTTATCAAAGGTACAATGAAAAAAACAATCATAAATAGAAATAACAATGACACCGTATACATTATTATCATTATAGTTTTTGAATATGACTAATTATACATGGTAAAATCAACTGATCTGATTGGTTAGGTAACTAGAACCAAGCTAACAGAGAATGCTTGCAGTTCGTATATTGACAAACTCTAAATAGCTTAGATTGTACCGTAACAGAAATTTTACTGTTTTAGCCAAAAATGGACATGATGGAAATAACTACAAAAGTTGCCACATTCAGAAATCGTATGAGCTAAAGTTTTCAAGTTGCCTAGATTACTCTGAGGTTGAGCATTCTCAGAATCCGAAGTTCCTAAAAACATAACATTCACACAGCATTCTGGTTGTTGGTCGGAAAAATTGCTATAAAAAAAATACTGTAGCTTATAAATGACTACTGGAGAGGTCATTAGCAGTGGAGCTGAAAATTGATCCTGGTGAATTCATGACATTATCTATTTCATCCTGCTCACGATTTTCCACATGGACATGCGTGTGAAATGCTGTGATTCATTTCATAACCAATTATGGATACAGAGACAGTTTTGTTCCCTTCCTACATTCGACCTTTATTTATTGTGTCGCCACTCAGAGAGGGCCTTTTTTTATTAAAGGCAATGGTAAGATGGTATAAGAAGGTGCATTTGTGCCCCTCCTATGACAAAATAAGGGAGAGTTTTACACTGTGAAAGCAGCCCACTAGCAAAGTAATGAAAAGGAAAATAAACAGTAAGACCACTAAGTACATTGGAAGCTGATCTCAGGCTAAGGTCTATTTGAAGCGTGTTGATGGTGGAAAGGGCCATGTTGACTCTACTGGTTGTAAATAAAGTAAAAATAAGTACAATAAAGAATGATTAGCATATATAAAGAAGAATTCTGGTCTGTTCTGTGTGAATAGTGCACATTTATGAAAAAGTGTCCCTTTAAACTTTAACTTAAGTAAAAGTGCAAAAGTATTTACCTTCAAATGTACTTAAGTATCCAAATTACTATGATTTATTACAGCTATAATTTTCCAATTATCATTTTTGTCACAAGATTCTTTTTTAATCAACTCAGTTTATGTAAAAAGACTCTAATAATCTCTAAACACACCAATCTATTAATAGAATGATATTAATGAGTCAAACGCTAATTGATATCTATTACAATGATCATGAGCCCAAATCCTTCTTTTCAACTACTTCAAACAAAATCACACAAATGAGGTCACGTGTGTTGTGGTGAGTTCGAGTCTGGAGTTTCTTCATCATTTGTTCCTCTCTAAATGTTCTGCTTGATGTTGTACTGATGCTGAACTGTATGTTGGTGATGAGTGGATACACCAAGCGCCAATCAAAACAAGTTTAAAACAGCGCACGCTCGACCCTGATTGGTGGATAGCTGCGTGTTTGACCAGTTACGTTTTTATCTTACCAGTAATTTTGTCCATTTCTTCCTTTCAGACTTGCCTGATTCATCTGATTCACCTTTGGATGGATTCTGTTTAATTGAAGACCACTTTCTTCTGCTGAAGATGGGTCCATATGAACAGGCTGAAGATCCATGAAGTTAGTGTGGAGGGCTAAAATCTAAAATCATAAGGATAGACAGTTATTAATATAAACCGTTTGATAGTATGGCTTGGAGCTGCAATTGCCATAAACAATTTTGCCTTCAAGTGTCCATCAGTTAACAGTCTTAACATTGATAAAACTACAATGGAGATTCGGTGTCACCCAGATGGGATGAAGTTCCCTTTTGAGTCTGGTTTCTCTCAAGATTTCTTCCTCATACCATCTCAGGTAGTTTTTTCTTGCCACTGTCATCACTTACTCACTCTTCAGGAAAGAACTTATAGGGACTCATTTATAACTTCTAATTCATATTTCTAATCCACTGATTTCTTTAAAGCTGCTTTGGGACAAGCTCCATTGTTTAAATTGCTATACAAATAGAATTTAAGTGAATTGAGCTAAATATTTGTGTATGATGATATACACAAGTGATTTGAATGTGGACATTATCCCACCACCATCCATATGCTGAAGTTGAAACCTGGAAAGAGCACCAAAGGGTGCAACAATAGCAATTGTGTAGGGTTTTAGTAGCTATAAGGGTGACCTTCTCATCCTTACCCACGCCCCCCCCCCCCCCCCCATTTTGTGCCGCATAATCAGTGGGTTTAGAGCATTTAAGCACTCATAGAAACATGATGAATGACGGGCGAGAGGATGGACCGTACAGTTAAGCTTTGAGGAATGTGTCTGCGGGCTAAGGGTGGAGCTGACTGAAAGAGGCTTGAGAGACAGTGAAGGTGCCAAACTTCAAAATTGCAATAATAGTTGTATGCGTGTAAAGGCAGCATTTTACAGCAAATATGGCAACTATGTTTAACCCTCTAGAACCCTGGAACATTCCAGCAGCAAAAAAAGACAATTATACGCTCATTTCATTTTCAAGGTAAGTGAAGACCCCATTTTAATACACTATATGGATAAAAGTGTGCAGACACCTGCCCATAAGATTGGTATGGGCTTTATGAAACATCCCATTACACATTTAATCCCCATTTGCCCTTATAACTGGAATCTTCTGGAAAGATGTTCCACTAGATTTTTAACATAGAAATGTGTGCTCATTCAGCCACAAGGGTGTTAGTGAAGAGTCTCAGGCACTGATGTAGGTGAGGGTGAGGAGACCTGGGGTGCAGTCAGCGTTCCAATGTATCCCAAAGGTGTTCAACAGGGAGGAGGTCAGTGCTCTACAGCTGAAGATCTTCCACTCCAAACCATGCAGACCATATCTTCATGGAGCTGCTTTTGTGTCTAAGGGGACATGTTGGAAAAGGTTTGGGTCTTATAAAATTGTGTGCCTTCAACTTTGTGGTAACAGTTTAATAAGGAAGCACATATGGCTAGAAAAGTCAGGTGTTCCAATACTTTTGTACAAATAGTGCATGTTGGCAGACACCTTTGGAAACTTCTCAGCAAACGTACCTCCAGATTGATGCTGCTGAAATTTCATTCTGCCTGTTTCTACTTCTTCTTTCGTCTTCTCCCATTAGGGGTCGCCACAGCGGATTATCCGTTTCCACTCTTTCAAACCAACTACCTTCATGTCTTCCTTCACCACATCCATAAACCTCTTCCTTGGTCTTCCTCTTTTCCTCCTTTCTGGTGGCTCCATCCTCAGCATTCTCCTACCGATATACCCCATGTCCCTCCTCTGCACATGTCCAAACCATCTCAATCTCACCTCCCTCACCTTGTCTCCAAAACGTCCTACATGCTCTGTCCCTCTAATAAACTTATTTCTAATCCTGTCCATCGTCGTCACTCCCAACGAAAACCTCAAAATCTTCAGCTCTGCTACCTCCAGCTCCACCTCCTGTCTTTTACTCAATGCCACTGTCTCTAAACCATACAACATCGCAGGTCTCACCACAGTCCTATAAACTTTCCCTTTCACTCTCCCACATACCCTTCTATCACAATCACAATATTAATTCTGCCTGTTTATTTCATTAATAAAACCAATCACACAAAGTGATAAAGAACTCATCCAAAAGAACTGAAGAACATCCAAACAGCAAACCAAAAATATAAAATAAAGACCTTTAATATCAACAAATGTCCTGAACATACATTAATGCATACACTTGTTTTTTTTTGGACACTATGCAGGGGAAAAAAAAAGCAAACAGATTGACACCAGCACTGAGATTCTTGTGCATATTTTGCAAAATCAATATAAAAACTTCACATAAACAATTTACACAGAGGATTGTAAAAGGTTATTGCTATATAAGAAGGTTGATATTTTAAAAATTCCACGGTAGAGAAAGTAGTGCTGATGTTGAGAACGGCCTAGCGATGGCTGTATTTGGCGGACCAGTCTGTGCGGCCGTGAACGGGCTGCAGAACAGGGCGAGGTCGCGTGCCGGGTGTGCTCTTGGCGGGAGACGGCACGTAGGATGACGTGCCCACGTGAGTGTTTGACCTGCTGGATTTCCATGTTGCATAATCTGGGAAATAAGAAGTTAATATAAAGCCGAATGAAATACAGCCACTGCTACATTAGACATAAAATAAATGGGTGTAAATGCCGTTATTATACTTCCTATGGATATTTAAACATACACTGTATTGTCAAAAGTATTGGATCACCTGCTCATAAGAACAGTATCTGATTTTAGAGAATTGCATTCCACATTTAGTGCCATAATTCCCTCCACTCTTCTGGGAAGATGTTCCACTAGATTTTGGAGTGTGCTTATGGATATTTGTGTTCATCAGCCACAAGGGTGTTACGAAAGCATGAGCAGATGGGAATGAGGTGGAAATTCTTTTCTGCACACTGCTCACACGGTCACCTTTCTCATAAAGGGTTTTAAAGTGAACGCTCTGTGCACCGCTACACGCTCGATTAAAACTAAATGCATAAACGAGGTCGCAGCGGTTCCAAACAATTGCTGACGTCCCGGACTCGCCACCTTCTAGTTCCAAATTTCCAAAAAAAGTTTTGTTCAACGGTTTGATCTCACACCTTCTAGCCAATCAGAATAGAGCATTTTGACAGACTATAATATAATGTATATTATACCATCCTCGAGTATACCTACTCAAATGCTTCTGTTGCTGTTTTGCACATTTTGGGTATGTGTTTACAGTTCTCTTTTTTGCAAATTGTACTGTACTTATGCAATAGTGTGTTATGTATCTCTATGTTGTGTTATGTAGCTCTATGTTGTGTTATGTAGCTCTATGTTGTTTTGTGAAGCTGTAGGTGGTGTTATATACCTCTATGTTGTGTTATGTAACTCAATGCTGTTTTATGTAGCTCTATGTTGTGTTATGTAGCTTGATGCTGTGTTATGTAGCGCGATGCTGTGTTATGTAGCGCGATGCTGTGTTATGTAGCGCGATGCTGTGTTATGTAGCTCTATGTTGTGTTATGTAGCTGTATGTGGTATTATGTAACTCGATGCTGTGTGTTATGTAGCTCTATGCTGTGTGTTATGTAGCTCTATGCTGTGTGTTATGTAGCTCTATGCTGTGTGTTATGTAGCGCTATGCTGTGTGTTATGTAGCGCTATGCTGTGTGTTGTGTAGTGCGATGCTGTGTGTTATGTAGCGCGATGCTGTGTTATGTAGCGCGATGCTGTTTAATGTAGTGCGATGCTGTGTTATGTAGCTCTATGTTGTGTTATGTAGCTCTATGTGAAATTATGTAACTCAATGCTGTGTGTTATGTAGCTCTATGCTGTGTGTTATGTAGCTCTATGCTGTGTGTTATGTAGCTCTATGCTGTGTGTTCTGTAGCTCGATGCTGTGTTATGTAGCTCTATGCTGTGTGTTTTGTAGCTCTATGCTGTGTGTTATGTAGCGCGATGCTTTGTTATGTAGCGCTATGCTGTGTTATGTATCGCTATGCTGTGTTTTGTAGCTCTATGCTGTGTTTTGTAGCTCTATGCTGTGTTTTGTAGCTCTATGCTGTGTGCTCAACACACCCTGATCAGTTATAAATACTTCCAGTCAATATTTAGTAACTTTCCTTCTGCTGCAATTATAGAGGAGTTGTCTCGGATTGGAGCTTTGCACGTTTAAAATGCATCCTCTCCAAAGCTTCGACTCAAAAACTCGCTTAAATTACATGGACAAAAATGTTCAATTGATGACAGACTTCATTCTGATTTCATGATGTTCAAAAAGAAAATAGCAATCTTGCTCAGATGCCCACAAAACTTTTTCTATCTGATGTGTTATCCATGAGGGATTTCTCTTTCCTCCATAACATTTCAATGCCCCATGTTTTACATTTATATACAAGAAAAGAAGAATAATAATGTCTGTTTTTTTAACTCACTTGACGTTGAATCGACTGGTGCGTGATGCACTCTTTGGCCAGCTGAACCAGTCTCTTTCTTACACACTGAGCTTGGCACATACGCTCCTGTACGTGTCCCTGCAACACATTTGTCACATGGAAAGGTTTCACATGGTTCTTGATTTCATCATGGCATACTAACTGATAGCTAAACTGACATTTAGTGCCACGAGAGACGTTGGATGTGATTACCGTGATTGCCTTTGATTGAAAAAGTTCCACCGACAGGAGCACTGTTGCCCTCCCACGTGCTTCCACTGTAGTCTTTTCCTGCATTAACTGCTACATTCTTCTTTGTGTTTAACCCTTTTATAAACAAAAAACAAATAGTGTAAATAGTGACCATAGGACATGATGCTACAAATTATTCAGTCCCAATTCTTCTTTAAATAAGTATTCTTTAATACCACATGGAGCCATCGCCCTCTCCTGGACAGAAGGTATAAATTGCAGTTGATCTACAATGCGGTCTTTAGGTAACTGTAGCGGAACAAATGATTATGCTGCATCTTTGCCCTTCCAGCGTGACAGATCGAGGCTTTCCGAAGTGCGCAAAATGATTTCAGAAGAATATCCAATGTCCAAGCAAAGCAATCAAACCTTACATTACATCGCTTTATTTTCAGTCCGCCTGATTACAGCAGTGTTTCAAAATTATTGTTTTCTAAACTATCTGAGAGACCTGTAGGATCTCAGGAAGTTTTTCATTGGAAAAGCTGCCTGAGACTGTATGAAGAGAAAACCCTGAGAGGTCCAACTGGTCCTTCTCCCCAAGTCCTTTCCCACCAATTGCTTAGCTCTTGGTGGTTCTTAACTTCTTCAATTAAACTTAAAGAGGCCATTGTATTCTTAGGAAATTTCTGTTCTGCAAGAACCCATATTGATCTCCTGGTAGACCTTCTATACACCCGAATCATGGTAATGGAATTTGCCTTGTGGATTTTAGTTAAAGTGAAGAAACATCTCAAAGAAGATCCTGAGAAACAGGATGCTCCTAAACTCGACTTCATATGTCAAAGCAAATGGTGTAAATCCTCATTCCAATGTGATACTTTGCAATGTCATAACAAATGGTGTTTTTAATTTGTCATTATGAAGTATGGAGGCTGCTACGTTTCCTATAGTAACTCGAGTAGTTAGAATACAAAAAAGCTAATTATTATTCGAATGCAAATGATTTGCCTCGATGCTTCGTTTAGTCCATTTAACTACAAATAGCACTGTGTTTCCCCACGGACCATTTTTACTGACGTACCACCCGCTTAACTCTGGATCTCTGGGGTCTCATTTATACATATGTTCAGGTGTCCACAAACTTCAGTCCATCTGTAGATTTTGTAGTTCCAGACATGCAGGTGTTTGATTACAGATGTGTTTACCTGGTAAATATCTCGATTGCTTCAGGTAATGCTGTTTGGCGGATGCTGTCCTGGATGGCTCTTGGAAGAGCAGCGCGTTGTTTATATTCTTGACTCCTTCGCTCCTGACGTTCGACAGACTGAAATCCAAAACGTTTCCCAGCCTGCGTAAATGAAAAATTTGTAACTCGAAAGCAAATGTGAAATAAATCACATCACTTTGTTTTTTATTATTAATATGATTTACAGTTTTATGGTATATTTTGGCCATCTTAGTCAGCATATAATTACTTGAATGCAAGTCAAATGAACGTACTCATGATTCCACTCAGACTCAGAATTTTCATATCACGATCAACTATTTTCTGCACCCAGCAAATCACCTGTTCACACTGCTGTCTCCCTGTAGCCGTTTCTCGTTGCTGATGAAAAAGGGTTTGTTCAGGGTGGTGGATGTAGTTTCCGTGTCCTCACAATCATCCCAGTCGTCTCCCTTTAAGACCCCGGTCACATAACCCCATCTCCTCCGGCCTCCTTTAGGCTTCGATAAACCGCTGGACAATTTAGCATTCTCGGGTTCTGGAGTAAGCTGTGGAATAAGCCACATGGGAATATTCTATAAAAGCACACACAACAAGGTACAAAGTGATAAATCCATTATTCGTCTAAAAAATTCAAAAATGTCGCTGTTCATCACACATAATCCACAAACACAGAATATTGCACAGGTGCAACAATTGAAAAGTATTAAAGGTCAATATTCCATGTAGATTAGCATTAGTTATATATAATCATCATCATCTTCTTTCGTCTTCTCTCATTAGGGGTCGCCACAGCGGATCATCCGTCTCCACACCCCCCTGTCCTCTACATCTGCCTCTTTCAAGCCAACTACCTGCATGTCTTCCCTCACCACATCCATAAACCTCCTCCTTGGTCTTCCTCTTTTCCTTCTTCCTGGTGACTCCATCCTCAGTGTTCTCCTACTGATATACCCCATGTCCCTCCTCTGCACATGTCCAAACCATCTCAATCTCACCTCCCTCACCTTGTCTCCAAAACGTCCTACATGCTCTGTCCCTGTAATAAACTAATTTCTAATCCTGTCCATCGTCGTCACTCCCAACGAAAACCTCAACATCTTCAGCTCTGCTACCTCCAGCTCCACCTCCTGTCTTTTACTCAATGCCACTGTCTCTAATCCATACATCATCTCAGGTCTCACCACAGTCCTATAAACTTTCCCTTTCACAGATACTCTTCTATCACAAATCACTCCTGCTATCACTCTTCTCCACCTACTACACCCTGCCTGCACTCTTTTCTTCACTTCTCTAACGTGGTCTTTCCATTTAAAGAACTGTGTGAACGTTAGGAAATCAGCATTTTCTGAAATATTCAAACCAGTCGATGTGGCTGTGATCGTATTTTCCCTTATTCTGATGTTTAATATAAACACCAACTAACACTCTTAACCTTTATCTGCATGATTATAGACACTGCACTGCTGCCCCACTGAATAACAGCATGAACAAGTAGGAGTTCCGACTAAAATCAGCCAGTTTACATTCAATTTACCTTAAATGTGTTTTCAAGCGAAAAACATGGCCTGTGGCATCGCTCACCTTGCTCTGAAAGCCTTTGTCCTGTATCAGAGGTAAGCGGCCATGCACCACTCTGTCACTCTTGAGCTCGTCTTTTCCTTGCCTTTTAGGTGGCTCTGGTAGATGCTGTAGTGGACGGGCTGCATCAGGTAGGGTGAGAGCTGGGATCTGAGGCGGAGGGTCCGGCCTGAGTTGCGGAGGTTTCTTTTGACCGTGGTCTTGAATCTGCTGCTGAGGGCCTAAGACCTGACCCACGTGAAAGTAGGAATAACGCAAGGCCTGGGAACAGGAAGTGGTAAGTCAAGGGTTAGGAGATGATTTTGGAACTGTGGTTTTAGTGTTTAGCAACATTTTGGTGCACCATGATTTTGGTGCATCGTTGATCTGCTCATCTGCTGTTATTAAGGGAAAAGACTTGCCAGATAGGGTTTGAGTAGAAAGGCAAGTATTTTGCCAAGTATTTTTAACTTTGTGATACCTGTGAGGCTGCTGGACGTTTTTTCGGGTCCCACTGCAGCAGGTCTCTCATTAGCTGAATGGCTTCAGAGCTGGCGTTGGGGATGAGGGAGGCTAGGCTAGTGGGCACGCACTGCGGCCAGCGGAAATTCATGGAGGCCGCCAGCTGGCATCCTTCAGGCCAGTCGTTCTATATGATGCAGGTACATATATATTTTACAGAAATGCACAACTAAAGAAAATCTTTTTCATTTCAAGCAAAAGTCTGGATTTTTTTATTATTCCTGAAATACATTACCAACCATCGTCGGCTTACTACCTTTTTTGGAGTTCCTAAAACCTGGCAGATCTTAAAAATGGTGTCCACCTCACTGGAGCCAGGAAACAGAGGTCTGAGTGTGTAAAGTTCCGCCATGATACAGCCTACAGCCCATTGGTCTATAGGAGAGCTGTAGCTGGTGGACTTGAGAAGCACTTCTGGAGCTCGGTACCTGATGATCAGTAAAGAGAAATGTGCATATTGTGTCTAAGAAATGCAACTGGGTGGGAAAAAATATGTAGACTCAGCAATTATGCACTGTACAGCCTGTGCTGGTGTATAGAACTAATATCTCTTAGGACTGGAATGATCACAAGTAGAAAATAAATAATAATGGGAAAAAAAAAAGTTACCATCTGGTCGACACGTAGTCAGTGTAAGGAGGACGAGATCGGATCTCTCGAGCCAGTCCGAAGTCGGCAATTTTCACAAGCTCGGGACCCATGCACAAAAGATTCTCTGGCTTCAGATCTCTGTGAAAAAAGCCTATAGGCAAGGCAAGGAGACTTGACATTACAGACGAAGGAATAGCAAATACTTAGGAGAAAAGAATGTTGGTCAGATCTTTAGTGTTTAGTGTCACCAATGCTACTATTTCAGATTTTTTTTTATACAGAAGCAATCAATTCAGGAAAATCAATTAATTAATCTAATGGTGGGCCATGCATTTTACATCTAGGCTTTCAGTGGTGTCCAATCCATCTCTTAATGCGACCAGATTTACGCTGCATCACATACAGTTCGAATGGATGCCATTACTAAAACGAGAAACCCGATGATCACAATTCAACAAATCTCCTTTCACTGTAGCCGCAGCTGCACTGCCCACATACATCAGCTCAAGCAGAAGCATCGATATTTACCTCATAAAATTCAATGACTAAAACACAGTCTACTCCCTGTTCTTTTTTGCGCTTTTTGGATCTGAAATGAAGGCAAATCGTATGTTTTTGCTCAAATTTTCCCAAAAAAACCCCAAAAAACACGCAAAATTGAAAAATAGATTTTCTATTATTATTTCTTTCGTTCATGAATTCCCCTTTATTTATTTATTTATTTTCTTTATTTTTAATTGTGTAGTTGAACCTTTTTCATATGTCCCTTTGTTCTGGTTTGGGATTCTTGGGGTGGGTGTGATGGTAATGTTATTAAAAAAGTAAAAGTGCAATTTTGCAATAAAAAATTCTTGGACAAAAAACAAAAAAAAAAAGGAGGAATGCTTCATGAAAAAGCTGAAAAACTGTTTTGAACGGTGCAGTGAGAGTTTTTCCTCATAATTCCAGCTTTTCTTAACAAGTTCTTTTTATAAATGTGCTTGGAAGTAAAGCTAAGCCCAAATCAATTCAGCTGTCAGCTGTTGTGGATTAAAGAAAAAAAAAAACAACATACTCTGTCCACAGGAATATTCTCGAACAGTTTGCTACAGATGCCGTTTGTAAGCTCTGACTAGTGTGCTCTCGAAACATCCAATCAAAGGACGTGAAAAAGCCGAAATTATCGGATGCCTGCTGGATGGCACCGGTGTCACAAACTCGCAATCTGATTGGTTGAAGCGATCCTTAAGGTCTCACAGCAGATCCTGACCCTTGCGACATGTGATGTGATGGCTGAAATATGATTTAATAGAAGCTCTAACATAAACATACACTACTGGAAGCAAGCACGAGTGAGAGAAAAGGTACAAAATGAAGAGAATAATCGGTGGGGAATTAATCAGAAATAAAATTTGATGCTACAGCAGTTGAAATTGTTATCAGATCTTCTGTTTGGTTATAAAAAGAGAAAGATACCGTGTTTATGAATAAAGGCAAGTCCCTGAAGAATCTGAAACATGATATTCCTCACTGCAGACTCAGGAAACAAGCGCGTTCTGGAGAAACAATGCAGGCGTGTCATATACATTCAATCTTTCTTTTTCCGACGATGTCTTATGAAAAGTTACAGGCTGTAGTTCTGTAGCGTGCAGTTTATTCATGGGTTACCTTTCTTTCATGAGCTGATAGAGGTTCTCCTTCATACACTCGAACACAAAGTAGAGCTGATCGTTTTCCCGGATCACCTCCTTCAGCTTGATCACGTTTGCATGGTTGAGTTTCTTCAGGGACTGGGAGTGAAAGAAATCACTGCTTTTACATGTCGATAGAACATTCAACAACCTACTGAATTCAAATACATTCAAAACGACAACGCTATTGTTGACAGCGATGGAAATAAACAAAAGGTGACTGATGAGACAAAGTGCAGATTTTCAGATTTTATCAGAAGAAAAGTGTCCATTCCTGCTGTCAGATTGAGATCTGAATTTGACATAAGCAGCAAACACTCCCTGGCCACTTTATTAGGAACAACCAGCAAGGCCCCTGAGCCACTGTTGCTGGTACATGATTTGCTTGACAGAACTACAGCATGAATGATCCTAAATAAATGATCAACTAATAAATAATTCGGCCATTTAGTGCATTCTCAGGGTAAGGCTACACTTTATGCTCCACTGACATCCGTTCATACACACGCAAACCCCGGAAATCGAAAACGCAAGCCTTCGAAAATCCTGCGAATTCGTACTGCATGAAAACTTGTGACCGATAAAAGAACGACAGGTCGTGACATGGCACTGTTCAGATTAAATGTAAAATCAACAATGAAATCTCCCTTTTTTTTGTGGCAAAACTGTGTATATAAACAGATTGTATATTTTAGCATATTTTTGTGAAATCCAGTGGTTCTGTATTAGCGGCAGAAGAAATGTCACCTGGTGGCGGACTAGTGTAACTGCGGCCTACAAGCATTTTCTCTAGAAAGATGTGCTGATATGCAATAGACACTAAACACAGTGTGAAAACACTGAAATGTATTGTTATATTTATTGTTTAGCTTTAATAACTTCATAATTGAATGCAAATAATTGAATAGCTTCATAATTGAATGCAAATATAATGATCATATTACGAGAATTGTACATCAGCACATGCCTATTGAAAAGCTCTGTATATCCATGCACTGGAAAGTGTTCATAATCATCTAGTAGGTGTGTAACGGTACGACAACTTTTACGTGCGGAACACAGTGGTGTGAAAAAGTGTTTTCTTATTTTTTTGCATGTTTGTCACACTTTAAAGTTTCAGATCATCAGACTAATTTAAATATTAGTAAAGATAACACAAGTGAACATGCTTTTTTTAATGAATGTTTTTATTATTGAGGGAAAACAAAATCCAAAAACTGCATGACCCTGTGTGAAAAAGTGTGTGTGAAAAACCTTCATTTAAAAACTGCATGTTGTGTTCACTTGTGTTATCTTTTACTAATATTTTAAATAGTTTGATGATCTGAAACATTAAAAGTGGGACAAACATGCAAAACATTTAAGAAATCAGGAAGGGGGCCAACACTTTTTCACACCACTGTACATAATACAATTACATTCTAGAAGAAATTCAGATTGTAACTAAGTGGTGGACCACAAGTTTATTTAGTCTCTGACTTGCATGTTGAGCGCAGTGTCATTGTTTTTTACTTTTTTTATTATTAAACTTAAAAACATACACAACAATGGCAGGGGTATAAAAAAGTAACTAGAGTTCGTTTTGCGTGAAATTGCTGCTCTTTTCGGCCGCAATTTTAGTGTTGTGGATTCTTTTGTTTTATGTACAGTTTCTGACAATTCTGCATATCGAGAGAGTAAATGTAGGAAGGAAGGATGAAAGGAATGAAGACATTTGTTTCAGTTTGCTGAAATGAGTAGAACAGTGAAAAATATCGTAGAATATTAAATATTAAATGCAAAACACACACACACACACACACACACACACACACACACACACACACACACACACACACACACACACACACACGTATATCTGTATATTACCATACAGGTCAAACAAATGTAAACTATTTAGTTATATTTTTTGTCTATTTATTTAATTTAATTTAATCAATTTAATTTGTTCTAATTAAATGTATTACTTTGTTTTATAATAATATAAATATGATATCAATATAATAAAAAAGTGCATTAATCTGATTTATCCTGTTTAATTTTTATGTATTTTATTTTGAGAAAATTATTGTAAGTTATTACTTTATATTTTATATTATTATTATAATAACCAAGCAGCTGTTTTATTAAAAACATTTTTTTTATGTAAATAATGATCACAAATGTTAATAATAATAAACTGCACTAAATAAAAACGACAGGCTGTTTTTTGTATTGCATTTTTCCCCTTTAAATGTGCCGAAATTAAACCGGACCGTAACTAAAAAAAAAAAACGAGGTACGTACCGAACCCTGAATTTTGTATACCGTTACACACCTTTCATCTTATAAATGTCCTAAACATGCTCTTGTCTCTATAGATGCAGGTCAGGATTAATACAGGGGCAGAATGGAGTTAAAAGCACTGCAATTTCAGAACACACAGGAAACACTTGTCACCTACTACCTCCACTTTGCTGCTGCAGAAATGAGTTATTAATGCGCTATGTCGTGTGTATGCATCTGTTATATTTACCTTGACCTCTCGGAGATTCATGCACTCCTCCCAGGAATAAAATTTCCTTTTCATTCTGTGCAATGAAATAAAATATGGGTACGTGCTGGATCATAATTCATAAACATTAACGATTCATTGATTTCAGTA
This sequence comes from Silurus lanzhouensis, assembly GCA_039877035.1. NCBI lineage: Eukaryota > Metazoa > Chordata > Actinopteri > Siluriformes > Siluridae > Silurus > Silurus lanzhouensis. The sequence goes on along the minus strand of JBCEWE010000127.1, from coordinate 292,446 downwards.
ACGCACTAAGCATGATTTCGCAACCTGCAACATAAAGAATCACAGTTATGTATTTCATGCACTGTACATCTCCCTGTGGTGTATCATGACCTCCACAGCTGTTTGAAAGTCTGCAATTTAGTCTACTTTGGATGATGAAAAATATCAACCGTTCATCATTTTTTGACGACCAGATTACGACCTTTATGACCAGTGCCACAACCCACACGCCCACAAAAGTGTAAAAACTCAGTTGAGTTAAACCAATGGAGCGCTCTGCCGCTGCTGTTCAAGGCCCTTTCCCCGTAATAACATCCTGTACGAGTTTAAAATAGAGCACACACAAAGCTGTGGCTTACAGAAGCCTGACAGATGTCTACATAATCACCAGAATGGAAGCCTTAGATTCCGGGTGTCTCCACAGCTGAAATAGCAATCAGCTCAACTGGTCAGGGTTAAGGAGCACTGGAATGTTTTTGCATTCCAGTTTAGTAAAAAAAAAAACAAGAGCATTCATCAGTGGCCTGCTTACAGACCCTGAATGCTTCACTTTACTGTGATAGGCGTGTTTTGGTCCGAAGCTCTGTGCTCGGCTAATCCAAGCCCAGATCTCTGTGCTTGACTAGCCACGGTTACGGGCTTAGCTCAGTGTTGGGCTCAGTGTTGGGCTCAGTGTTGGGCTCAGTGTTGGGCTCAGTGTTGGGCTCAGTGTTGGGCTCATCTCAGGCCCCATCTTTGTGCTCGATTTGTCTCATTTGGAGCTGTGTGTTAGTCTAGTCTCAGTCTAGGAGTCAGTCAAGGGTTTTGTGCTTGGTTAGTTTCAGTCTGTGAATCTCTGTCTAGAGCTCTGTGCTCGGCTAGTCTCTGTCTAGGGCTCTGTGCTTGTCTAGACTTAGTCTAGGGTTCTGTGCTCGGCTAGTCTCGGTCTAGGGCTCTGTGCTCGGCTAGTCTCTGTTTAGGGCTCTGTGCTCGGCTAGTCTCTGTCTAGGGCTCTGTGCTCGGCTAGTCTCTGTCTAGGGCTCTGTGCTCGGCTAGTCTCTGTCTAGGGCTCTGTGCTCGGCTAGTCTCTGTGCTTGTCTAGACTTAGTCTAGGGCTCTGTGCTCGGCTAGTCTCTGTCTAGGGCTCTGTGCTCGGCAAGTCTCTGTCTAGGGCTCTGTGCTCGGCTAGTCTCTGTGCTTGTCTAGACTTAGTCTAGGGTTCTGTGCTCAGCTAGACTCTGTCTAGGGCTCTGTGCTCGGCTAGTCTCTGTGCTTGTCTAGACTTAGTCTAGGGTTCTGTGCTCAGCTAGACTCTGTCCAGGGCTCTGTGCTCGGCTAGACTCTGTCCAGGGCTCTGTGCTTGTCTTGGCTTAGTCTAGGGTTCTGTGCTCGGCTAGTCTCTGTCTAGGGCTCTGTGCTCGGCTAGTCTCTGTGCTTGTCTGGACTTAGTCTAGGGTTCTGTGCTCGGCTAGTCTCGGGCTAGGGCTCTGTGCTTGGCTAGACTCTGTCCAGGGCTCTGTGCTCGACTAGACTCTGTCCAGGGCTCTGTGCTTGTCTTGACTTAGTCTAGGGTTCTGTGCTCGGCTAGTCTCTGTCTAGAGCTCTGTGCTCGGCTAGTCTCTGTCTAGGGCTCTGTGCTTGTCTAGACTTAATCTAGGGTTCTGTGCTCGGCTAGTCTCGGTCTAGGGCTCTGTGCTCGGCTAGTCTCTGTTTAGGGCTCTGTGCTCGGCTAGTCTCTGTCTAGGGCTCTGTGCTCGGCTAGTCTCTGTGCTTGTCTAGACTTAGTCTAGGGCTCTGTGCTCGGCTAGTCTCTGTCTAGGGCTCTGTGCTCGGCTAGTCTCTGTCTAGGGCTCTGTGCTCGGCTAGTCTCTGTCTAGGGCTCTGTGCTCGGCTAGTCTCTGTGCTTGTCTAGACTTAGTCTAGGGTTCTGTGTTCAGCTAGACTCTGTCTAGGGCTCTGTGCTCGGCTAGTCTCTGTGCTTGTCTAGACTTAGTCTAGGGTTCTGTGCTCAGCTAGACTCTGTCCAGGGCTCTGTGCTCGGCTAGACTCTGTCCAGGGCTCTGTGCTTGTCTTGACTTAGTCTAGGGTTCTGTGCTCGGCTAGTCTCTGTCTAGGGCTCTGTGCTCGGCTAGTCTCTGTCTAGGGCTCTGTGCTCGGCTAGTCTCTGTCTAGGGCTCTGTGCTCGGCTAGTCTCTGTGCTTGTCTGGACTTAGTCTAGGGTTCTGTGCTAGGCTAGTCTCGGGCTAGGGCTCTGTGCTTGGCTAGACTCTGTCCAGGGCTCTGTGCTCGGCTAGACTCTGTCCAGGGCTCTGTGCTCGGCTAGACTCTGTCCAGGGCTCTGTGCTTGTCTTGACTTAGTCTAGGGTTCTGTGCTCGGCTAGTCTCTGTCTAGGGCTCTGTGCTCGGCTAGTCTCTGTCTAGGGCTCTGTGCTCGGCTAGTCTCTGTGCTTGTCTGGACTTAGTCTAGGGTTCTGTGCTCGGCTAGACTCTGTCTAGGGTTCTGTGCTTGGCTAGTCTCGGGCTAGGGCTCTGTGCTTGGCTAGACACTGTCCAGGGCTCTGTGCTCGGCTAGACTCTGTCCAGGGCTCTGTGCTTGTCTTGACTTAGTCTAGGGTTCTGTGCTCGGCTAGTCTCTGTCTAGGGCTCTGTGCTCGGCTAGTCTCGGTCTAGTGCTCAGTGCTCAGCTAGTCTCGGTCTAGGGCTCTGTGCTCGGCTAGTTTTGGTCTAGGGCTCTGTGCTAGGCTAGTCTCGGCCTAGGACTGTGTCTCTGTCACATTTAGTCTCACCAGATAAGCTGTGAACATGGCTCTGAACTTCAAATATTCTAAAACCACAGAAAAACATCTGGACTCACTTCTTGATGGCGACGAGCTCACCGGACTCCAGGCACCGGCTCAGTGTGACCGAGCCGTAGGTGCCATCGCCAAGCTGCCGGATGGCAGCGTATCGGTTCATAGTGCTGTTTTCGTTCTCAGCATGACGCGTAGTCACGCCCGGCACCTGTTCGACGGCCGCTGAAATGCAGCCAGGTTCTGAGGTTACAAGAGAGTTGAGTGACAGGCCTCGAAGTCATGATGTTGATGTGTGGTGGTGTACCTACAAAGCAACAGATCGACAGGGTTAATAGACAATATGAGGAGTGGAAAAGTACACAGTGATGCCAGATTGGGGGCGCTCATGAGGGTGAGAGCCAGGATTTTATTTAGCTTTAAAACAAATATGCAGGTCTCAGAACTGGCAGAACTGAACTGCTCTCATATGCACAACAGTTTACACACTGTTGACTGTACTTTTTTGGTCTTTTACAGTTGGAGAACGTTTTCCTTTAATAATAATGACACTTGTGTCCCACCTCATGAAGATTATGGACTTTTAAAGAAGTAGATGACGACCCCACAAACATCCCAGACCATCTAGAGACGTACTATTGCCAATTAAATCCCACTTCATGTGGAGTTTGGACACTGGACCTCTTTGAGTGTTTAAAGGCTCTGGCATGGAGAAGCTGGTGTTGGATCTGTGATGATCTCAAATGTTGAGCTATTTTATGAGTTGCTCAGTAGCTCCTAATTTATAAACACAAATGACTGTATAAGACTGTAGAAAGAACATTACTCATAATCTTACATTCCAGTGCTCATGTTAGTTCTCACTCTCCAGTGTTCTGTATTGTTTAAAGACTATAATCACACTCTTGATGTCACCCAAATGAGGATGGGTTCCCTTTTAAGTCTGGTTCCTCTCAAAGTTTCTTCCTCATAACATCTAAAGGGAGTTTTTCCTTGCCGCAGGTGTCGCCCCCTGGTGTTGCTGACACGAAATCTGATTAAAGCGAGTTTCATTGTCTTGTATGTGAAGGTAGGGTTTTGCCCGCAGCCTCAAGGCAGATTTAATCCTTTAATCCTGGAGACACGTGATGGCTTTAAAGATAATTGGATAGAAACTCTAACAAACATACACTACTGGAAGCAGTGCAGCCGAGAGAAAAGCTATGAACTAAAGAAAATAGACTATTGGAGATAATTTAATACATATTCATGGAAAAAATATTTAATTCAATTACAATTCGGGTTATTACAAAACAGTGATTTTCTCATCCTCTGAGGAAATCAGACATAATTACTTGTGTGTGAACATTTTAATCACACCTGGATACACCTGATTTTCCATGCAGTGGTCACCTTGTTCTCATCAGAAGGAGCGCCATCAGACTCCCAAAGTGCTCCAGTGAAGTAGAGTAGGGATGAGTGATACCAGTGATACCAAGAACTTCCTATACAAAGTGACAAGAAACCAGGGGCGTGTCTAAATGAGGGGCACGGGGTGGCACAGGGTGGCAACAGGGTGGATTTTGTCTTGTATCCCACCCATTATAAGCGTCCCAGCATCCAGGGTCACATAAAATAGACTATTATCCAGTCTTCCATTGGTGTCCAATTAACAAACCCCTGTTTATCAACCAGAACCCCTTCGAGCGGGACTGAATGATGACCACGTGACCATTATAACAAACAAATAGGAGCAAAGTGTCTCCGTGTGACGTCACAGCAGCACACAGACGCTACCTTCTCCTGAACACAGCATCTACTCTCATGATCATGGGCATCAGGAGCTACATTTCTGGTGTAGAATTGGTCACGTGTTTCAGACTGACGGTCTGATTTATAGGAAGGAGATAACGAGAGGGTCCATAACTCGTGCTGCAAGATCAAGTAGCAAAATTTAGGATCAAACTTATTGATCCAGGCTGAATAATATCTCAGGGGGTTGATTTAGAAGTGAGACCAGTTGGAACCTTTTTCTGAGATTTATTCTTACACATCCTGTAATGCAGCACGGTAACTTCCGGTTATGTATTTACCTGTCCTGCATCTTCGCCAGTCGCGTCTTTAGGTCGTAACGTTACTCTGATCCCATCTGCAAGTCCAAGGAAAATAAACAGCAAGCCGATCCGTCCTTTACAACCCCCCAACGACTCGTACGACTAACAACGATAGGCGCAAACAAACCCTTTTCACGTCCTACCCGTATTCCGAAAACGCCCGCCTCCTAAATTCTGATTGGTTATAACTTCCTGTAACAGCCAATCCAAGCACAGGAACCGGACAGTTTTAGCCAATGATACACCGCGATAAATATATAGTCCGGATTACAGGTAGGAAAGGGATAAGGAAGCAGAAAGAAGGGTGTATTCCAAAATGTGTTCCACCACACTAGATAAGTGCACTACAAAGCGTTTAATTTGGTACGCTACCCCGATAAGGGCACAGGATGCAAATTGGGACGTGACCGGTTTCAACGGTTTCCTAGATACATACATTGAAAGAGTGCGTGTTTTTTTCCTCTATAATTTGGAGTAAAACAAACGGAGGTTATAAGAGGCCACTAATTATCGTTTTGTTTTTCCATCTCAACAAAACAAACGTTGTTTTCTCGGGATCTCGACATAATAAAAGTTGTTTTGTAATGATCACGACTTAATTTTCTCGTGATCTCGAAACAACAACAAAAATCAGAATAAAAAAAAAAATCGTTGTTTTCTCGTAATCACGACTTTACATTTCTCCACGTCCCTGCTGCCACGAATGGTTATGGTTATTATCCTTGATGCAGCATCCAGATCATTTTTATTATCCAGATAATTTCTCATCATCTAGACCATTTCTCACCATCCTGATCATTTCTCATGATCAGTACTTCATTTCTTTGTGTATTTGGCAAAAGAGCATGTTCTAGAGGCAACATCATGGATAAGAACCAATAAGCTCCAATCCACCTCCATGTTTGACTGTGTGGATGTGAGGCAGACTGATCCTCCTCTAGTCAAGTCAAGTTTATTTCTATAGCGCTTTTCACAACGGACATTGTCTCAAAGCAGCTTTACAGAATTTAACAGTTAAGGTGAATGATGTGTATTTGTCCCTGATGAGCAGCCATGGTGACTGTGGCAAGGAAAATCTCCCTTAGATGTTATGAGGAAGAAAACTTGAGAGGAACCAGACTCAAAAGGGAACCCATCCTCATTTGGGTGACATCAAGATCATGATTATAGTCTTTAAACAATACAGAACACTGGAGAGTGAGAAATAACATGAGTACTGGAGTGTGTGATTATGAGTAATGTTCTTTCTACAGTCTTTTACAGTCATTTGTGGTTATAAAACTAGGAGCTACTGAGCAACTCATAAAATAGCTCAACCTTTGGGATCATCAAATGTTCATCAAATGATCTCCTCTCTCCTGTTCTCCGTCTTAAAGAAGTTTCTTTTAGACAAAATCAACATTTGGATTCATTTGTACACAAATCTTCCAGTCAGTGCTCCTTCCCATCCATCCCTCAATGCTTTAATGTATAATGAGATTGGTTCAACTAATTAGCTTACTATTTTACTATTGGGATATAAATATTAACAATATTGATATGAAGACTAACTAAAATAAATTAACTAAACAAATCCAAACCTTATTTGTCAAAATATCTAGAATAATATTTAATTCAATTGAGATAAAACAAATTGAGCCACAAGTAAAGGGAAGCGTGAGCCCCCTGTGAACGTGTCCACCTGGAGACGGGCTCTGATATCCAGCAGAGGATGAAGTGTGCTCGTAGACTGCATTTCTGGAGGTGGTATAGGTCCCATTAAAGAATCATGAGGGCTTGAAAGTCACCACTATCCAATATCGATTTTCACCCTTGTCCTGTGTGCACATTTCTCCAGATCCTTTGAAACTTTTGATGATATTATGTTCTCTTAATTGTTTTTTTTTGAGGAACATTATTCTGAAATTGTCCAACAATTTTGTAGACACGGTCTTCCACAGATTTCTGAAGTTCTGCCCATCTTTTACTTCCTTGAGACTTTGCCTCTCTAAGATTAGAGAGGATAACAATATTTAAACCCAATCATCTTACTGACATGTTGTCAATTCACCTAATTCATCGCAAAATGTTTCTCCAACTGTTTTATTTTACTACTTTTTCCAGAACTTTGTTGCCCCGTCCCAAATTTTTCGAGACGTGTTGCAGCCACCAAATAAAAAAAAATACCTTATTTTTTTTATTTAGATGGTAAATGTTCTCAGAATAAACATGTATTCTATGTTCTATTGTGAATACAAATATACAACTTGCAAACCATTGCATTGTATTTACATTTTACCCAGAATCCCTTTTTTAAATTTTTTATTAATTTTTTTATATTGTATTTAGAAAAGCGAAATTTGCAGATACTGCGATGCTATAAAAAACTTTTCGGAGAGCTCTATAGAGAACGACAGAAGAGGCAGCAGTTGCTGACCCAAGTCCAGAAGATCAGGAAAGACCTGGGGAGGAGAGGCTGAAGTGTGCAGAGCTTCCAAAAGGATGTTTTTCAGTCAATTGTATAATTAAGAATTTAACAAAGGAACATTTTTACACCAAATTGCACACGAGTAATAAATATAGACAACAATCACTAAGTTTTTAGTGGGTGAATATCCTGTCATGAATATGTTATGACAAGAATTGGCATACATGTGTATTTATTTAAACATTGTCCTCACCCCCAGTAATACAGCAGGAGTAGAGTAGTTGTGTTGTAGTAGTAGAGTGGCATTGAGCAGATGTGTGCTTGGCAAAGCTGGCAATAGACGATAGGTTACATAGTTAAACGTGTGGTTATACTGGTGTTTACATCTCAAATTATAGCTGATTATTATTAATAATCATTATTAGATTCATACTCTTGTATTCCGAGTGACAGTGCTAAACAAACATAGTCACCGGATTGATGTTACCATTTTAGCCTTTAGCTTTTGCCCACTTAGGTGTTTGAAAACCACCAGAACATGCATCCCATTCCTCATTCTGAGTAATAATAATTAAATTAATATATCTTCATTGGCCTACACAGGTGCTTGATACAGCAGCTAGAATCTAAGCTCTGTATCCAGTGCGCTAATCGGCTTAAACGCTGTGTCTCCAGTATGCTAATTGGCTTAGCATTCAGCCCCGGCTTACTCAGTCTTTGTTACTGGGCATAGTGTTGGGGTGTTGAGGAGCGTCTATAAAACGTGAAATGTTTTTTGTTTACCCACATAATGCACTTATGCTAAGGCAATGGTTTAAACCAGTAATTTCTAATCATGTTTTGTATATTTTTTAAGCTAATTTTGAAAATGTTAAAAATTCACTAACCAGTAGAAATGTAAAATCTGATGTCTAAAAACTTGTCATTTTGATGTTTGAATCGTACCTATTTCCATGTAGTGTTCCATATCACTGGACTTGTGTCAAACAAAACAATCAGCTATGATCTACATAGAAACCAATGAGGCAGAGAAACAATTTAGACTTAAACAGAAGCATTATTATTCTGTGGGATGGGTTATTATTACTCTGTTTGCAAGCTACTATGCTACAATGAGCACTGCTACACATGTCTTTTATTACTATGGACGTTTACCAAGGAAGCAGATGGTTGTGTGGGATTCCATAAGCATGTATTATGTAGGTTAATGTTTTTATCCAATGCCATTCATTCATTCATACATTTATTTATGTATTTATTTAATAATACATTTAATGTGCCATCCTGGTTGTCGTCCACCTTCAGATCCAACTGTATGCCGAGGATCTTAAAGAAGAGAAACATGATAATCAGCATCTAAAAATGCTGCTTCACGACTTCTAAAGGAGCTGTGAAAGGCCTTTGGACCAAGTGGTAAAATTTAAATCTGCAGTAAAACTCCCACAGTTACAGTACATCCATTACACAGATTATGCCATATGAGTTGTGCTTGTTGTGGACTGCAGGAGACATCATCGTCTTCATCATCTGTGTTAAATGCCTACACTGAACTGAAATTTCCATGAAAATTCCTCAAAACTTTTGATCACCCACAGAAGCTCACAATCTCTTAGATGAGTTTTCTGGAATTTTCCAATTGTAGATCTCAGTATCCAACCAGTCACCATAGAGAGCTTCTAGTACATATTGAGCAGTGCTTTCTTTATAAAGATAATATTAAAGTAAAGTGCACAACATTTTCAATTTGAAACATCTAAATATGCTTTTTTATACTTTTCATGTGTACTTTACTTTCTTTTACACAGTGACATTTCTTGCATATACCAATGATGTTAGGAAGCTGGGGTCTTGCTCAAGGGTCATGAGAGTGGCAGCTTGTGCCTTGAATTTCCTGACCTTCTGATCAGTAACCCAGAGCCTTAACCACTGAGCTCCCCCCCAGTCTTCACGTATCCCAGCTGGGGATAAGAGCGAAGGGTCAAATGTGGTACAGAGCCCCTGGAGTAAATAGGGTTAAGTGATAAACTTTGGCAGCTTGGCAGTGCTGCCACATGACAGACCCCCCCTGAACCATCAACACTTTTTTTATTGGAAAAAAAGCTAGATTTTTAATGTATTGTTGTAGATATTCACTATGTACAAATACTAGGTTTCAGTTATGCAGAAATGTGTAATGCTCAGGATATTCTGTTATTTATACTTTCATTCAAACAGTTCTTATAAGATTTGTATGTGGGTTAAAGTCAGAGCTCTATAGCAGGCCACTTGAGATCTTCCACTGCAACCCATGTAAAACCATATCTTCATGGAGCTGTCTTTGGCGCACAGAGGTATGCTGGAACATGTTTGCATCTGCTAGTTCAAGTGGAGGAAAAGTTCAAATAGAGTTGAATACCTTTGTAGTTTGTGGGAAAACCACATACTGTATGGCTGGATATTTTTGTCCATACATTGAATGTAAATGATGTGCAGTATATTAAAGATGAATTACTTTACACTGATGCGTCAGACTCCTGAAGGGATCATTTTACTTACCGTTAAATTAAAATGCACCTGTAAACGTGAATAAATACACATGCTATAGAGTTCAATACAGCTGTGTTCCTGAAGATGGAAAAAATATTGATTTGCAAATGTACTTGAATGATAAGCCGGGAACATTACTGTATTTACCCAACAGGGCAAGCGTTATTGCAGTCGCTTTTTAAACACCTCAGTTGTCAAGGAGGTTTTCATGGTTGTAATGCCACAGACGACATCACAGGCGAAGTGATGCAGTAATCCCATTATCCATTCAGCTAGAAAGAGTTATTGACTTATTAGAAAATAAGCAGAGAGCTTAGATCCATTAAAACTCCTCCAAAGTCCCCAAAATAGAGCTTATAGGTAAAAAAAGTTAGTTTATAATTCTCAGGGCAGTGCAGTCTTTATGACTGTAGTAAGCAGGAAAAGGGAAGTCCTAGTTGTTATAGCAGGCGTGGTATACTAAACCAGATGATGCTGAGGAGTTATAGAGTTACGGTCCATATATCAGCGAGAAAAAAAGTTACTCTTGATGGAACCTACATCCCATCTCCATGTGCAGAACTTCTCCTATTTCTCCTACTTCTCTGAGCTTCAGCATTCATTTTGGTTTGTGCCAATAATCGAGACCATGGTTCTACTGGTCCTCTTTTTGATCTCGGCAGTTGGCAACTTTGGCGCACTTATACTGGTCACCCAGGAGAGGCGACTAGCTAACAACACCATCTTAACCACGAACCTTTTCCTGGCTGACCTTTTGTTCATCAGCACCGTTCCATTCATCATTTCTGTCAGGTGGACCAAGGCGTGGAAGCTGGGCTTTGCTGCCTGCCACTTGATCTTGTACTTTATCAGCGTGAGTGGCCTCGTTACCATCACCACATTGGCTGCGATCAGTATCGAGAGACTGCTTGCAATCTTGAAGATGGAGGCCACACCCAGCCTAAATCACAGATGGAAAAACGGAGTGCTGCTTCTTATCTGGTGCTTTGCCGCTGTTGCAATGTTACCTCTGTCACTGTTCTCCCGGGTGATACCGGTCATCTCCCCTCAACAGGTCATGACCGTCCTTTTTTTTTTCACTATATTGCTCTACTAAGGTTTGAGAGTGTACTATTTAGCTTTATGCCTTTGTTTACAGGAAGAACTGCATATATGTGCTCTTGTGTGGCCTCATGTAAAGGGTGAGATCATGTGGTACGCTGTCTTCCTTGCGTTAGGTTTCCTGGTACCTGGTTCTAGCATTGTAATCAGTTACACCAAAATCTTACAGGTAAAAGATCTACATTTATGTATGAACACTTCCTGTATCTCATTTAAACACGTGTCAGAGGCTGTTAACTGCTGACTATTAGTATATCAGCACAAGAAGTGATAGAGCGGTGAAATCACAAACACAAATGATTTATATTACACTAATAATAATAATAATAATAATAATAATAACAATACAAATTATAGTAATACTATAACTATCACATAATAAATATTTTTTTCTTATATTCTTTATATTTTAAACTTATAGACCCTTTTACTTAATGCACAATTTCTGAGCAGCTGATCGTGATTACATTTCACTGCAAGTTGTATTCTGAATATAACTATGTTTAAAACAAATACAAATCTAGAATATTGAATAATAATAATAATAATAATAATAATAATAATAATAATATGATGCTGAATCGTTCTTATCCCGAAACACAGATCAACCGGCGTTCCAAAAGGAGACTCCACTCGACCGCATTGCGACGACGAGCACGTTGCGTGTCTAAACAGGACTACAGACTTTTCCGCACACTCCTCGTTCTCATGATGTCCTTCTTCATCATGTGGAGTCCCATCTTTATCTTCACTTTGCTCATTCTCATACACAACTTCCAAATCCATATTCCCATAACCTCCTCCATGTTTGTTTGGGTACTGACCTTCACCATGGCTAACTCGGCCCTTAACCCGGTGCTCTACAGCCTCTGCCAGCTGAAGCGTAAATGGCTGAAGCTTTGCTGTTCCACACCGATCACACCAGGTCAAAAAACTGCTACTCAGTATTAAATTAATAATGCTTATCTAAGCTTTTTTTTAATTCTTATTGATTTAATAAAATATTATCATCTTATCAAACATACTGCCAAAACCATTCACCTGATCGAAGCATAAAAATATTTACATAGCTACAGCTTCTATTACATTTATTATGTGTATATTGGTCATAAAATTTTTATTTTCATTATAGTCAGTAGACTGTATGCTGATAGCAGTAAAAGATAGAAAGAAAACAATAAGCTTATGTAAATGGTGATATGATGTGCTGTAGTTGGGAATAAAGTGAGTGCTACTTTATAAAAAATCACACTACAATTTGCTTTCAGGTCATAAAAAGAGATCACGCAGTTTCCCTCATTTGTTACATGATATTACAGAAAAAGAGCCATTGTAGTATTTGATGAGCATCTCATTAGAAACCTGTCTTTATAGAAACGTGTACTTCATAGGAACGTGTACGTGCTTACTTGAATGATTTCACTTTAAGAAGCCGGGTAACCTGTGTAGATGATTCAGTTTTCAAAGACAAGTGTTGACAAGTCGACCTTTTATGCTGTGGCAGTTTTCTAGACTGACTTTTTACTCTGAACCCTGCTGTTTTTCCTCTGTAATTAAAACAAATGAATATAACAGACCTCGTTAGCTCAGAATGATTTGCCAAGATTCGAATGGCAAATATGGGTTTAGAATATCTCCAACATGTTTCTGGTCCTGATTTTGCATCCATGAATATTTATAATCTACATATTTGTAATTTCCGTATTTAATAAATTACATTATTCTTTGCCTGCTATAGAAAAGTATTACAATACACTACAATATTTGTTTTAATATATTTTCTATTATTCTTAGCAATGCTGTGAAGCACGGTGGTGGTAGCTTTGCATTGTGGGAATGCTTTTAATTAAGGAAAGTTTAATGCGGACAAATACAGCCCAAAAAAATCTGATGGAAATCAGATTTGCTAATGCACCACTTATAGTGCATTTTTCCATAGCCTTTTGTACATTTTTCGGTTTTATTACGTTACATTCATTGATTTGTTTTCTACTTGGCACAAGACACCATAACAATACATAGTCATACTTTTTCACTAGTTATACAATAGCCTGATAGTTATTAGGGTAACTAGCTGTCCAGAAGTCTACGTACATTAGATAGTTCTAATAGAATGGATAGAGGGCAACTATTTGAATGTTATATAAGATTCAAATATAACAATATAACGTGTAAACAACTTCACTTGTCGACTTTTGCCTCTAAATTAAAAAAAACTTGTGGTCAGACTCTAAATTAGCTCCAAATGGAAACAAATAGTTTATAGCTTTATATAGCGTTTATAGCCTTTTATAGCGAAAAGAACCACACGTGTTTAAAGAATTTAAATTATTTCTGAAATGATCGTGTCTGTCATTATAAGTTATTTACTGTCTCTGTGTGAACACAGCATTTCGTATTGACTTCCCACAACCCACAGCGCATATATTAGAAATCTGCCTCCTGACACTACACACTCCATAATTAGCACAGATGTGTCTCTCTAATAATGGAAAGACAGGGAACTCTACAGAGCAGGGATTTATTACAGATTCGTGAGGAAGAAGGATACCAAAGAAAAAAAGAATAACCATTTGAAAACCAGTCAAACATAAAAGAAAATAGTTTTTATTGGTATGATGAGACTAAAATGGAAATCTTTTGGCCTGTTCATCAGAAACCCGAAACAACTTAATATCCTGAGAATAGTTATACATGTTGTGAAGCATGGTGGTGGTAGATTAGAATTATTAGAATGCTTTTTATTAGCGGGGTAGAAAAACAGGAAGGAATGGTTAATGGAGCCAAACACAGAATAATAAAGGAAAATACTGTTCCAGTCTATAAGAAGTGTACTTAAGGTACTGCTGAGGGCACATGGGTGCGGTTCAGTAAATGCGTTGGTGTGATTTTAAGACAGTGGCAAAGTTTAAATATTTCGTCTTTAAAATGAGTCAAATAAAGGAATTTGGCTGAGAAGAAAGGACAAATCTATCAGAATCCCAGTGTCCAAAGCTGAATCTCTAAAAAAAAGTTTTAAATACAGCCAGAAGGTGGCAGTATTGACACAGGGGACTGAATATTGACGCAAACATCAAATGCATGCTTCCTAAAATATATATAACCCATGCCACGGTAAAACAATAGCTGTAAATTAGACCTGCACAATATTTACTATGTTTATTTATGTGAGACTCAGAAAAAATCTGCAAAGGATCGAGCTGGATTTGGAATGATTATGCCAGAATGTCAGCAAAATCTGTGAGCATGTAGCCACATTTGTGATATCCTAAAGTATTATCTCTCTGTGTTCCTGTGGAGACTGAGCAGTGATTTTTCGGCTATTATATTGCGATCTCCATCATCCATTCACTTTGCACCAAAAAAATAATTAAATGTCATCAAATCAATGTTCACTATATGGACAAAAACTACGGGGACACCTGACTTTTCCAACCAAAGGCATACAGTTTTATAGAACATCATTGGATGTGCTAGCATTCAATTTTCCCTTTTCAGCTTGGAAACCCAAATCTTCTCCAGCATGACATTGCACCTATGCACAAAGCCAGTTCCATGAAGATACAGCTTACATGGAGTGAAAGATCTTGATTGTCCTGCTATAGAGCTCTGGGGCAAATGGTTAAGGCTTTGGGTTCAGAAGGTCGGGGGTTTAAGCCTCAGTGCCACCAAGCTGCCATTCTTAGACCCCTGAGCAAGACCTTTAACCCTCTCTGCTCCAGGGGTGCTGTATCATGACTGACCATGCGCTCTGACCACAGATTCCTAACAAGCTGGATATGCAATGAAATCAAATAGTAAATGCCTCTTTCTGTCTCTGGCTTCAACCCCTCTGTACACCTTTGGGATAAATTGGAATGATCTCTGCACCTCACCTCAGCTACACCAGTACCTTGTTGAAATCGCCACCAAGAATGGAGGTTATAATAAGAGCAGATGGGAACAAAATGTGGAATGGGATGTCCAAAAAGCACAAACCTTATGATATCTGATGCTCAGGTGTCCACGAACCTTTGTCCAAACAGGTTGCTGAAGTAAAGTCCTCCTTGCTGAAAAGTCCAGTAGGAACAGTAATAGAAATTTGAATAGGATGGTTTTATTGAGAATTGTATTGGTTTTAATGAAAACTCTAATTGTCCCTGTGGGTCTCTGCTGGTAATTTAGTTCACTTCTATTGATCACATGTCTAGTGGATACCATTAAAAAACCAACAGAACACCTTTGAAAGGTTGTAGATCCCATTTTGAAATCTACTGGACACCAGTAAAGACA
The DNA here is from genome assembly GCA_039877035.1 of Silurus lanzhouensis. NCBI lineage: Eukaryota > Metazoa > Chordata > Actinopteri > Siluriformes > Siluridae > Silurus > Silurus lanzhouensis. The sequence continues at coordinate 277,300 of JBCEWE010000127.1, read as the reverse complement.
ATTAAGATTTTAAAATTGTGGTGGAAACCATTAGGATTTCTTTTCATGTAGTTAGTGCCTCTAACTTTCATTTTAAAATGTAGAATAGTTTGAACAAACAAACGTTTTGCATGAATAAAAACGTTTAAAGGAATAAAACGTTTCCTCTTCAGTCTTATTTTTTTTAATTCACATGTTACTTTGAATAGTGGAATTGTGAAGGATTTAACATGCTGTTAGTGGAAAGCATTTACGGGGACCATTAGATTTCACATTAAAAAGAATACCATTCTAATTCCAACTATCCCATTCAAATTTCTATTACAATTCCTCCTGGACTTTTCAGCACGCAGGGTTTAACTGTCCAGTAACCTATACTTGGTGGACAAAAGGACACCTGAGTATCAGATATAAGATTTTGTATGTGTTTTGTTGAACATCCCATTCCACATTTAGTCCCCATCTGCTCTTATTATAACCTCCACTCTTCTGGAAAGATGTTCCACTAGTTTTTGGAGTGTGTGTGTGTGTGTGTGTGTGTGTGTGTGTGTGTGTGTGTGTGTGTGTGCTTGTTTGATTTGAATATCAGGGTCTTTATAAAGACAGCAGATCTACAGTCAGACCCTGTGCACAAGCAGCTTTGCTTCCACACAGACACTGTGTATGTGATTCTAATATAACAAAGCCCACCACCGTCTCCATGGAGAACTGGAAGAAACGCCCACCAGTGTGTAGCAGAGGGGTTGGAGGAGGAGAAGGTGGCGGTGGTGGTGGTGGTGATGGAGGTGTGAAGACTCGTTTGGCAGCAGTACTGTAGCATGAAAAGAGATGTTGAGAACGAAAAGACAATAAAGAAAAAAAAAAGAATGATATTGGGACTGTGAGGACAAGGGATTTATTGCACCGTCCTCCATTACTCTGGAGAACCCGTCTCAGTCTCAGAGCATCAGGAGGACAGGACTGTGTGTTACGCAGTAAACCCCCCAACAACACGACCTGGGGGTGGGGGGGATTCCGCTCTTCCATGCAAGGCGTGGCTGAGAGAGAGAGAGAGAGAGGGAGAAAGAGAGGACGATAGATAGATAGATAGATAGATAGATAGATAGATAGATAGATAGATAGATAGATAGATATTATCTCTACAGGGTCTGTGCGCACCTGCCCGTCTTCTTTACGCACGGATATTTTCTCCATCACTGGTGGCGCTGCGACAAAGAAGAGAAGAGAAGAGAAGAGAAGAGAAGAGAAGAGAAGAGAAGAGAAGAGAAGAGAAGAGGAGAGGGAACGAGACATCGCGCGCTGCAGTCTCACGTCCACCTCCTCCATCTCCACCTCGTTTCCTCGTTTCATGAACGGTGGGGTCCTCCGTGCGCGCGGGTTCCGGGAGCTGGCTGACTGGTTGACATGGGGCCGGTGAGCGCGCGAGGCTTGTGCTCGATGTGCGTGGCGGCGTCGCTCGCGCTGTTGCTGCTGCCGCCGCTGCCCGCGCGCCTTGCCGAGGGCCGGCGGCGCGCCGCGCGCTGCCCGCAGAGCTGCACGTGCGCTAAGGACACCGCGCTGTGCTCGGGCGGCTCCTCCATCCCGCGCGGCTTCCCTCCCGACGTCGTCTCGCTGTGAGTCCCGCAAGCCCAGTGTGTGTGTGTGTGTGTGTGTCTGTCTATCTATCTATCTATCTATCTATCTATCTATCTATCTATCTATCTATCTATCTATCTATCTATCTATCTATCTATCTATCTATCTGTCTATCCATTCTCTTATGAAATCCTTTCCAATTGCTTCTTCACCAATTTATTTATTTATTTATTTATTCTTCCCTCCCATATTCTGAAGATCCTTCGTGAAGTCCAGCTTTAGTGAAATCCCCAAGGAGAGCTTCATTCACACCCCAGCACTCCACCTCCTGTAAGCTCCACCATTACAACATGTACAACAGTGTCATTACAGTAAAAACAAAACAATGGGTATGTTACAGTGTTAGACGTAAACATCACCCAGACAGTAAACTCCTACTGTAAACTCTTTCTCTCTTCAGCTCATAAGAGCTACTAATCGATCTTTTACGCTTATTGGAGTGGTGCTGTGTAAGGTACAGTTTTTCTGTAGAAGCCTGTAAGTACCTGTTACGTGGAAAGATTTCTGCTACTCGTCTTTTATGGTTTTATCAACAAATGATTGGTCAGAAAAGAAGCAATGAATGAACCAAAACGAACTCCTGAGACCCTCCCATGCCACCATTTGCTCATTCCTACTCGCACTACGGGGAACTGGTGAACAAAATGCATATTGTCTTCTTGTACATCATGATCATGGAAAATTACCCCAAAACATGGAGCCTTTTCAGTTTCTTGTAGTGTTGATCTGGTTTACTCTGAAAAGCAGTTGTTGTTTTGACATACAAGGGAAATGCAGGAAAGCCTGCTTCATACATAGTTTTTTTTTTTTTCAAATGATCAGATGTTTTTCAGCCAGACACTGAAAAACTCAGGCCCACACTGCACAAAGACCTCCAAAAAGTGTCATGAGAATGTACTTATGGTTTGTCCATTAGAACTTTATGTCTTACAGTTTTTCCCAGTTGCTTTGGAGCATTTCTCAAATCATCCAGCAAACCAGTAAATACATTTTGCAAAAAGCGTTAAAAATTGGAAAAAGCCTTTTCCTCGTAACTCCATAGTTCTTCTGTTGAAAAGTGAGTATTTGTGTCAATGAACATTTCAGTGCCACCAGAATAAGAAGTCCTTTTTTATCATTGTTCCCAAACAAGATCATGGAAATGTTTAGTCATGTTTCGGTGTGACGGTGCACAGTTTCAGTGATTTCCTGATGTAAACTCCAGTTTGGATTTTAACGATTGAAAATACAAAAGAATGAATGTTGTGTGGCATCTGAATTTCAACAGCACAAACGTACACATTAGTGTATGTAGGATATCGATTGTAAAAGACGGGATTCACTTTGACTCTACTTACTGTGTTCGTTCCTTCGTTTTCTGGTTGTTGATCCGTTTTCAAATTCTGTGTTTTGCTCTGTCTGTATTCGCTCGCCAATTGAAGGATTTACCTTTGACCTGTTTTAGAGAACTAGTTGATCATTGGTTGATCTGATGCCAGACACTTGCCTTCATTAGTGACATTCAAGATTCATCTTTTCATCAGTTCATCAGTTCATCAATTTAAAACACATTCACAAAAAAAAAAAAAAAAAGAATAGAAATTTAATATTGACAGATAATGACAACTAGTTTAACTTTTTTAGATTCAATGACGTGTACAATGAACTGGTTCGGAGATGTTTTGGGGTGAAGACTATTCAGGTGAGAACTAGTATAATGTATTTTAACCAACAAAAACAAACAATTGATAATCGAGAAAACAGCAGACACTTGTACACAATCAATTAAATGAATTTACCAAAGCATTCGCAAATTGATCGAAGCAAAGAAAAATCGCTTTTTATGATGTGCACAAGTGACTACACGATGTGGAGGTTGAACAAGTAGTTTTTTTGGAATTTCATTTATGATCTAATAAACGCTCCAAAGCAACTGAGGAAAAACTGTGGACACAAACTAACTGGGAAACTTTTTATCTTCTTATCGGCTGCTTTGAACAACAATGACTCTTCTTTGTGCCAAAGGCTGTCTGCAGGTTTAACACTGACCAATGATTTGTTGCTTTAATCATTAAAAACTTAATATTTGTACCATTTCGGGGCACTGTTTGTCCAGTAGTGTACAGTTCAAACACATTTCCAAGTAAAAGATTTAGATTTGTATTAATTCACAGTCACAGTCCACTACTACCACAAACTGAACGTCTGTCATCTACACACAAGTAAATGTGCATTGAGGGTGAATCTGCAGTATATACACTATATGGACAAAAGTATTGGCACACCTGTTTTAGTTTTCTTTCTAGCCATATGTGGTTTCTTCTACAAACTGTTCCCCCAAAGCTTAAGCACACAATTGTATAGCATGTTTTTGGATTCGGTACCATTCATTATTCCTTTTGCTAGACCCAAAAACCTTTTCCAGCATGAACATGCCCCTGTGCACAAAGCCAGCTCCATGAAAATATGGTGTAAAAAAAGGGTTTGTGAGGAAGATCTTGAGTGGCCCACTGGAGAGCTTTGATCTCAACCCCATTGAGCACCTTTGAGATGAATTGGAACGCTGACTTACAAAGAGATTAACAGTCTAGAATGGTATGGTTTATGGTAGGTTTATTTGAACAGAGAGAGAGAAAAAATATAAAAAGAAATCCAGAAAAAAAATAATTTATATCATCAATAAATTAATAAGTATTCGATCCTGTACCAGATCAGCAAGAATTCTGACTCCCACACACCCAAAATAATTGTGTACATTTAAGAAAGAACTCCTAATATCACCTCATTATATGAAAACAAGAGACCCATTACAAAATCAACCTCTTTCATTCAAACCTCTCAACCACCATGGGCCAAAAAGCTGTGAAAGGACGTCAGGGACAAGATTGTAGACCTGCACATCAGCAAGAAGCTTGGTGAGAAAGAGACCACTGTTGGCAGGATAATTTGAAAATGGAAGAAATACAAGATAAGTCAATCGTCCTCGCTCTGGAGCTCCATGCAATTTCTCACCTCATGGGGTGAGGATGATTCTGAGAAAGGTGATGGATCAGCCCAGAATTACTCAGAAGGTGCTTGTTAAATGAGCTTAAGGGAGCTGGGACCACAGTCACCAAGAAAACCACTGGTAACACACTGAGGTCCTTCTGCTCAAGAATGCACATGAACAGACCGTCTGAAGTTTGCTGACGAACACCTGAATGAATCAGAGAAGGCTTTGGAGAATCTGATGCGGTCAGATGAAAGCAAAATTAAGCTCTTTGGCATCAACTTGACTCGCTTTGTTTGGAGGCAGAGAAATCGCCCACCACCATGGGCGAGACCAATGAGCTATCAAAGGGACAAGTTTGTAGGCCTGCACAAGGCTGAAATGGGCTACAGGACCATCAGATTGTTGCCTTGGCCGTATGTTTTTGGTCATTGTCAATGCTGGAAAACCCATCCATGACCCATTTTCAGTGTTCTGGCTGAGGCCAGGATGTTCTCATCCAAGATTCTACAGCGCATGGCCCCGGTCATGTGGTGAAGTTTTTCTGTACCCTTAGCAGAGAAACAGCCCCTTGGTCTCGCCCCTTGGTGGTGGAGAGGTTTGAATGGAAGAGGTTGTGACAGGTGTCTTTTTTTCACATAATGAGGAGTTCTTTCCTATAAAGACAGGACTAATTTGGGTCCGTGGGAATCGGAATTCTTGCTAATTTGGTACTGGATCAAATACTTATTTTTTTACTTACTGTTTTTTAATAGATTTTTTTTAAATTCTGTCTCTCTGTTAAAATAAACCTAAAATAAACAAAATCAGCAGGGGATCAAATCATTATTTCCTCCACTGTAAACTAAGTTTACCAACCCCCTTAGTGGCTAAATGAGCACAAATCTCCACAAGTACACTCTAAAATCTAGTAAAACATCTTGTCCACACAAGGTTAATATAAAAGCAAATGGGGACACAATGTGGAATTGGATCATGGGGTCAAAACAGCACATATGAATCTGATGGTCAGGTGTCCACACACTTTTGTCCATATAATCCCTGACTGCAAAAAAAAGAAGAGTAGATTGGTATAGTGAATGTACTTGGTTATTTATACTGAAGTCTGGATGATCTTAACCAATCATATGTGTTTGCTACTGTATATTTATTAATTGACACACTGTATATTTGATCATACAGAATTACATAATGCTATTAAAGGGGGCTTTCAGATGTGGGGTTGAAAGATACGAAAGAGTATTTGTTTACATTTCTTTTGTTTAAGACTTTTCACAGCTAACATGTTCGAGTCCATTAATGAGGATGCCTTCCTTGGTCTTCCGCATTTGGAATATCTGTAAGTGTTGCTTGGTTTTCATTCGTTAGTATTTGCGAAGCAAGTGGTGTATTCAGACATCCACATGTCCATCAAGGTTATGTTTTGTCTCCGTCTTTTTTTTTTACAGGTTTATTGAAAATAATCAAATCAAGTCTGTATCACCTTTTGCCTTCCGAGGTCTCAAGTCCTTAATACACTTGTGAGTATTGAGATATATGTATAAACTCATTCTGGTCCTTTGGGGTTTGCTTTCCAGAAATAACTGTTAGAGTGCTTCATTCTGTCCTAAAAGGGTATGATGAATTTTGTGGTCAGTTTTCATTTTACAACCGCAACCGTCAGGCTCAATAACAAGGCTTTAAATGCTTCAGTGGTGCAATTTCACCAAGGCTGTTTTATTCTCTCACCCTGGCAACAAGCTGAAGCTAAAGCAGATTAGGGTTTTTTTTTTTTTTTGGTTCTTGGAAAGAAACGCAGCTTTTCAAGGAAAAAAAAAGGCTTTTCTCCTGCCTGACACATTCACTTGCAAAAGAGAGGAAAGTTATGTGAGACTTAAAAACCCCCAATGTTCCTTGTGTCCTTTGGGGTTGCGGCTGAGCAGTTCTCGTGAAGACATTCAGCTCAATCAGAGATGAGTTTCTCAAAAAGCAGTAGAAAGCAATCATCATCTGAGTCATTTAAATGCTCTTAAACATTTCTGTCCGTGACATCATACAGCAGTTCTGGGAAATTACTTCACCGTAGCGTTTTCGCATTCGACGTGAATTGACTTGACTGTAAAATTTTAAGGCTATGATGCATCACAGAAACCTCCCGGATCACGCTGCATGATCACAACAACATGGGGGAAAAAAACATGGCTGCAGATCCCACACATGTTAAAGGAAACATAGACAGCTTGGACCTGCTCAGCTTGAGAGTAGTATCATCTTAACACTAAAAATCTTTGCAGTTGTGATTCTAGGTAATTTGTGTAACTCTTTTTTTTTCATCCCATACTTCTCAATGGATTATTTAAAACAGCATATACACTATCTGGACAAAAGTATTGCGCCACCTGACTCTTCCAGCCAAATGCGGTTCTGCCACCAAAACTGATACCTATTTCTTTTGAATTAGGAGACCCAAAACCTGTTCCAGCATTACAGTTCCCTTATGTGCAAATCCAGCTCCATAATGACATGGTTTAAAGTGGAAGATCATGAGTGGCCTGCTATAGAGCTCCAATCCTATTGAACAACTTTGGGATCATTTGGAATGCACCCCAGTTCTCATCACCCCACATCGTTGCCTGACTTTACTAACACCCTTGTTGCCCCAATCGAGCACAAATCTCCATAAGCACACACCAAAAAATCTAGTGCAACATCTTCCCAGAAGAGTGGAGGTTATTATAACTGAAAAAAATGGGGACTAAATGTGGAAGGGGATGTTCAAAAAGCACATGAATCTTATAATCAGGAGTCCATAAACCTTTGTTTATTTTTTCGATAGAAAGCCAATGCAGGCAGAGTTGAGAGTTTTCAATCTCTTCTCCTCAGTACTAAACCTAACTTGTATCTAATAGGATGGAGGGATACAGAGCGCTGATATCACACTGAAGGTGATCGTTTTCCAATGAGAGTGAAAAAACCTGGAGTGTTTAATTTATTTTACAGCAGAGCAATATATTTCTTTAACATGTCTTAAAACACAAAAGGGACAGCTGGGAGATTATTTACAAAAAATGCTAAAAAAAAAAAAAAAAAAAAAAAAAATATATATATATATATATATATATATATATATATATATATATATATATATATATATATATATATATATATAAAGAAGAAAACTTCACGACAACAAAGTGTGTTATCAGATTACATGCGGCATCCTCCATACAAGATGTTAGAATGACCAAATTATAAATAAAAATCTGTGACTTGCGTCAAATCCGAAGCATTTCCAAGCCGTGCTGTTATTGAAGCTTGACGTCTTTCGACCAATCAGAAACGAGAATGCAGATGCTAGTGTGCCTTTCAGTTGTGTCCAGTCTGACCCTACTGTTTTGAGTTCAGAAAGATGTTTGACTGCTTATGGCTTCTCACATTTCAGTGTCAAACAGATGTTCAACACTCAGTATGTGTTTTTATAAAAAAACAAAACAAAAAAAAACCCATTTGACTCGTTGTATATTATTGTATTATATAACACAACCTAAAGTGTTCCAACTGACAGTTTTAACCCAATGTCTGGAAACAATGGAGACACACATATTAACTGCAGAGTGATCCAACATGTGGTTGTAATTGTCCAATAATAATTCAGTGAAAGTTTTGGAATTGATTCAGTTGGACAGCAATGGCATCATTGTTGAATGTTTTTAAAACTGAACTGCGGAGATGTCCTATCAACAACAGTCCTAGCAATGTGCTCTTACATAAATTCCCTTGCTTACAAAGGCCTGGATATGAAACTAACATAAAACAAACTGCATGAAAACAAGTTACATTTAATGCTTGATTAGTTTAAACCTATAAACCCCAGTAGTCTGAAGTGGTTATGTTTTGTTTGGTTGTATTTCATAGTACCACAAGCACCATGGATACTCAGACCACAGTTTTGAATTTAGAATGTATGAGTAGTTTTCTGTTTCTTAACCTGAAACATTCTGTTCTCTTAAAAACACAATTTGTCAACTCTGATCTGATCTAATTTCTAAAAATTTGCATCCACTATATGGACAAAAGTATTGAGAGACCTGAATTCCCCAGCCATATGTCATTCTTCCTCAAACTGTTACTACAAATGTTACACACTTGTATAGGACATCTTTGGGTATGGTAGAATAAAATTTCCCTTTAAACTAGGATACCCAAAACCTCTTCCAGAATGATAATATCCCTGTGACAAAGCCAGCTCTATTGAGATATAGTTTGTATGGGTTAAAGTGTTAAATTCTAAATAATGAATATCTTGAGTGAACTCAACCCTATTGAACACTATTGGGATGAACTGTAAAGCTGACTGAATTTGCACACAAATCTCCACAGGCACACTCCAAAATCTAGTGGAACATCTTCTCAGAACAGTGGAGTTTATGTTCAAAAAGCACAAAGAATCAAATGCTCAGGTGTCCACATGCTTCTGTCCATAATATTGTAGTTTGCATGAATATATGTATAATTGAAAAAGCTAGTTTTAATGAAATGCACTTAATCAGAATTTTCACTCCAGGTAGATTTACTTCCTATACTTACGTATATTGATATGCACATTTACATCTCAAATTAAAGAATTATACATTAGAGCTAAAAACAAACCTTTTTGAATGAACATGTTTTAACATTTTCCCTGCAGGAGCCTTGCCTTCAACAGTCTGGAGTCTCTACCAAAAGATCTCTTTAAAGGAGTAGATACTTTGACAAAAGTGTATGTATTCATTAAACTTTCAACTCTACAATTGGATTAACTGGTTATGAGAAAACCTGATGATGAAACTGTTCTTGATCGTGTGTTTTTTTTCCAGTGACTTGCGTGGAAATCTGTTCACCTGCGATTGCAAATTGAAGTGGCTGGTGGACTGGATTTATCACACGAACGCAACCGTAGACCAGATATACTGCAACAGCCCTCCAGCCTATCAAGGAAAGAAAATCAACGATCTTACTCCACAGTCATTCGATTGCATAACAACTGGTCAGTTCTTCATTCTTACACTCGTATGCCATTATTCAGGGATTGATATTTCAACAATAAGCTTGTGTTTGTTTTTTCGTTACAGATTTTTCACTGCTGAAATCTCTCGATTTCCAGTCCATTTCAGTGGAGACATTTACTTTTGGTGGTGACCAGTATGTGGTGTTCGCCCAGCCTTTCATTGGAAGATGTAGCTTCATGGAGTGGGATCATGTACAAATGGAATTTCGGAATTTTGACAACATAACAAGTATGTGTTTTACAGTGTACTGTGATTATCCAAGCAAGCATTCTGTCCAATCAGAAGCATCTTACAATTCAATTAGAAGCAAAGTTTCACACCCCAAAGAAATCACTTAGATATTATGACTTCCTTTTTTTTAACAGGCACCTCAACTGTTATTTGCAAACCTCTGGTGATCGACGATCAGCTGTTTGTCATTGTAGCTCAGCTCTTCGGTGGTTCGCACATCTACAAGCGAGACATCTCTGCCAACAAGTTCATCAAAATCCAAGACATCGACATCCTGAAAATCCGCAAGCCTAACGACGTGGAGGTGTTCCGCCTGGACGGAGAGTCCTTCTTCGTCATTGCTGACAGCTCCAAAGCCGGTTCGACCACTGTGTACAAGTGGAACGGCAACGGTTTTTACTCGCACCAGTCGCTGCACCCGTGGTACCGAGACACGGACGTGGAGTACCTGGAAATCTCTGGCAAGTCACACCTGATCTTATCCAGCAGCTCACAGCGGCCTGTCGTCTACCAGTGGAACAGGAGCTCTAAGCTGTTCGAGAGGCGCACAGACATCCCCGAGATGGAGGACGTGTATGCTGTGAAACACTTCCAAGTGAAGGCCGAACTCTACGTGTGCCTGACACGCTTCATCGGTGACTCCAAGGTGATGAAATGGGACGGCGCCATGTTCGAAGAGGTTCAGAGCGTGCCGTCGCGAGGCTCCATGGTCTTCCAGCCGTTCACCGTGGCGGACTGGCAGTACGCCATCCTGGGAAGCGACTACTCCTTCACTCAGGTGTACCGCTGGGACGCCAAGAAAGGCCAGTTCATTCACTTCCAAGAGGTCAACATCCAAGCACCAAGAGCGTTCTCGCTGGTGTCCATTGATAACCGAGAGTTCCTCCTGGCATCCAGTTTTAAGGGGCAAACACGCATTTACGAACACTTGATCCTTGACTTAAGTGATTGATTAAATGGAGAATTGGGAGGTGAAGCGATCCTTTTAACTTTGAAGGTCAATGGGGAGAAGATACTGATAACTCAGTGATGCTTTCTGGCAGAATGGATGACATGGGTAGCACACATGCATGCCATAGGTGTCCATCATCGCTTGAAATCCATATTGTTAAGCCATGCTCTAACACTTCACTGTTTTGGTGGTTTCTGTAAACACCTACTGAAAATAGACCTTTTATTCTATTCTATTTATTTTCCTGTTTGAAACGAGTAAAACCGCTAAATTCAATGTTTACATTTTACCCCCTGCTTTCCATTTGTAAAACTGAATTACATATTTTCTAAGACATGGGACCAAACCAGCAAAAGAATTTGATAGAATTTTAAAATCGTTTTAATCGACGTTGGTTTGTATGATCTGTAAGCGCAACTTAAGACATCCTTTTAATAATTCAATCCAGTAACAGTTATATGTGATTCTGAATTTATACAAGACCATACTATCATGGCATTAATCTATCGGACCAACAATCGTGTTTGAATTCATTATGCCTGCATTGTTTTTGAAACCAAAGGTCAAAACTGAAGCCATGGTTTAAAATTTAAATAAAAACCTTACAATCAAAGTGTACCTGCTTATTTATCCGACTGCATGGTTTGTATCCCCCGAGTTCAGGGGTGTCCAATCTTTTCAACAAAGGGCCGGTGTGGGTGTAGGATTTCATTCTGACCAAGCGAGTCCACACCAAATTCTACCTGTTTAAATCTAATGAATTTCATTTTCGATGACTATCAGGTGTGGCCCTTGATTGGTTGGGATGAAAACCAGCACCAACACCAGTCCTTTGTGAAAAAGATTGGAGACCTCTGCCCTAGCCAAAATAACAAAGGTAGCTAGCATAATATTAGGGTTTGAATTAGAGGTTGAATATATCTTGTAATTCAAGATTCCAAACTCGTCCATGTTCATACGGCATTTTTGTTTTTGCACAGGATTCGATTCCCAGTGCTTCAGTTTGATGTTTTTCAATCTGCCTGGGTGTCTGTTGTCATGCAGGGTATGCTTTGAACTTCTTGGAAAGTCTGAACATTTCCTGTGTCTCTAAAGCATTGCCTGCCACCCCTTACTGATAGTCATGTGTTAATAGGAATATACAATACTGGCTTTGTTGCCATGATTTACTGGCAGGGCAGGACAAGTTCATGTAGGATCCATGCTCTGGCCTGAATGTTGTTGAAGGATTTCAGCTCATTTTCACGTTGCCCAGAGCAACGCGTTTGCCAAACTGCCTTAACAGGGGGCTGCATCTGCTCTTGCACAGCAGGGATTTCTTATTTTCAGGGATAATACTACATCCCAGAGCAGTAAAACAGTAGGGGACTATGTTAAACAACCCTTACAGGCTGCAGGCTTGCTGTATATTCTAACATGGATAAGCTTTCCCTCTATTTCCCTATACACATAATTAATCTGTGTTGTGTGTGTGCTGCGTGTTATTTTCTACCTCGAGGTCAAGAAGCTTTCGGTTTTAAAAGCGTGCTCTGTTAGGGGGGTTTACTCTTTTTAATAGCTGGATTTCAGTAGCAGCTGTCAGGCACACATGCAGCATTTATCCAATTAGTCGTGTACAAATGGGCGTGAACACACTAGTGTTTAATTCAGGTAAGTTTAATATTGTGCACTAGTGAAATGGAATCGGAGGGTCCTAAACAAAAGCCGTGCGCACACAAATGCCAGGATGTTTAACACTTCAGATTATGAGGGGTGAACCAGTGTGGGCTTGAAGCAAGGACTATTTAAAATCCTCAACAAGCCATAGCTATATGCTAATATTCCAACACGTTTCACGTGTGATCAATTTTCCAATTTCATGTCAATCTTTCCGCATTCTAGTTAATGTCACACGTTTGTCTGTTTTTTTGGTTTTTTATATCTCTCCCAAACCTGAATATCTGACATAAAGTATACTATTGCATGTGGCAATGCATAGGCAAAAACAAACAAAAAAGTAAAAAAAAAAAAACACAAAAAAACAAATATAATTCCTTTCTCATTTTTTTTTTTATCAAATACTAAATGCCTCTCTAATACAAAGCAGCACATAGCAGGCATAGTGAGTGGAATAAATACAAGAACGGCGAAAGATATGCAGCAGAAATGAGCAAAATAAAGAGAACTGTATATACGATTACAATAGAGTTCGAGTGTTTGCTCCAGTTCGCAGTAATTCTCCAGTGTCGACAGGTTGTGCAAGTAGAGTGTTTTACCACTCAGTGTAATACTTAGTGCAACAAATCCTTGCTATGAAGTCCATATTTCTTTTTTCAGCCTTAAACTCTTCCATGGCTTTTTTTTTTTTCATGTCATAAAAAAAAAGAACAAAGAAAAGTGTAAAAATGTACCCAAACGTTATCCTGTACAGCAATCAAAATGTTCAGACCACACCTGCAGGACGACATATGCATATACATATAATGCAGTCTTTGATAAATAGCCGTGTCTATCTACGTACTTAACTGTACATTTTGAAAATCCGCAATAGGTATTATTTGGTAGCTCGGTCAACAGAGGAATCGTTTAAAATGTCTGTTAAACATGTAGCACATTCTTAACACAATTGGATAAAGGATGTACCTGCGTGGCAAAATGCCAATGTGCCTCCTGATGACGGAAAAAACTAAGAGCTAAAAAGAAGCACAGTAGAACTTGCATAACTAACTAGTTACCATTAGCTTTCGTTGACATTTAGCAATGTTGGTTTTTCGGCTATGCTATTAAGAGGGAGGATACAAAATATAAGCATGTAAATATTTTTTGTAGTTACCGTCTTTGACATCTCGGCCAAAATGTTTTTCTACACTTATATTAATATGCCCCACTCCTTTATTAGTAGTTGCTAAATGCAGAATTTGCTGCACCAAAGCCCTGAAAACTATTAACAAAGTGTAATACTGCCTTGCATAAGTGTACACCCCCTTGGTTTCTTCCAATAAAATAAAAATAAATAATTCTCTTTACAGCATTGGCAGGGTTTCCACAATTGGGGAGAAAACATAGATTTCTCAAGGGTGTGGATAAAAAGAGTTCTCTGGCCTACTGAGAAATGAACCATTCTGGCCTAATCTTTGGCAGGTACTCAACTCTGCTCATCACCCTGAGAACACCATTGATAGAGAGTGAAGCATGGTGGTGGTTGCATTATATTGTGTGGATGCTTTTTAACTAGCAGGGTAAGGGTTGAATGCAATGTTGATGACACCACGAGGCAAACTTTGAGGAAAAACCTGTTTCAGCCTCAAGATTAGGGCAATAGATCTTGTAGTCCCACCAAGAAAAATATTGCTGAATTGCTGTTCAGTGCTGTTCTAATATAGTGGTTCTATACTAAGGAATGGGTTCGACTGGCTTAGCAAAGCAAAAAAAAAAAAAAAATCCAGATTCAATCCATTCAAGATTCTTTACCAAAAATTGAGTAGAAAAAATGAGTAAAGCCTGGCAAAAATCACAGCATCTAAATATATAGAAAGCTGATAAAGCCTTGCCCAGGGTGCTCATGGATAAGGGGAGTGAATACTTATGCAACTAACAAATATTTTTTTGGTTGAAGACTATGATGTTATAAAAATCCTAATTCATTTAATTTTACTACAAGGGTGTAACATTACAATAAAGTGGAAAGGAGGGGGTGAATACTTCTGCAAGGCACTGTATATATATATGTGACAGTCTGGGAGAACCTTATACATGGTGAATTTTTCTCATTTCCAACTATATATATTTCTCAAATCGGATTTCCTGAAGTGAAATATGTTTCTCTTTTGGATTTTCCACAACCACAAGCTATAGCGGTTAAATGCTGTTGATGGCGTCATAGATTCTGTCGTGCAGGAGATTTACATACGTCTTACATCATGCTAGCAAGGTTATAAATATCTTTAGGCAGAGTGACTGTTTTCCTTAACGATATCGCTGCAGGAAGAGATATTTTTGGTGTCTGTGGAAAGTCTTTTTTTTTTTGCCCGTTTAATGGAAATTTATCCACAGCAACATGTTTTCCCAGACCAGCACACATATAATCCTATCAGCTTCAAACTCCCATTATTGATTGGGGGCTATGTCAAATGAGAAGGTGAGAAAAGTGAATGGAAACGCAAAACTTACAGGATGAGCACCGGACATTCTGTTAAGGCAGCACCTCGGCTCTAGCCAAATGTGAACCAAACTTACGCTGCAGGCCCACATTGAGCCACAGTGTTTCCCTTCTGTGCCCCTGTCAGAGCTTGAGCTCGTCAGCGATTTTACAGGCGATGTTCTTGAAGGCTATGGACGTGCCTGAAATGCGCTTGAAGCGCACCCCGTTGAGGGAGAGGCGTGGTAGCTTGCAGACTTCCATCTCCCACTGGACCAAACTGTCATGGCGAGCGTCGCCGTGCACGCAGAAAAGCAGGAAGCGCTCACGCTGCTCGTAGTCGCAGCCGTTGTCATCTAGCACTTTGCGGATCTCGCGCATCATGTCACCTGGCTCCATGGAAGACGTCGTCTTCATGCTCCATGTGAAGCGCAGGGAGCGGGGCTTCGAGTCGCGGCTCTCGTCTTTCGATTCTCCCAATGTGCTCCTGTCAGCAAAATGGAGAATTCTTTTGTGGGAAAGACGGTCTCTCTGACCTTTTTATTAACCTGTACAATACACACATTTTCGAAAATAAAGAATTACCTTGGCGACTCTGACTTTCCACTTGCCTCCCCTTCACTTGGAACCCTCAGAAAAAATCAGAAGACCAATAATCACCATGTCCAAAACACACACAAAGCAGAGTGGTACAAAGTCAGAGATGGTATGGGAGTGCATTAGTGTCTGTGGAATGGGCAGCTTGCACATTTGGAAAGGCTCCATCAATGCTAAACAGCATATACAGGTTTTAGAGCAACAAATGCTTCGATTAGAAAAAAACGTGGGAAGGCCTTGCATATTTAAGCTAAACAATGCTATTGCAGAGGGATATGGAGACGGATAATCCGTTTTGGCGCCCCCTAATGGGAGAAGCCAAAAGAAGAAGAAGAAGAATGCTAACTGCATGATGCATGTATTACAGTAGCATGACTACGTAGTAGAAGAATCTGGGCGCTGGCCTGTCTGCAGTCTAGACCTTTCACCATTTAAAAACTTTTGAGGCATTATGAAAAGAAAAATACAACAAAGAACACCTGGAACTGTTGAGCAGCTGAAATCCTGTATCAGAAAACTATGGGACAACATTCCTCTCCCAAAACTTCAGCAACTGGTCTCCTTAGTTACCAGATGTATACGAACAGAAGCCATGATGCTACACAGAGGAAAACATGGTCCTGTTCCACCTTTTTCTGAGACCATCTATTTCAAAAGGACCTTATTTTTTCCTTGAAATAGTATATATTCTAATTTTAAACATTAGATATGTTTTTTTCTTTGTGAATAGAATATAGATTTATGAGATTTGTAAATAATTGCTTCGTTTTTATTTACATTTTACACAGAGTCCCAACTTTATTGGAATTGGGATTGTAGCTGAAACAGTGGCGATGAGGCGTTCAAGATACAGCTGAAAATCATCCAGGGGTTTACTATCCATACTTATATTAGTAGTAGCATAATGCACGCTCCAATCCTAATATACAGCTGTGCTGGAATATGTAAATGTTCTTCACTGTGATGCCTTTATTATTATCATTATTATTATTATTATTATTATTATTATTATTATTATTATTATTATTATATTGACAGCTAGTCAGTGGGTGGACTATAAATTGAAAATATCCATCGATAACTATTGCTACAGTGTATTATCTGTTATTTAGATGCAATGGAACACATTTGCATATTATTTATGGCGAGTACATCGGGTCTATAATGTCTGTTTGATGCTACGTCTCCTCTGAATAACAAACAGGAAATAGAAAACCGAATAATGCTGTGTGTGCTGTAAGATTGTTATCTGTGCAATTTGTACTTTTATAGGATGATGTATGTTTAATCTATTTACTTTCAGTTTAGTCTCCAGAGACATTAATACATTTTAGAGGGGTTTCGTCATTCTGATGATTTCACATGACTGAAAAGGTCTTAAAACGATTGCATACCATTCAAGTCAATGTAGTTTTATATGTACAGTACTTTTAACACTGAGCAAGCAGCTTTACAGAAATAAATAGATTACAAATATATATATAAAAACATCCAAAATGAGTCCCTAAAAGCAGAGGTGGAAATTAATGAATTTACATTTACTGTACTGTACTTTTTAAAGTAGTTTTTAAAATGTGTAATTTTACTTCTACTTAAGTATGTTTTGTTTAAAGTATTGCACTTAACCACATTTTAAATAAATAAAGGTCATTTATAAAGGTTTTCCTTCAATTTAAAACTACTAGTTTGAGATTTATATCCCCTTGTCCTTACACTAGAATCCCCCACTCCACCCCCTGCTGTTAAAAAAAGGAACTGTCAAAATTGTACTCTACATTTCAAATGAGCTATTTTTTACTTTTACTCGAGTAGATTTGTAGATTTCTAGACCCGGTAACTTGAACTTAAGCAAAATTTCATTGAATGAACACTACTTTTACTTATGCAATATGCAATATTTTAACACTACTTTTACTTATATAATATTTTATTACTCCTTTATTACTCCTTCCACCTCTGCCTAGAGCTAGTGGCGACAATGTCGAGGAAAAACTTCCTGAGATGGTAATTGGAAGAAACCTTGAGAGAAACCAGACTCAAAAGAGAGCTTGTGGGTGACACTGAATGTCCATTCACTATAGTTCCATCATTGTTGAGGTTGTTCACTGATAGACACTTGAGAATAAAACTGTTCATGGCCATTGTATACCCCAAGCCATTATAGCACACTATATATATTAGTTACAGTCCAAATCCATCCTTATCATCCTTTCTACTTTCACAGCAATCACATGGTTCTTTAGGCTGTTCGTCCTCAGCTGCACAAAGCAGGTTCCAATTCTGAGTTTTTTTCTAATGGCCATGGTGCTTTCATTTGTTTGCTTCATAATACACAATGCCAAAACTACTTCCTTGGATATTAAAAAATAAAATATATATATATATATAGAAAGACTTGTTTTGCTAAGCATATATTATACATATATTTCTCTGAGATGCAGTTTTATCTTCATCCCACACGCCACTTTTAAATTCTCGTATCTGGTACATTAATTTTTAATTCATTACTATTCTTAGACATTATTGTTTCTATAGTAACCACGAATGAGCAGGAACATTTGTGGTGGCGCATCACATTATCTAAGGCTGATAATTCACTGAATGTAATCAGATATTACCCAGGACAGGGTGGAACCCTATACACAGCCTCAATAAAACTAAATGCTATTATGCCCAGTGATGTTGCACGTCACGGTATTTTCTGTCAGTGATAATAACAATTGAGCAGCAATATTAATTATATTTACATACAAATTCAGACACTTTCTGCTCTATTCCGAATGTTGTGTTTATGTCCACATGCATTTTTCTGGGTTGTCCAGTTTCCTTCTGGTGCATCGGCTAATTAAAAATGTCTCTTATCCAAAAATTACAAAAATCTCGCATGAAGTATTCTTAAAGGAATCTCCAGGTTAACTGCAATTCTGATCTTCTAAAAGAATAACGTGCGTTTTTTAACTGTAATTTGTTTTTCAGCCACAGGAATATTTCCAGGGCGGAGGAGGGTTTGTTTTGAAAGTTGGAAACTCTGTGTTAGAGCTGCTATTATATAAGTAATAACAGAAACGAGCTCGACATGCATTGTGTAAAGTCGTGTGTAAATTAAACAACAGAAAAAAAATTGCTGCGATAAAAATGAAACACATCGCTGACGCCGTTTACCTGCGTGCAAACTTGGAGGTAATTTTGCTGATGATGCCGGTGGATGTGCCCCGGCGTGCTGGTGCTAGGGCGCCTGTGTCATGGCAGAGGGTGGGCGAGGCAGGTGGGCCGTTGTACGTGGCACTGCGGCGCTCGTGTAGCTGCGCTCCGTGAAAGGTGCTCCGGCTGGACGTCCCTCTGGGGAAATGCGTGCGTTCTGGAGTGCTGATGCTGTGATCGGAGGGCGAGGTGGACGGAGGCCTGGTACTTGGACTGAGGAAAAGAACAGAGGGAATACACGTTATAAAATCCGAATGTGCACTAGGCACTAGAGGTCGATCACAGTTGATTGCTGTTAGTTGATTGGCTATCGGCAAAAATCAATACAGTAAAACCCCGTTGTACGAGCAACCTATAGTACGAGCAAATGGAGATACGAGCAAACTCGCTCACAAAATTTTACCCTGTTTCACGAGCAAATTTCGAAGGCACGAGCAAACGCACGCTCCCGGTTCCCCGTTTTCAGCGGAGGGTCACATCAGTCTCTTAGTTGATGACGTATCACTCGGTCGCTCTTCGTTGTTCAGTGCAGCAAAAACGTAACTTTTTTTAGTTTTATATTTTTATTTCACTAGAAATCTTGAAAAATGTCTCCAAAGTAAATCAGTGATTGTGCTGTAAAAAAACGAAAGTAAATAGAATTACCATGGAAACCGAGGAGGTTATGAGCGTGATGTGCATCTCACACGCGCAATCAACTACCACATGGGTAAGTGTTATGCGAGAAACAGAGGCGGAAGCTGAAGTCAAAGCAAACAAAGTTTATTTTGCAAAAACGCGTACTCGCAGTAACTGGGATGTAATCCAGTGGTGCGCGGTGGGAGCGCGGTCCACTAGTCCAGAACTGGATGAGAAGCAGTCTGTGTAATAACCAAAGGAGCGCGTAGAAGACGCGCGCTGACCACAAGCACGGGAGAATCGTGACATGTACAGCCAAACCATTGATAATAACGGACAGTGAGTGAGGGTGAATGAGGGGTTTATATATGGTTGGGTGATGAGTGCTAAACGAGATTCAGGTGTGTGATTAGTAAGCCGGCGAGCAGCTCCGTGCGGGCAGGGGCACGCACGGGAGAAGAATCAGGGAGCTCCCTGACAGTAAGTGTTAAATCATGTTTACATTACGGTAATTTGCGATGTATTTGTTTGTTTAAATAGGCTACAATTACTTTTTAAGTGCAGAAATAAGCGATCGAATGAGATCTCGGAACGGATTAAATCACTTTTACATTCATTCTTATGGGGAAAATCAGTTCGAACGTACGAGCAAATAGACCTATAAGCAACTTTCCAGAACGAATTATGCTCGCACAACGGGGTTCCACTGTACCGATAGTTTTTCCAGCTGTCGTTACGAGAGCGGCATCTAGAGGCGAATCACTGACGCCACATGCCGTTGGTTTTTACACTTGTAAACAGCATGCTGCACGGAGAGAGCACAGCGAGCGCTATATTATATTTCTTATTTAATTGATTAAATGATTATATTGATTAATAAATATATTCATATTTATTTAGCACATTTTTACGATTTAGTCCTTTTTTTTTTATAATGTTCAGTATTATTTTTCATGGAGTGTTAAGTTCGTTTGTTTATTCCAGTATTCATTTAAAAAAAAAAATATCGGTTGATTTTATCGGCAAGTACGAGATAAGCTATCGGTATCGGCAAAATCCACTATTGTTCGACCTCTAGTTGGCACGTGGCAATGTCATTTTCATATCAAATCGTAATATGGACTCAAAGGCTAAATGAAAGAAATGGCACCACCTGCTGGTGATTTAAAGCAAAGCATGCGAGTACAGTGTGTATGTGGATTCGCCACGATTTTTGTTTACCTTCCCTTGTATTCGCTGTTGTCTTCTATAGGTGGCAGCGTGGTTTTGGACGAAGCGCCTGAGGAAGACACGGATTTCAAGTATCTCTGTCTTGTAGGCATCAGAACCGAAGTGGCACCGGAGGCTGACGTAGTGCTGCCCGAGACCTCTGTTAAGCTGCAGAGAGAGAGTGATAGACTGAGAAAGACTAAAACTAAAATGCATTTATATCCACTGTAATGCAACACAGCATTAAAGAAATCTGTATACAGCTGTGTCTATTAACACTCATTTCTTTTTTTTTACTGACTTGTCACTTTGGTAGTCTCTTTGTGCTACCAGACCACTACCTTAAAAGGTAACTCAAGGCATTTGTACTTGATCTTGAGTCAGTGACATAGACTGACAAGATTCTTCTTTCATAGCAATGCTGACTCTGCTATTTTATGACACCACGGCTATAGAAACCATCAATATCATACAGAAACGCAGTATAACAGAGCACCGCATCACACACAGGAATCTTGTACAGTCAGAATGAATGACTATTACTAAAGAAAGAAACCCGTTGAACACAAATCAACCCGTCTCTTTTAACCTTAGCCACAGTTTTTCTGGGAATTGTTGTAGAATGGAAAAATCGCTATTAATTCTACATAAATATATATCTGAGCATGTGCAGCTGGCTGCAGTCAAACTAGTCGTGACTGGACGCCAGCTAGGTGGGGTCTCAAAGTGCCCAAATCGCAGTCTGATTGTTTAAAGCGCGGCTCTGGAACTGCATGCAGCTCTTCAGCCCCCCCTGCTGGGGCTCCTCGCAGCCTTGACAAAATAACGCAAAAATTATATTAATTTCATTTTTTGTAACACAGTGGAGTGTTTTACAGGGAACAAACCTTATCTTGTCATAACAGATGCGAGAAGAAAAAAGTTTTAATATTTTGTCAATTGAACAATACGTCCCTTCCTCTCTACTTCCCGCACTTTGACCAGAAAACCGTTCACCGGACGGAGAATGTGAAATAATCGTTCATTCATTTATCGTATCATCTATTCCGCACGCCAGTCTCCCATTGCCAGGCAACAGTCCCACATCCTGCCAGGGGCAAAAAGTTATAAATAGCTAACATCCAAATACAATAGAAATCACACCTAGTGCCACCTAGTGTCGAAACTCAGCAGCTATTTTACACCTGCATAAAACAACAAATTGTGTTCTATTCATTTAAAAGTCACGTCTTTTGTGGCTCCAGGCAAATTTAATTTGGTCAGAAAGGATCCAAAATGGTTCTTTATATCATAAAGGTTTCAGACCTCTGGGTTAAGCTACTTTTAGGCCTGTAGTGAAGGCCTTGCTGGCCCTGATTATATAAAAATATTTTATATAATTTAATTTAGATTTTACAAGTGTTTTACCTGCTGTCTTTGCCATTGGGGATGGTGGAGGAACGGTCAGCTGACCGCTCACACACGTATGTGTTCCTGCGTGCCAAGCCTCCATTAGTCTAGAAAAAACCCCAGACATTCAGTCAGAACAGAGAAAATATCTATAACCATGTAAATATATATATATATATATATATATATATATATACTGTCTGCAGCAGTCAAAAAACAGTGCATCTGTAAATCGGCCTCCATATGTTAAGTCATGTTTCATCTACTGCACATGTGCTAACAGAAGAGTTAATGGGTTCTTGTGTTTTTCTAGGAAAAAAAAGAGTGGGCGGAGTTTCAATCGGTGTGTTGAACGTGACAAATCAATAAAGTGGTTTAAATGCTAAAACTGCTGTAGTTATTGAATCAACATACAGTATTGCAAGGTTGTAAAATAATAATTATTTTGTACATTTCCCCATTAAGATTTATTTGCTATCAAATAATTAACAAGCCATACTGGTTTTGTTCTCGTGTACAGCATCGTGGACTGTGTGGACAATGAGTGCACATAAATCTGAGAAAAAGTTATGAAATAGGAGTGTGACAGAATGAGTGCATGTTCTTACTCCAGCTGATGTAGCAGATTTTTTCCTCTCCAGGGCGGCCAGAGGAGACGCTGGTACATCTCCTTTTGAGTTGGAGCTCAGCAGCTTGCGCGAGTTCTCACACTCCTCCTTCTGTTCGCTCTCTAGACAGCTGCGCTTTGTGTACGACACTACAGGCGGGACTGAGGGACCCACTGAAGGTATACGCACACAAATATTAAATATCAGTTTGTGTGGAAAAAAAATACAAAAATTGTATATAAATGCCGTTTACTCAAAGGGTTTTACTCAAATACTATCAATTAATGTCAGAGAGCACAGGAGATGCTGTAAGAGCTGAACTGTCAGCACTAGTGATGGGTTGTTCCTGAAGGATTCGTTTATTCCGAATGACTCTATAATGCGACTCAGAAAAAACGAGTCGTCTCAAAAAATGATTCGTTCATTTTCTACTTTTTATCACGTGACTCTCGTACACGCTACACAATGCAATACATTTTTAAAAATGTACTTGAATTATGAAAGTCACATGACAAAAGAACTAAAGACACAGAGAGGTGAAGCTACTTAATCTGTTGAGCATAATTTGTCTTTAGCTGCTTTGTCATATTTTCATTATTGGAACTGTAGTCAAAAATCCTGTATGTAGACGTTTTGGGGGATCTGTTTATTAAAAGAAGTAACATTTTATTCTATTTCTGGCCAATGGAACGAAATGAACTAAATGACTCAAATAAAGACTCGCTCATCTTGACGAACGAGATTCAAAGAACCAAGTCACTAAAATGATCTGATATTCCCATCACTAGTTAGCACTGGAAAGTGAGAGCTTTGTTACTTCGCTTGTCTTTATATCATCCCACCGTGATCACTGAACCGTCTCTGCTGCTTCTGATTGGCCGATATACTGCGTTGGACCTTGGTGTGGGAAGGGGATTGGCTAGTGCTGGTATTGATGTCACTGGTAGGACGGGGCCTGGGAGACAAATTACTGATGGGCACAGACTCTATGCCATCAATCTGAGGGGAAAAAAGAATAATGAAAACAAAACAGATGTTTGCTTCAATATTCAGATAAAATATGTTACACTTAATATTTTAGAATTGAATCTATAATTGATAAAAAGGTGGAAAATTGATAATATAAGCTGGAAAATGGATGTTTCTGATGTTACCTGAGGGAAATAACTCATTCAGCAATGCCTTTCTGCTGGAACACAGTCTAGTTCAATAGTGTATTCACTTTATTAGCTATTTTGAACACATAAGAAGGATGAAAATCTACCACCAGGACAATGTTCGGAAAAAAAAAACGCCCAGTCTGATGAATGCTCTAATCAGGGATTTAGAATCAGGTGAAATTAGGATCCTCCTTCTGAAGTAAATTTCTCATGAGTTGTGTTAAAACATTAATACATTTGCACTCGGTGGTCATTTGGTGGACAGTGGTTGTGATGCAGACTCAGCAGACTGATCTGTAAGCTGGTTATAATGCCATAGCAAAACCAATAAACTTCCCGGCTTCTACTGGGTTCGAATCACAACTCACAGAACCCTACAGTCCTAGAAACATCTACTCAGAAAGGCTTGAATGTGACACACTATTCATGTAAAGAATAAAAATGTACTTGTATCTCATTGTTCATCCTGCTTGTGAACTAGTCATATACAGTGTCTGTCTAACGTTTGGAAACAAATAGTCCTTCATCATTTAAACCTGCATGTTCCTTTAATATCTGTGCAACAAACTAGGTGATTTATACATATATATAAATGTACAAATGTTTAACTTTATTTCCAGTGAAAAATCCTTCTTTATTATGAATAACAGCTTTACACACTCTTCACATCCGGACAATTCGTTTCTCCAAACAATTATCTGAAATACTTTGGCCGTGTCTCTGTAGAACATACTAAAAATGATCTTCACTAGTTGGAGATTTCTTTCTGACCTTGTGATCCACTTCATCCCAGAGCAGTTCAGTATGATTTAGGTGCAGTAACTGGGCAGAATATTCCATGATAGATATCACTCCAGGACACTTTTGACTCTCTATAGAACACTTTCAGTGCCTTGATGTACACAGTCCAGACATAATTGCATGGCATGTGGCAAAAGTATGGAATGGTAGCCATGTTGGTTCAGGTTTCCTTTCACCACTTCATTACATACATATATAATATTTTAGCATGTTTGTATACCAAGAAACTTGACATTAATTTTATACAAAAATGATAGAAGTCCAAACTTTCTATCTATCTATCTATCTATCTATCTATCTATCTATCTATCTATCTATCTATCTATCTATCTATCTATCTATCTATCCATCCATCCATCCATCCATCCATCCACCTGTACGACTTGCTCAAGGGCCCAGCACTGACAGCATGGTGGTGGGATTTAACCTTCTGATCCAATGTCCAATGCCTTAACCACTAACCTACCACCTCCTATCTATCTATCTATCTATCTATCTATCTATCTATCTATCTATCTATCTATCTATCTATCTATCTATCTATCTATCTGTCATATCTATGTTATATAATTAGGATTAGATAGATGTTTAAATGCTTAATTCAAGGATCAATTTCTTGATATGCTCAGTCTCTTGCAGAATAAATATCTGCTGTTAAATATCAATGCTGTTACATTTGTGTGCTTACCTCTGGAGGTTTCCTCCCCAATAATAGATAAGTCGCCATGACTTCGTCGTATTTCTGTCCCTTGAGAGCATCCGTAATTTCATCTTTTGGGAATCCCATAGTCACCATCAGCTCTGAGGAACACAGATGTAAAAGAGCGCAGATGAACTCTCTTATCAGATGTATGTCCATGCAAATGATTACAATTGAGGGAGCACTTAGAAACCTAAAACACTAATGCAGGTATTATTAATAAGGAATAATGAATAATGGGGAGATTTGGTATTTACTGTTATTATACTCATACATGACGTATTTCCTGAGATTGACACTCTTACGTCATGTGAATAGATAATTATCATAGATCACCAGAAGATGGCGCCAGAACTCAATAATTCAAAAGTTTCAAGTATATAACTCAATAAGAATGGATGTATAAAATCTACCTGAAATTCGTGTTAAGATAAAATTTTAAATGTGCCATTTGCAAAAAGTTTCTCTACTTTTATAGTAGATGCAATGCTAGTGCTAGTGCTAATTCTGACACACTTCTGCAGCCTAGAGTTCCTGTTTCCTCTGCACTTGTAAGTCACCTTCTGCTGTTATGAAGAGTCTCATGTGGATTCTCCATGTGCATCTGCATTTCCTTGAAAGACTTACTGTACGCTCAAGACTTACCCTTGCCTCAGTGGATCATGTGACCTCAAAACTGTAAACTCATTAAGATTATCTAAACCTAAATCTGGATTTCTGTTCTTTTTTTATTTTTTTATATAAAGTTATTTAATAACTTTAAGCTATGATGTGTGAACCTGTGATATGTGAAAATATGGCTTTCAAAAATAAAGTCTAGCATGTAGGATATTTCTTATGCGAGCTGTGAGCTGATTAAATATACAGGTTGCCAACTCTGGTCCTGAAGAATCCTCTATTCCACACAATTCAGTGTATTTTCCTGCCCCCAATTCACCTGCTTTTGAATAATCAACTATATTACAGTTGAAGCGGGTGTGCAGGAAAACCATCAACTGTCCAGGAGTACTTTGTTGAAATACTAACTGTTATATATGATTTATGGCAGTACATCCTGAATCATCTTTAGTGTTTTGAGTGTTGGACGGGACATTTACCGATCCTTTTACTGTCATTGAATACAGGCTCTGGTTCAGTATAAGGTTGCAGCTCCTCATCGTCATGGCCCACGTTCATCCATTTATCCTTCATGATTTGCTAAAATAAATACAAATTAATAATGAGTAATACTAATAATAAATTATACCCTACTGCAAACAAATACTAATGAGAATTTAAGGAATTAAAAGAAAAAAGAAAACAGGAACGTTACCTCTAAACTGCCCCGTTTGGTGGGGTTCAGCACTAATAGCCTTTTAAGCAAGTTTTCACAGTCTGTAGACATGTAGAAGGGGATGCGGTACTTTCCTCTTAACACCCTCTCTCTCAGCTCCTAATAGACAACACACATGACCAAATAGCATAAATAACTCATGAACACAGGTCCATATTATTTATGTCCATATACATACTGTATGCATAATGATCGTAAGAAGGAGTGCATTATTTTTCTAAATCAGTAAAAAAAAAAAATTACCTCAGACTGATATTTTTCAATATATTGTTTCTATACTAACAGCTCATACACATACTTTTCCCAGTCCCTCCTCATGATCTAAGACTGCTAATAATTTATTATACATTATTATATAAAAGTTTTATTGCAATGTGTAATTTCATACATCGTACATTTAGATTCAGGTTAAAAAGAAATATATACAATGTATTTTGGAGCATGACAAGTTTTTTTCAAATGTAATGGAAACTTTATATGTATATACAGACTGTATGGCAAAAGCAGTGAGCGCAAAGCCAGCTCCATGCAGATATAGTTTACATGGGTTGGAGTGGAAGAGCTTGAGTGTCCTTCTGTAGAGCTCTGACCTCAAACCTATTGAACATCTTTTGAATGTATGTGAAAGCTGACTGCACCTCAGGCCTCCTCACCTACATCACCTGCATCAGTACCTGACTTTACTAACATCCTTGTAGCCTAATGAGCGCAAATCCCCACAAGCACACTCCAAAATCTAGTGGAACCAACTGTTATTATAACAGCAAATAGGGACTTCATGTGGAATGTGATGTTAAAAAAAAACCATATGAATTCACAAGCGTTTGCATGTAGTGTAAGTAATGTATGTCTATATTGAGATGTGTATGGTGTAGACCATCGCTTCATTATAAAAAATGATGATGCATGCAAATTATATTTATACATCTAACTCTAGAAATAATTGTTTTGTATTACTATCTAATATTTCCCATATTCACTGATATAGCTTTAAAATAATAACCTTGAGATTTTGACCGTCGAAAGGTAGTGATCCGCTGACAAGCGTATACAGGATGACCCCAAGACTCCAGACGTCGACTTCGGGCCCGTCATATTTTTTTCCCTGGAAGAGTTCAGGCGCGGCGTAGGGAGGGCTGCCGCAGAACGTGTCCAGCTTGTTTCCCACAGTGAACTCGTTGCTGAAGCCAAAGTCGGCGATCTTGATATTCATGTCGGCATCCAGCAATAAGTTTTCAGCCTTTTGGTTTAAAACGAAGAGGTGATGGTTAAGAATTCGAAGCTTTCGGACGCCTACGCTTCCGTTTCACGTAGTTTGCGTTGCAATTCTCACAGCTAACACTTACCTTGAGATCTCTATGTACTATTCTCTTCTGATGGCAGTACTGCACTGCAGATACAATCTGAAACACACCAGTAACATGCATGTGTTATAGATATTATGCTGTAGATTTGGCGGAAAAAAACAAAAAAGAAAACATGCTTTAATGACCCATTTCAGAACTGTTTAACCTAAACCACAACAAATATACGTAATAAAAAACGACTGCAAATTCACGATTTGCGTTTTACTCTTTTCAGGCCAAAATTCTCATCCGGTATTTATTCCCATTTTATACCAGTCTTTTTGAATTCTTGAATTCTGGATCTGTGATTAATTTCCTATAACAGCAGCTATGGACATTGATCCATTACTGTAATAGAGCTCACAAGTGTATATTTGTTTACTGTTGTTATAAAACATATAACATAACTTGTAGTGTGCACATTTAAATATTCATTCTGAATTAAATGAAAATATTCTTTACATAATGATTTAACTGATTGAACAAAAGTATTGGGAATTTTCCAGCCATATCTAGTTGGAGGAATGTCTTTGATGATTTTCAGTTCACTAAGAGAACTAGGAGACCCAAATGATGATGATGCTCCTGTACACAAAGCCAGCTCCATAAAAATATGCTTTACATGGGTTGCCATGAAAGATCTTGAGTGGCCTGCAATAGAGCTCTGACCTCCACCCTATTAAATGCTTTAGGGATGAATTAGAACACATGATGTACCCCAGACCTCCTCAACTCTCCTTACATCATTTCCTGACTTTACTATCAGAGATTTCCAAAAGAGTGAAAGTTATTATAACAGGAAATAGATAATAAATATGGGATATTTAAAAGCACATATGAATCTATTATATACAAACTTTTGTCCATATAATATACAATGAGTTGCTGTATGGATTTATACAGGCTGTCATTCCTGGGGCTATGGCCAAGGGAGCATGACTGGTCAGGCTCTGTGGGTATGAATGGTGATAGACTCGCTCTCCTGTCAATCCTGTCAATTCAATTGTTTCTTATGTGAGCTCGTGTATGTGAAAGAGAGCAGCTGTGGTACGCAGAACCGTGACACAGAATGACTAGTTGGCTGGTTAATTGTAGTCATAATAGAGGAAAGCTAGCCGCTAGTAGGACTTTGGTGGGAGGGTCAGGTGAGCAAATTGGAAAGAAAAAAACGTGTATTGTTTTAAATCTAGTGTTGTTATATACAGGGGTTTTGCAGGTGTCACCAAGTCAAATTTAAGACTTTTTAAAGACCATTAAGAATGAAACGAAATCCGTTTTATGTCTGTGGTAGAATCCAAGAGAGATTCATGCGAGTAACAGAAAGCTGACTGCTGTTGCATGTTGGTCTCCTTTGTGTTCGTGATACAGCGAATCATATTATATAAGAAAGAAGCACACCAAGGAAACAAACAAACAAACAAAAAAACATTTTAAAGTGCTGCAGGAGCATTTTAATGAGCGTTAGAGGTAGCATTACGGGGACATTGAAAATGAAGACCTGTAGAAAAATATGTAAATTTTTAAACTGTACTTTTTTTTACTTTTTAAGACTCTGCAGAAACCCTGTTAATAGTCTACATAGAGGAGGTAAAGCCTTTTTTTGTGTGTGTGTTGGTAAATGTGCGTCATGTGCAAAGCACGGAAATACTGTCTCTCTGCAGTGAAGCAATTTCATTAACAACCACAGAACAAACTCTTAGATAATATTGATAAACTCTAAATTTTAGCACCCCAAACTCTAAATTTCTTATTATTTAATGGCAATTCCGGTGCAGTGTCACGGGCTGGATAGAGGAAAGGCATCGGTTTATTAGTATGCAAAACCTAAAGTAGGGTGTATTGCTTTGAAAAGGTCAGATCAGTTACTGGTCTGCACCAAAGCTGCAGGTGTACTGCATGAGATTGAAGGAGGCTTTTGGTTCACACACACTCACACACACACACGGACAAACACACACAGACACACTTAACCCACACTCCTCTGATACACCATTAGTATTAAAGCGAGTCAAGCCAAAAAAAAATACAAATCATCGCTGGTGACTCATGCTTCCTCTGATTCATGCTCTACAAAGCTGTCATAAACACAATATTTATTTAATTATATTTCCTTATTAGTGTTCATTAATAATAAGAATAAATGAAGGGAATGGGCGCATTGTATTGATCAGGGTTAATGCGAAATAGAAGCAGTAGTTTACCTGACGAAACTTCGCCCTGGCTTCCTTCTCTTTCATCCGTCCGTGAGCCACCAAATAATCAAACACCTCACCTGTAACGAAAAAGCTGTCAGAGAGCTGTAATGTTTAGTGTAAACCAGTTCACAAATAATCCAGATTGAAAAAAAAATCACATTATGGGACATGCAACTACTCAGACTTGATATGAGCTAAACGCAAAAAAAACTAACAAAAAAAAAAAACAGTTGAAAGTCAACAAAAAGTCAGGCTTTTATTGGCTCGCCCTCATGAGCCCTGTCCCAATTTCCAGTCCACTCAGATTTCAAAGTCGCCTCAAGATAATCAACAAACAATTTTTCAAAAACTATGTTTGCCTTGTCAAAGGTAATGGTTATTTTAGCTGCATTAAACTGTTTTACAAAACATGCTCAAGACGCTCTATAGACAAACGTTTGTGGACACCTGAGCATAAGACTTTTAAAGGGTTTTAAAGATCCAATGCCACATTTAGTCCCCATTTGCTTTTTACAAGAACCCTCACTCTTCTGGGAAGATGCTCTACCAGAACAAGGGTGTTAGTAAAGTCAGATACTGATGTGGGGTGATGAGACCTGGGGTGCAGTCAGCATTCCAAATCATCCTAAAGATGTTTTATATGGTGGAGGTCAGAGCTCTAAAGCAGACTACTCAAGATCTTCCTCCCCAATCCATGTAAACCAAATCCTCATGGTGTTTGCTTTGTTTACAGTGATATTGTCATGATGGAACATGTTTGGGTCTCAAGTGAAGGGAAAATTGAATGCTGCCGAATCCAAAGACGTCCTGCACAATTGTACGTCTCCAACTTTGTGGTAACAGTTTGAGGAAGAACCACATATGGCTAAGAAAGTCAGGTGTCCCAATACTTTTGTCCCTATAGTATAAATGGTAAATGTCAGGAAAATCAGCCATACACGTCCACATCTGCAACCGACTGAGCAAACCAGTTCCACACAAACATGAATGGGTTTTCCTGTTGGAGTTAGTGTTTTGAACTTTAAACAAGGTCCATATAACCATCAAACCAAGTAAAAACTGTCTTCTGGAACATCTGGATTAGAAAGTATTTTTTTGTATGATAGCTCATTTTCACCAATCACAATGGAACAAATGTTTAAAAAGACACAGAGACAGTGGTTATAGACATTTGAAATCAATGGACTCGAGCCTACATAGATGTGTGACATGTCAAAACACTAGTCACAGCAGAAGAGGTCGATCTCTGGTTAAGGTAGTGACGTCACGTGACATCAATGACCCCTCCCCCCTCACAAAATGACGGCAAATATAGATTTGTGACGTATCAAAATTCCTCGGCACACAACCAATTTTTACACTTTACAACAAAAAAACGAAGCGTCAAGCACCACTTGCATTTGTTTCCGAAGTTTAAGCAATTTGTTCGGCATGAAATTGTTGTTCATTTTTTTACACTGTTTTCTATAAACTCTAGAGACCCTTTCATGCAAATCTCATCAGTTTCTAACAGTCATTAAAATCACATTTTTTTTAACCACAGCTGAACTCCTCGATTTGTACCTACATGACTTTATACAATGAACATATCAGAGTTTCTGCAATGCAATACCGATGCAACACACACCGTATGAAAAACTCACCTCCACTGGCGTATTCCATTATTAAATAAAGTGTCTTCTCAGTCTCAATTACTTCAAACAACTTCACTGAAAATGGAAAGAATATACATGAATATAGACTATACGCTTTAATAATGTAGTCATATATAACACAAATAAATATATATACCTATGTTTGGATGATTCACAATCTTCATTATTCGGACTTCCCTAAAAAGCTGTTGGAGAGAAACAAAAATAGAAATATTTCTACTGTCATTTAATATTCGTGTAATTTTTATATGTCTCATTCATTCGTCTTTTTTCCTCCTACTGTGGCATTGCTGTTCTCACCTATTTCAGCCCCTTGATTAGTGTGTTTCATTTTCTCCAAACAAAATCTTACCAAATGTCTAAATGATTTTTTTTCCCTAATATATGAGGGCCGAAATTGACGTGACTCATAAAAAAAATATATAATAATAAATTTTCCCATGCCATAAGATCAAATGTTTTGTCTTTTATATGTCCTTACATGTTCTAGCCACTAGAGGGCCTTACTGTATGCAGGTCTATTTATAGTGTTATTGGCATCACCTGTATCCCATTTCTTTGTGTATTTTTTTAGAGACCCTCTTTCACAGTTCTGTCAGGGCCAAAACTCGAACTCGGGTCAGCATCACGAGTGCCGTACACTCCCGGTCTATCCCTTTTTAACTTGATGAAAACCCATATCCAAAATCAAAGATGAAAGTCGCAAATGATCTCATTTAAAAAGGTTCAATTTAATTGTTTTATTTATAAAGAGCTTTTAAACATTGCAGCAGGAATGTAGAAGTTTAGTGCTTGTAAGTTTGACCCTCATAAGTTTATCCTTCCTGATATGTATGAGGAAGAAACCTTGAGAGGAACCAGACTCAAAAGAAATTCCATCCTCATCTGGGTGGCACCGAATGTCCATTCATTACATTTTTATCATTGTTGAGGTGCATTGAAAAAACGTAATCAACAGAAACAGACCATCTGGTTATGTATGCTATCCAGTGTAGATTGAAACAGGAAAGAAAAAGCTTTATGAGTTTGCTGTGCAGACCTGAGGTATCAAAGCGGAGAAGATTGATTCATTTGCACTGAATAAAAATGATGCACTGAGGTAGTAGCTTAGTGGTTAAGACATTGGACTTCACAAGTTCAAGTTCAAAGCCCAGCACCTCAAAGCTGCCACTGCTGGGCCCTTGAGCAAGGCCCTTGACTCTCAAATGCTCCGTTGTAACTCTGGATAAAGGGTGTCTGCCAAATGCCATTACATTAATCACATTAATGTGATTTAATGTAAATATCATCAGTACTGAATTTATTCAGTTCTATGACTGACATTTTGCACCTATATGCTGAATTTAAATCTGTTACAAACTGCAAGAACTGTACTGTTTTTCTCTTATGCAGTTTCAAGAATTCATGAAATACTGCAAAAAAAAAAAAAAAATAAGGCAACACGCTCAACTTTTGAAATCAACAACAACAGAACTCTCATAGAAAATCTCAGGTCTTTTAGAAGGATGTGTTTTGAGTGTTTGGGCAACTGTACAGAGAGGCGACAAACTGCTGACAGCTTTTGGGCCAAAATAAGCGAGGTTTGGAAAGAGGCCAAAGTTAAAAGCAAAGCAGCTTTTATGGAGATCACAAACCTGAAATCAAATTAGAACACACTAAACCCGCAAAGTCACACAGATTTTAGTTACATAAAAAATGTACCTTACACTACACTACTGCTACTAAACACACACACACACACACACACACACACACACACACACACACTCACACACACACACACACACACACACACACACACACACACACACACACACAAACACACACATTCTTATGTACACAATGTAGTCCAGAAGTCCTCAACCAAGACGCGTAAACAAATCCCTGTCCACGGAAGAGTTGATATCTTGTCGTAAGAATGTTCTGA
This sequence comes from Silurus lanzhouensis, assembly GCA_039877035.1. Classification (NCBI taxonomy): domain Eukaryota; kingdom Metazoa; phylum Chordata; class Actinopteri; order Siluriformes; family Siluridae; genus Silurus; species Silurus lanzhouensis. The sequence continues at coordinate 243,652 of JBCEWE010000127.1, read as the reverse complement.
GGAAAATGTCTATAGATATGACAGTGTATTATTTCTTGTGTGTTCTGCCTCTAGAGAGACACAATCTACATATACATACAATGCAATTCCAAAAAACCATCATGTCTACACTTGCAACACGTTCAGCTCACAAATAAGCTGTGTTTTATAATAATTTAAGAACAATTATGCAATTATGCTATGGAGACACACACACCACACACACACACACACACACACACACACACACACACAAACACACACAAACACACACACTAACGTACATATATGATAGTTGATATACAGTGAGGAAAATAAGTATTTGAACACCCTGCTATTTTGCAAGTTCTCCCACTTAGAAATCATGGAGGGGTCTGAAATTGTCATCGTAGGTGCATGTCCACTGTGAGAGACATAATCTAAAAAAAATAATCCAGAAATCACAATGTATGATTTTTTTAAACTATTTATTTGTATGATACTGCTGCAAATAAGTATTTGAACACCTGAGAATGTCAATGTTAATATTTGGTACAGTAGCCTTTGTTTGCAATTACAGAGGTCAAACGTTTCCTGTAGTTTTTCACCAGGTTTGCACACACTGCAGGAGAGATTTTGGCCCACTCCTCTACACAGATCTTCTCTAGATCAGTCAGGTTTCTGGCCGGTCGCTGAGAAACACGGAGTTTGAGCTCCCTCCAAAGATTCTCTATTGGGTTTAGGTCTGGAGACTGGCTAGGCCACGCCAGAACCTTGATATGCTTCTTACAGAGCCACTCCTTGGTTATCCTGGCTGTGTGCTTCGGGTCATTGTCATGTTGGAAGACCCAGCCTCGACCCATCTTCAATGCTCTAACTGAGGGAAGGAGGTTGTTCCCCAAAATCTCGCAATACATGGCCCCGGTCATCCTCTCCTTAATACAGTGCAGTCGTCCTGTCCCATGTGCAGAAAAACACCCCCAAAGCATGATGCTACCACCCCCATGCTTCACAGTAGGAATGGTGTTCTTGGGATGGTACTCATCATTCTTCTTTCACCAAACACGTTTAGTGGAATTATGACCCAAAAGTTATATTTTGGTCTTATCTGACCACATGACTTTCTCCCATGACTCCTCTGGATCATCCAAATGGTCATTGGCAATCTTAAGACGTGCCTGGACATGTGCTGGTTTAAGCAGGGGAACCTTCTGTGCCATGCATGATTTCAAACCATGACGTCTTAGTGTATTACCAACAGTAACCTTGGAAACAGTGGTCCCAGCTCTTTTCAGGTCATTGACCAGCTCCTCCCGTGTAGTTCTGGGCTGATTTCTCATCTTCCTTAGGATCATTGAGACCCCACGAGGTGAGATCTTGCATGGAGCCCCAGTCCGAGGGAGATTGACAGTCATGTTTAGCTTCTTCCGTTTTTTAATGATTGCTCCAACAGCGAACCTTTTTTCACCAAGCTGCTTGGCAATTTCCCCGTAGTCCTTTCCAGCCTTGTGGAGGTGTACAATTTTGTCTCTAGTGTCTTTGGACAGCTCTTTGGTCTTGGCCATGTTAGTAGTTGGATTCTTACTGATTGTATGGGGTGGACAGGTGTCTTTATGCAAGTAACGACCTCAAACAGGTGCATCTAATTTAGGATAATAAATGTACTGGAGGTGGACATTTTATAGGCAGACTAACAGGTCTTTGAGGGTCAGAATTCTAGCTGATAGACAGGTGTTCAAATACTTATTTGCAGCTGTATCATACAAATAAATAGTTAAAAAATCATACATTGTGATTTCTGGATTTTTTTTTTTTAGATTATGTCTCTCACAGTGGACATGCACCTACGATGACAATTTTAGACCCCTCCATGATTTCTAAGTGGGAGAACTTGCAAAATAGCGGGGTGTTCAAATACTTATTTTCCTCACTGTATATGAACATATATGAACATATTTGTAGTTCTATTGATAGCTTAAGACATATATACTGTATATAGATCTGCACTAATATTTCACGTGTATATATACTTAGTGTACTAATATTTATATACTAATTGCTATAGCCTTTTTTATTTACTTGCTGTACATACCGTATACTGTATACAGTACTGTATATATATCACACCACTTCACTGACATACATAAAGTTGCCCAGTAGCGCCAAAACATCAAAACAAATAAAATGTCACTTGAAGTAAACTTTACTGAGAATAATTTGGTTACAGAAAAATAGCCCTGAGGATTCATGGTGATGAATGACTTCTTCAGAAGTGAAGAAAAGAGTGCAGGCAGGGTGGAGTGGGTGGAGAAGAGTGATAGCAGGAGTGATTTGTGATTGAAGAGTATTTGTGAGAGTGAAAGGGAAAGTTTATAGGACTGTGGTGAGACCTGAGATGTTGTATGGTTTAGAGACAGTGGCATTGAGTAAAAGACAGGAGGTGGTGCTGGAGGTAGCAGAGCTGAAGATGTTGAGGTTTTCGTTGGCAGTGATGACGAGGGACAGGATTAGAAACGAGTTTATTGCAGGGACAGCGCATGAAGGGCGTTTTAGAGACAAAGCGAGGGAGGCGAGATTGAGATGGTTTGGACATGTGAAGAGGAGGGACATGGGGTATATCGGTAGGAGAATGCTGAGGATGGAGCCACCAGGAAGGAGGAAAAGAGGAAGACCAAGGAGGAGGTTTATGGAAGTGGTGAGGGAAGACATGCAGGTGGTTCGGGTGGAAGATGCAGATGTAGAGGACAGGGGGGTGTGGAGACGGTTGATCCGCTGTGGCGACCCCTAATGGGAGAAGACGAAAGAAGAAAAAGTCGTATGACACGAAATAAAGGACTTAGCTCTCATGTCCTGCCCAGTTCCATGTTTTAGCAAAATAAAAATAAAAAAGGTCTGTAAACACACAGATTGCCTCTGAGTTACAATGGTTTGTCTTATGATGATATCTTACGACCATAATTTATTACTTTATGGGTCATCGGAAGGCATCTCCATTGTAAGCGCGAGACTTCCTGTATATATACAAAAAAATGCATGTACACTTTATAGATTTTTCAGCCACGTGTTTTTCTTTCCTTCAACTGTTGCCACAAAGTCGGAGGCACACAATTGTACTCTGTGTTTAACTCTGAATATGAGAAAAGTTCCCATGTAAATATTGACATTGCTTGTGAGCAACTTTCAAATGGAACCCACTAACTCATTGTCCAAAATATTAGGTTACCATATAGGTACAATTGATTGTTCACATTTTCTTACTGGAGACTGTGTTTTATTATGTAAAAAATCTTTTTAATAAAAAAAAGTTGATTGTGTGTATTTACATCATACACTGTTTTATATATGTCATGTGAAAGGCAAGGCCTGAGAAGGGGAAGGATTATGGTGATGCACAGCTATGTGGGAGACAGGAAAGTATTTTTAGAGGGATATTCTTGCAAACATCAGGGTGTCTCAGACAGAGCTGAGAAAACACAACCGAATGAAACATTTTCCTCTGGGGCCGAATCGAATGCTTGAGCAGCGGTCATCAGTCTCATTGTAGATCACACCTACAGTACATCACACAGCAGATAGTATGCTAGCAGGGACATGTAACTATGCTATACAGGATGACCAAAGTTCTACATAGAAACAACTTTAACTAAATATTCTTTAACACCATTTATTCATAGTACTATTACTGGATGGATACCTTTATAATGCTTATAATTGTCCCTACCTCTTTATTTATTTATTTTACGAATAGATATGTATAAAATACACACATTTTATCATTCTCTTAGTATTGTTTCTATTCCGGTACTGTCTGACTACCAAGATTTCTTATGATAGGATTTTATCATTTTCTACATGACGGATTAAAGAACCAGCTAAGAATTTGAGGAGAGCAAATTGGCAACCTGGGCCTGATTTGTGTAAACCAGGGGGGAATGAAAATGTGGACAAAATCAATAGTAGCCAATAGTTTTTTCCACTATAGGTTACAATAATTTAGTAAATGAGACATATAGATGAATAAGTATGAAAATGAGGGAATTTTATTCATATAGTCTGATAGATTTCTGCAAAAAAAGAGCAAAGCAGAAGTGTAGACAAGGTATATACGATGTACGCAACTATTTCTATTGCAAAATGTCTAATTCGTAGTGCGGCGAACCTGAAATAATCAGAAATTCGTGCGTAGCACCGTAAACTCATTTTCCATACAGTGCCTGAGAAAAAGAAGGAAAAATGTGCGGAATTTTAGGGGCTAGTTTTAAAAATTGTTTGTGGTTTTCGAGGCGTAAAAATTAGCTGAAACTTGGCAACCCTGGTTAGATGTAACGTGAACAATGAACCCCATCTGAATTTTCTCAACACAAGCTGTTGTTACAGGGTCGCAAAAAATTCACTAGATCGTAGCCTGCAGCATCGAGTCCGCTGCGATTAGCTTGCAACTTAATAGCTTTTCAAATTCATTTGAGAGATGTTTTAGATAATGAAAGCTTTTTCCAGATGGTGGATTGACACAGGTTTCTAGTGTGCAGCGGTAAAGGATCTAATGCCAGGTGCTATTCATGGTGCGAAGAGGGGACAGATGGTAGGCCCAGGGTTTCAAATAACTGTATAAACACACACACACACACACACACACACACACACACACACACACACACACACACACACACACACACACACACACATATGAATAAATCTAAAATACTGAAATTGCAAAAAGTCAAAAGTAGATATAGAAAAGAGACTCCTCCTAAATACATATATATTTCAAATATGGGTCAAATATACACTCATCTCTAATCTCACCGAAAGTGAATGTGATTCTTTATGCCCTGTATAAAAGTGCAAAGCTCAACAGCTTCCTTACCTCCATTTAACCTTCCCTACTTCTTACTAACTCCATGAGTCATGATTCAGCAACCTTTAGAAAAGCTGAGCTTTTGCTAGATCCGTATGCTTAGGGATCATTTTTGGAATGCTAAAGTGGACTAACTCAAGCAAAGGCAAAAATACTTTGTGGGTTTTTGTGGCATTGTGTATTATGCTAGCACGTTTTGTTTATTGAGCTGGTAAGGAGATGCAGGAATCTTAATGTAGCACACGGGAAACTGCTGGGGTTTAAGTTATAGAAAATCAATAAGGGAGTCAAGGGCAGATGGGAGAGGGAGCGATGCATTACCGTCTGGATGTCTCCATTTTAGCTATCAAGGCATAAGTGGCTGCAGAGGAGAAGCCTTTAGAGGAGAATTCTGCAGAGGAGACACGGCTGTATGTGATGCAGATACTGTATGATCAACAGGGTTACAGTAACTAGGAGGAGAAGAATTACACCGGCACTGAACTCTTATTAAAGGAACACTGTGGTAATTGTTGCGTTTGAAACATTACATAAAGCATTCATTTAATATAATAAAACTGAATAATTATTAGTAAATATGAATATGGCTAATTATTAGCTAACATGGTAAAAATCTTCCTGAAAAAGTTGACAAAATGTGAAATACACTGTTTCAAAACCCTGCACAGGACATGGTAAAAACGGTCAATCTGAATGATTGGATTTGATAATTCCTTTGACTAATCCAACGCAGAAGGTGTAATCTGACGTTTCTTTCACTCCCAGTTCATGCTTCCTGCAACTGATTCCTATTTTCTGTATATCATTAAAAGATTATGGGGTGTGGATTCACTTCATCCTTTCATATGTTTTTTAAATATGTTATATATTATAACATATTTTAATAAATATGTTTTAATACATAAATATATATACTGTATATAATTATAATTTTGTATATTTTTATATATATATATATATATATATATATATATATATATATATATATATATATATATATATATATATATATATATATTTATTGGACATCATTTTAAAAATGTGTAGGCATTGCAAAGCAAAATATTAAAGCTGTGAAGGAATTAGATCAGAGATCATTGGCGCCTCTGGTGCATATACACTACATGGACAAACGTTTGTGGACACCTGACCATAAGATTGGTATGTACTCTTTGAACATCCCATTCCATGTGTACTCCCCATCTGCTCCAATCTTCTGGGAAATTGTTCCAGTGTTCTTCTATGAGGGATTTAAAGTGTGCTTTTGGGGCGAGGAGGCCTGGGGTGCAGTCATTGTGTAATAGGGTTGAGGACAGGTTTGGGTCTGATAGTTCAATTGGAAGGAAAGATTTGATGCTACCACTTCCAGAGGCATCCTATACAACTGTGTGCCTATACTTTTGTCCAAGTAGTGTAGCTAGTAATCTGCCAGTGTTAGAATACCCAGTAAGTATACAGTATAGTTATGTTGCTGGACACTGCATAACCACAAGTGGCATTTCCAATGTGTGTCTTATTGGTGCTCACCTTTCCACTGCAGAACCAATCAAGTCCTGCACCAAAATATCCCTTGCCTCAGATGAGTGTTCAGTAGTCTGGAAGTCAGTATGCTTATAGATACATAATCGTGAGCTCATGTCACCCTTCGTGAGTCAGAGAACGGTAGAATACGGACGAACGAGTGTGGGCCTCGAAAAACGAGAGAACAATATTCAAATCCCAGAGATGACTCACATGCAGACTCCGTGGCATTCTGGAGTGAGAACGATGAGCCTTGACTTGCTGTGTTTACCGAGTCTTGTGCGGCGTTACGCTTTTGTCTGCCGCATCTTTGACTTTTCAGCTTCGCCTCGTTCTTTTCATAAGATTCGTGATGATTTAAACGTTAGATTAGAAGTCGCCAATAAGACGGCTCAGGTGGTTTGGACGCTCTTCGGTGTGCTATGATTTGAGATGGATCATATTATATCAGGATTTGGACAACACACAAATCTATCATGCCACAAAATGTCAAAGAAGACTGCTTGTGTTTTAGCCATGCTGTTAAGAAACCACCATCTGATGCTGCTTGGCCGTGCTTTTGTTTTTATTCCAAAAAAATTTTTTTTTTTTTTTTTTCGTTTTTTTTTTTTTTATTTTTTTTTTGGAAAAATAGTCTGTTTACAGTGCACTGCAATCCTACAAGCTGACCTAAACACCAAATAGTCATTATTATAAGATCATGGAGGAAGGAAAGATATTCCTAATGCATTCTGTTAACCCATATAAAAAAGACAGCAATGCAAATATGTGTGATTAACAGCCACACAAATTACTACACTGGTTAGCAAAATATCAGTGTGTGTTTTCATGTGCTGTGGTAATTGTTTTGAGATTCCTTGACAAGCAGTTTCCTGTCATAACGTAGATGATACATGAAGAGATACTGATGACTTGTATCAGGTGATCAATAAGGGGGGAGAATAGAAAAGTGTGGCAAAATAATTGTAAGGTAACTGCGTTTCCACATTAGCACCCGTGGCAAATGCCTGCGATGCGTTTTTTTTACCGAAGGTGATCAATAGGGTTGAGGTCAGAGCTCTACAGCAGGCCACTCAAGATCTTCCAGTTCAATCCATGTAATGCATATCTTTATAAAGCTGGCTTTGTGCATAGGGTCATTTTTATGCTGGAACAGGTTTGGGCCTCCTAGTTCAAGTAGAGGGAAATCCTACCCTATTGTGTGCTTCCAACTTTTAGTTTTTTTTGAAGAACCACAGATGGATGGAAAAATCAGGTGTCCCAATAAACCTGAGTGCCTGTAGTGTGCAATGACACTAAACGACAGCTTTTCACCATCTCTCTTTCATTAGAACACTTCATTATATGCTTTATTAGGGATCTTAGGTGATCTCACATTGCAAGTGGTTTGTGTTATAAAAGACAAACAGTTCATCAAATTCTGAGATTTTGTCTCATTGAGTTTGGCATAATAGAGAACAAACATAAAAAAATCCCTGCAGCTAAATTTTCTATTTTCTAGTTTTCTATTATTCCTTATAATGAGCAAATTAACAGTACCAACCTGAAGTAAAACCCCATTGAAATGAAACTGGGTAAATTAGAGCAATCTGGAATGATAAAAAGACAAAAATGATTGGGATGCTTGACTTTCCCAGCCATATGTGGCTATTTCCCAAATTATTATCGTAAAGCTGAAGGTACACTATTGTATCTGTGTCTTTGGATGCAGTAGCATGAAATTTGCCCTTCACTTGAACTGGGAGACCAAAACCTGTTCCAGCATCACAATGCCCCTGTGCACAAAGCAAACTTCATGAACATATGGTTTGAATGGGTTGGAGTGAAAGATCTCCAGCTATAGAGCTCTGACTTCAACCCTATTAAACACCTTTGCAATGAATTGGAAAGCTGACTGCACCCCAGGCCTCCTCACCTCACCTACATCAGTACCTGACTTTACTAACACCCTTGCGGTTGAATGAACACCAATCTCCACAAGCACAATCTAGTGGAACATCTTCCAGGAAGAGTGAAGGGAATTTTAACAGCAAATTGGCATTAAATGCGATGCTCAAAAAAACACATACCATACTTATGGCCAGGTGTCGTGAAGAAGATGAGGAAACAATCATATACTCATCCCTGTAGTTTGTTGGTACTTTGAGGTCAGTGCTGGAGAGATGTGATACCAGTATGCTGTGTATGTGTGTAAAAGCCCTATTTTTCTTCATCCATCACTTCATCAATATGTAAATAGGCAAATGTGAAACAAAAATGACAGTAATGTGAGGAAGACTGATATTAGGAACCTTTCAGATGCACCATTATCAATCCGTTCATTGATTAAGCTAACCGATCCCATGAAATCAGATCACAAGAGACAAGATTTCGGACTTTTTATGTGCTCGACATGGAGAAAGTGATCATGCATCCGACAGGGGTGCTTTCAATAATTCCAGTTATCCAAAGGATGTAACTGTCTTGCTATTGTTCATTTTATTCTAATGGTATTTCATAAGCAGATCTTTTTATTTAATAAACGAGCGCTAATTTTGGTTTAAATGTTTTAAGACACCTTACCTTCTGCAGACTTGTGGGGTTCAGCTGGGTTTTGTCGATTATTTTGACAGCCACCTGTGGAGAGAAAATTACATCGCAGTTAAGAAAATCCCTTTTACATACTATATATATGTCTCATATTCTATGAATGATGCTATATGGACTACGTTATTGGGACACCTGACTTTTTCAGCCATATGTGGTCCTTCAATGCTGGAGGCACACAATAGAATAGGATGTGGATTATCTCTTCACTTGAACTAGGAGACCCAAACTTGTTCCAGCATGACAATATCCCTGTGCAAAAAGCCCATTTAGTTAAAAAAGCTACTGCCACAAAGGTACCAAACACATATGTAAATGTCAGAAAATGAAAGCTGAAATTCTCAAACTCTTTCAATATTAAACCCAAAAGAACTGTTTCTGTTGTTCCAACATTTTCATGGGACTGTCTAGGCATTTGATATTTGTATCTCTCTCTATTCATCAATAAACATCAGAGATCATCCACTCAACAGAACTCAATGAATGCTTTATTAGGAATACATTCAAACGGTATAGAAGCCCTGTGTATTTCAGACACTCATAAGCTTTACTGCAGACAATATTCACTCAGCGATGTGCCTCCATTATTGTCAATTACTATCTTAACTGCCCATTCTGAATGTTTGCCTAATATATAGATTGGGATATGATGCCAGGTTAGTCTGAGTTGTTTAATGGCAACTCTGTCTACAAGGGTGTGAGAGAGATTGTGAAAGACAAAGTGAAGGAGAGACAGTGAGAGAGAGAGAGAGAGAGAGAGAGAGAGAGAGAGAGAGAGAGAGAGAGAGAGAGAGAGAGAGAGAGGCACAATGTGCGCAGGTGGCTTCTATTTTCAGATCCTCTCGGGTTTATAGGTGAGCAGACGTCGCACGCATCCTCTCCACCGTTCAAAAAGAACTGAGCTCGTTACAGTAAAGTTCACACTGGGCTTCTGATCGCAACCTCTCTCGTTGATCAAAACCACCTCCCTGGACCTTAACGAGGATACCTAAGCGTCTTCTTCCTCCCCTGACTGTCTTACAGTCAGCTCCACAATTATTGGCACCTAGAAATGTGACATAACCTCCCTCCTCTAATATAATGCCACAATGTTAATCTATAATGCCTGAATATGATTGGGGAATGCAGGCAAAAGCAATTGGAGACCTGCACAATACATAATATTCGGTCTAGGCTTTTAAATGGAGGTTTAAAAAAAACAATCTGGTATTACGTTTACCGCAGTTCCTCCGTTTAGGTTTCAGTCACGCACACGTAATTACAGTATTATTTTTTTTTTTCGAGCAGGAGCTCCCTGTTTATTGACGTTCATTGGATACTTGCAAAAGCCCTTGTAACAAAGCTGGGTAAAGGTGATCATGATCAAGATAAGAAAAAAAAAAAAACAGGGTATTGACTCACCCAAATAGTTTACTGCTTGAAGCTTGTGCTAATACATACAAGATGTGGTCAAACCTGGATACCGGCGTTCCAACCGAGTTACAGCACTGCGATTTTTAATGCAATTCAATTACCTTTGGTTTGGTTTGGTTTAGTTTGGTTTAGTAAACTCTCCTGGTGTGAAATAGCTTCCACAGAGGTTTGTTCTGGTGGAAATAGTTGATGTTTGTTTGCTTCTGTCTCCTGAGATCACTCTGAGTTGGGACGCAGTGGAAGATTAGAGTCTTAAAGGTCTTAAAGACGCCGTTCTTCGTTTTGTCTTTGAAATTTCTCTTAAATACCTTTACGTTTGCATGCACAAACAGTACCCGCTTGCGCTCATGTAAACTCAAACATCTTATCAAACTATTTTAGTGAGGATTTGGAAATCGGTCCATCCCTGCTCTGCTTCAAGAACCAACCAGTTGTAATCAAATGGCAGCTTTCACATATTTAACATACCCTTGTACGTCTCTGATACCATCCTAACAAGAAAAAGTGAGTTTCCTTTTCTGGTCCATTTCTTTATCTGCAAAATGATCTTGAATGTAAAAATTACAACCACATTTTAGCTGAAGTTTACATCTTGTGAACTTAAGGCACTTAAAATAAATGTTTTCTCAGGTTGAAATGCTCAAGCTGTGATCTTTGAACAAAGATTACATCCATCCACTCTCTTGATTGTGTGTGGTATTGCAGCGGATGTGAGCTTTTTCAGGTATGTAGATGAATGATTTAAGACATCAGAAAGGACTTACACTTGACTAAAAGACAGGAGGTGGAGCTGGAGGTAGCAGAGCTGAAGATGTTGAGGTTTTAGTTGAGAGTGATGATGATGGACAGGATTAGAAATGAGTTTATTAGATGGACAGCACATGTAGGACGTTTTGGGGACAAAGTGAGGGAAGCCCAATTGAGATGGTTTGGACATGTGCAGAGGAGGGACATGGGGTATATCGGTAGAAGAACACTGAGGATGGAGCCACCAGGAAGGAGGAAATAAGGAAGACCAAGGAGGAGGTTTATGGATGAGGTAAGGGTAGACATGCAGGTAGTTTGTTTGAAAAAAGCAGATGTAGGGGACAGGAGTAGCTGGTAGTGGTAGCTCAGTGGTTAAGGCACTGGGTTACTGATCGGAAGGTCAGGGGTTCAAGCCACGGTATCGCCAAGCTGCCATTCTTGGGCACTTGAGCAAGGCCCCTAAACCCTATGTGCTCCAGGGGCGCCGTATCATGGCTGACCCCAGCTTCTGAGCAAGCTGGGATATATGAAGAACAAAATTTCACTGTATTGTGACAAATAAAGGCTATTCTATTCTAGACACACATGCTGTTTATGTGTGTGGGTTGTTGATACTTCTACGGAAAAGTGAACAAGAACTCCACATTAGAAAAAAAAAACGATCATTAATCAAACGCAATCTCCTCTCTGTGGACTTTCAGGTTTAAAATATGACTTCCTATGTCTCTACTTTGGGAATTTTGCGTCTCTGGCAGGAACAAACAAGGAAGCTGGTATCGCTTTAGGCTCTGCTTATTCTCTACGAAGTGACAAAGCTAAGTATGCTAAAGAGGACCTGCAGTGTTTGCTCCTGAAAACACGCTTTATTTCCTAGGGGGCCTGTGAGAGGTCATAAAGAGATAAACATCACGAACAGTTGGGTAAATTCACGCTAGTGCATGCTGATGTGGATGAAAGGGGGAAGTTCAAGGCTTTGGTTAAGTAGGTTTTTTCCACTACATTTTCCTGCACTACATTCCTGAGTAATGATTTACTCTTTTTTTTTTTTAACATTACACATCTTAAAGCAGCTATTACTCCATTGCAACCAACAGTAAGGAATGAAGCTTCTGTTATTTAGCCTTGGCTAATGTTTTCCTGCATTTCCTCAGGGTAAAGGAGCTCAATTACTCAATTATTACGCACAGTACAATCATTGGCTTTGTATATCGCAGCTTGTTATGTAGCTGGGGTCAGGGTGAGCCATTATACAACACCCCTAGTGTAAAGAGGGTATAGGGCCTTGCTCTAGATGACTAAATGACTAATTGTAACAATGTTAAATGTAAATGCTGCGTGAGTATTGACGCTACTTGTGATAAGGTGTGAATGCTAGTGGACCAGGAGTCTCCCACAGAAAAAAGAAATATAGGCTATTCCACTATACAGCTATTTTGACATTTATGGTGATTTGACAACCAAACTAATTGTTAAACCTGACCAGAATTATAACTCGAAAGCACAGCTGTTCTGTGACACTCACCTCCCGTCCGGTGAGCACATGCCGCGCCAGTTTCACCTTGGCGAAGTTCCCTTTGCCGATGGTCTTGAGTAGGCGGTAGTTGCCGATGTGCGGCTGCTCGTCCAAGTTGGAGCTCAGCGAGGTCCTGCAGCGAGGCAGGTTCTGGCGGCTCGGCAGTTTGGTAGAAAAGCCATCCAGGGATGTGTGCTGGAGAAAAAAACAATAAAATAAAGCAGTTTGGTTAGTCTCATCAGCATTTTAATAACATAATGATGGTGCTTGAGATGTGCAAGCGTCTCAATGTGGGTGAAAGTAACTGTTGAAACATTTCCAGAAATTGATAATGTTGCTTTTGCTGAATGTCTAATCGGATATGCAGGTTATTGTAGGGCAAAGAATTTTGCACAGGGTTGCACAGATTTTCGATTCCACAATGACAATCCAGGAGGTGGACATTGTACGTCTGTTGAGGTTTTTCAATTTATTAAAATAACAAAAAAAATTCTCTGCATGCTTTTCATACAGTAGCACATGAGCTTTCCATCCAAAATCGAAAGAACTAAAAAAAAGAAAGTTATTATATTATTATACAAAAAATAAGGAATGCATTCTAATTTCCAATCCAAAAAGACTCTCTCTTCACAATCATTGTGGTCCGTCCTACTATGCGCTGCTATTTGATGCAACAGCACAAGTGAGTTAGACTGCAGCACAGCGAGACGGTGTGTAAGCTGAATCTGAGAGCTTGTGCACTGCAGTGGAAGCTACTAAGTGCTCTCTGGCTCCAATAATCTCTAATAAAGGCCGCCTGAGAGCTCGAGCTCTGGCTCACACAAATTTAAAACACTGCATCGAGAGAAACCTGGCAAGAAATCTGGGAGCAAATGAAGCAAATAGACAGACGTAAAGACACAGACTCAGGCTTCCTTTAAGACTTAACTTTTTATCAGAGTACCAAGTTGTTATTTTTTTTATTTTAAAACATGGACTCGACCCAAACCTTGGCTCATCGGCACCACTGATGAGAACGTACACCAACCAAAATAAAATCCGAGTGCAGGCAATGTGCTTGTTTGTTCTTCCTCCAAGAAGTCAACCAAAACTGCATCACAGGGTAGAATAACTACCTTGTTACTGTCCTGTTCTCCATTCTGATTGGTCCGAGATTGTTCGTTCTGACACTATTTCCAGCTGCAAATCACTGGGGAATACTTAATGTTTGTTCAAATGCAGTTTTATTTCTATTACAATTAATGCAACATGTAGTATTTACGTAGGAATTTCTATTAAGCTTTCATATAAGGAGTCTCCAGTGTCAGTGCTTTGTAACAATCAAAAGTAATGCAGATCTACATGATTTTTTTCGAGGGAAAGTTTTGCGACTTTTTTTGGTTTGCGGTTTTCTCAGTAACAAGCTGCACATTGCCTTATACACTTGATGAGATGGGAATAACTTTTTTTTTATAGCGCTTGATAATGGGTACTTTCTTTGTGGACATCCCACAACATTAAGTATAAACTATAAAAATTGCATTAGATGCATATATAATTCATGGAATTCTGACGTCCATGATGAGAATCAGACAGTTTTCCGATGCATGTGCCCCTTAATTCTTTAATACATTCACAAATTATAATCAATGGCAAGTTATAGGAAGAATAAAGCATTTGTGCTGTTATTAGTAAATCATTTCAGGGTGGTGACAATGCACCGTTCCCATCCCTGTAAAGTCAGGACCTTCCATGTTTCATTAATTGTTTGTAGCAAAATATACCACCCATGATACACACTATAACTATATCATATACATAACTATATCATGTCCTTTTAGTATATTGACATGCATCTATACATTATCTTTGCACAGTATATTGTAAGTTGTATATTACTATATATACCATATATTATTACCTACTACACCTTCTGTACAATAATTACCCTCATCCCTATATATATATACACACACACATACACCTCATACCCTGTTTATCTTACTGCTATTTATTGTAAATAGGCCACTTATGCACTTCTGGTTACATGCTAACTGCATTTTATTGGCTCTGTACATGAACCTTGCACAATGACAATTAAATCTAATCTAATCTAATCTAATCTAATCTAATCTAACACCACCCATGATACACACTATATAGCTACCTATATGTTCTAATTCCTCAGTCTGTTGCTGCAATATTGAATTTAGTATAATTTTGAAGTACGAAAACTCGTCCTATACAGAGATCTGACTTCACCTCCTAAACAACTGTGGGATGAACTGGAACACAGACTGAATGCCACAACTCCTAACCTAACATCAGTGCCTAATCTCACTAATGAAGAAATCACCACAAATCCCACATAGCCATGCTCCAAAATTTAGCACAAAGCCTTTTCAGAAGAGTGAAAGTCATTACAGCAATGGTGCAGCTCTATTTTCTCTATATATTCTATATTATATTCTATATAACTATATTAATTTCCACTGACATGGATTGGTCAGGTGCAATAGCCACATACTTATAGTTACAATACAATATACAGTAGTTATATGGTAAAACTGAGATGTTTGTGATTGGATGCAATAGTTACATTAAATTTTTGAATACGTTAATTACTTGCTATAAAACGTTGGACCTGATACGGTTGAAGCTTTATTTTACATAGTTTTACACAAATATAGGGATCCTCATTAAAGCAAACCCCTGGGCTTTATGGAAAACTGCTCATGGAACATGAAGCCGAATAAGATGCTCTGTTGCTAACAGGAATGCCCAGGCAGCTGGTACGGTCTGTCTTTGGCCTTGAGAACAAAATCTGACTCAGGTTACATGGAATCCATCATACTCCTGTTACAATGTAAAGAAACACGGTGTGATAATAAAGGAATTTGTTTGATATAATAAGTTTAAGACATTATTACTGTATTTAAAAGAAAATACTTTTCGGATTCCATACGGCGCTTTCGATGAATAACTGTCGATTTGAAAAGCAGTTTAACCTACATCAAGATAAAGGAGAGTCTTCCATGATATTCCTGTTATACTAGATGCATAATATTTAATCACAATATACACTATATATGGACAAAAGTATTGGGACACCTGGCTTTTCCACTTGTATAGGACGTTGTTGGAACATTTTGAACACATTTTAAAATCTAGCATTGTATGTTCCCAGAAGTGTGGCGGTAACAGCAAATCTGGTAGTCAGCTATATAAATTTGAATGGCAGGTAATGTGATAAACCTCTTTGTTTACATTTACATTTATAGCATTTGGCAGACGCCCTTATCCAGAGTGACGTGTTATCAATGAATAAATCAACAGTGGTTCCCTAGATTACAAATATAAAATACCATCAGCCCACAACTCAGGATTTCTTTTTTTTCTCAAACAAATACAAAGAAAACCATGAAAAGTGCCAGTGTTTTAGGAAGAGGTGGATCTTTCACCCATCGCTTGAAGGACATCTAGGCGAAGTTCATTCCACCACCTCGGTGTCAAGACAGAGAAAAGCCTTGAAGTGTACTTACCTCTTACCCTGAGAGAAGGTGGTACCAGTCAGGATTATTTTGTAATCGAGTCATTATTATCATGTTCATCTTGCATTGGAGTTTTATTGTAGAAGAAACAGTACACTGTCCCTCAGAGGAAAACACCATCAATAAAGTGAGTTTCATCAATCGATTTCTGCTGCTATTCATAATAAGTAAATGTGCAGTACAAATCATGTTCCCGGTACTGATTGAGTAACCACAAGCCCCAGGATTCCAAATTATACCAAAAATGATGCATTTTTTTCTTAATATTGCTTGAATATAGACATCTTCTGTGGCAGTCTCTTATTACTGTCTGAAGTTCCACAGGTGATGACTGGCCTCTGATTACGTATATGGGCTGATACGGGCTGATTTTGTTCTATTGTACACACATATCTGTCTTATTATTGATTGGTGCAGGTGCATGTTTTTGCGTGAAATTAGACTGAAAACTTTAAAATGAGGAAAAGCAAAGTTACCATTATATTAGCATTTCGAAATTGATTGTTTTGTTTTTTTGTAATGCCAAAGCCTGAAGTGTTTCATTCTTTTCTGTTATACCACAAGTGTCATCACTAATTACAGCTACATCAGGTTGCAAAATTCCAGGAGTTTTTCAAAACTTAAATCATTTCATTAGATATAATAAACATATATGAGAATTAACTGGAAGTACTGGGAACAAACTGTGAATTTGCAAAAGTGCAGGTTTGCCAATAACAGGGAACTTAAATTTAGTTGAAAAAAAAAATCTTGCAGGATAATTTTGGTTAAAAAACCCAGATTTCATTCAATTTCAGTTGAATTTCTACCTGCACCTTCATCAATCACATGCACACAGCACACTTATTGCTGGGCCACTGAGGCCACGCCCCCTACTGGCACTGTGGTTTCCTCCATTACATAGCACACATTATTTCATGTATCCTGCATACATAATATGTCAAAAATTGTCCATACTAACAAGTATTCACCTAAATAAATAAATATTACATACATTTGTTCAAAATGTCCTTGTGCTGTGTGTAAGCTATTGTGCAACAAAATTATACTAACAATTGTCAGTTTATTACCAAACAGAATGCTTATATTTCTGTTTGTATATGATGCAGTTTATATAAATCTCCCCAAATTTCTAATTAATTCCCATAAATTCCCATAAATTCTTGGTACGTTTCCAACTTGAATTATTTCCCAAATTCCCCAGATGAAGTTCCCATGGAATAATTCCAGAAAATTTCCCACCCCTTTGCAACCCTAATCAGGTATCACCAGCATTTTTTACTACTTTATTGTCATTCTGATTGTGAATCCAAGTACAAGAAGCTTTAAATGAAACAACTTTTGTTTTAAATGTATGCTCACACTTTAGTAAGTGTCTATGGCAGGATTTTATTTACATGGGCTCCTGGAGTCATTTCCTGTTTTAGAGCTGCTTCTCAGTTATTCAGTTTGCTTCCACATTGGCAATGTTGGTGTTTTCTTCCACCATCCTGTGGGAAAATCAATGGCTAAACTACTGCCTGTTTTCAGTGTGAGAATGCAGTTATTATTAGCCTTATTGAGTCTCGTAACCCTCCTCAGATATTAACCTCGCTGACTGGATGCGTTTTCTATGCTTGTGATTATTGTTTTATTGGATTTTCAGATTCCAGATTCTTATGGACCATTTGGACACCATGTTGTGAGTGAATATTGATGAAAACTTTTATTGAAATCAAAGATCATCTGTCCTGCTCCACCTCTCATGTCATTTTGATCGGGGTGTTATGTGCTCGCATGGCGAAAATCACAGCATGACCTATTTTTCTGAAAAAGCAATATGTTCTTTTTTTTACTTTATAAGCGTTCATCTAAACATTTCTTCCGCTTGAATAGTCCTTAACTGCTGCATCTGTCTAAAGCCCTGGAAATGCAGGAAATAAATAAAGCATCTATTAATAAGCCAAGACCATCACGTGCAGTGAATGAAAGCTAAAAGTGACCAGATGGCATGATCTCATTCACACCATGCTAAGTTGCCCCTTCTGAGTTGCATTCCTTTTCGCCAGCATTAGAATTTTTTGCTCTAAACAAATAAGTAATCACCTGCGTGCCCAGAGCCGCCGAGTTCTGCTGCTGTTCCTTAGAGCCAGCAGGACTTTTGGTAGGATGACTCATGAACGTCTATGGTCTCCTAGTAAAATAGATTCCTTGAGAGTGGATCTGCAGCCCTGACTAGCCAAAACAATCTGCTAAAACCACAGGAGTGCCAGTTAAACAGCTAAAAACCACAAGATGTAAAAGATAGTTGTAGAATTCATCTATTGTTGGAGAGATGTTCTGTTTCTGACATACTGATCTGGATATTCAGGATGTACTGCGCATACATGGCTTTCTGCGTCATTTGTGCCTTTTATAGCTCAAGTTTTTCTCCTGCTGAAATCATGAAAATAGTTCATGCTGTCAAAAAGGCGGTGCAGCATCATATTTTTGCTTCTCACTCACATCTCAGGGTTTAGCCTAAATAGTTTTTCCAGCAGTGAGACAGTAAATTCCCTGCTGTTGTAACACCATGTTGTTGTGGAGTTACTGGTTGCTACTGGTAAGAACAGACTCATTACATAAACAAAGTGCCTTTTATAATTATAAAAACTGGTTAGCAGCATTTATAAATTAGATGGCGTTAGCAGTATAGCGTTATCAAACTATACTGAATGAGAGAAAATAAAACAGTACATGACTCATTACTGAATCATGGCCAACTTTGGACAACAGGGTGCTCCCTCCACTGGCTTTCTGCAGCTGCTCACATCAGATTCAAAACATTTACACATTTGGCCCTTGTCCTTATCCAGAGCAACTTATCTCTTTCATACAACTGAGCAGCTATGGGGATAAGGGCCTTGCTCAGGGGCCCAGGATTGGCTGGGATTTGGACACCAAACACTAAGCAACCTTAAACACTGAGATATCACATCCCCACAGTTACCAACTCTCCAAAACAGAGCTACCACCACCCTAAAACACTGAACTACCACCTCTTCAAAACATTGAGCTACCGCCACTCCAAAACACTGAGTTACCAATTCTACAAAACACTGAACTACCACCACGCCAAAACAGTGAACTAACTCCAATCGAAAACAATGAGTTAACACCTCTTTAAAACACTGAACTACCACTTCTCCAAAACAAAGAACTACCACCTCTCCAAAGCAGTGAGCTACCACCTCTCCAAAACACTGAGTTAGCACCACTTCAAAACACTGAGCTACCACCTTTCCAAAACACTAAACTACCACCACTCCAAAACAGAGCTACCACCTCTCCAAAACAGTGATCTACCACCACTAAAAACACTGAACTACCACCTCTACAAAACACTGAACCACCACCTCTCTAAAACACTGAACAACCACCACTACAAAAAACTGAGTTACCACTACTACAAAACACTGAGCTACCACCTCTCCAAAACACTGAGCTACCACCACTTCAAAAAACTGAGCTACCACCACTCCAAAACACTGAGCTACCACCACTCCAAAACACTAAACTACCACCACTTCAAAACAATGAACTATAACCGCTCCAAAACACTGAGCTACCACCACTCCAAAACACTAAACTACCACCACTTCAAAACAATGAACTATAACCGCTCCAAAACACTAAACTACCACCACTCCAAAACAATGAACTATAACCGCTCCAAAACACTGAGCTACCACCACTCCAAAACACTAAACTACCACCACTCCAAAACAATGAACTATAACCGCTCCAAAACACTGAGCTTCCACCACTGCAAAACACTGAACTACCACCTCTTCAAAACATTGATCTACCACCACTCCAAAACGCTGAACTACCACCACACTGAGCTGAACACCAGGATTTGGTTTCATCTATGTTTAAGAAAAACTCATCTGAAACTGATCATTTCAAACTTCAAATCATTTATGTTGGACAGAAGAATTTAAACCGTATGAGTGCCATCTAAATGTTCTCATCAAAAGAAGTTGTAAGATTTGGCTGGTTGTCCTAATTAACACTGAATTAGCTTAAATCTTACTTTACAATCACACATCTATGTATGAAGTGGTAACAAAAAGTTTCGAGACTAGTTTTGTAACATGCCAACAGATGGCAGCACAAGGCTGCACGCACTGACTTTCATAAATCAGTGTGCCAAAAGACATCATCCTGTGCACATCGGAAGCTGTGCAACTGGTGCTATCCCGACCACGTTACCACGTTTGTGATTTCATCATGGCCAGCAAGTTAGAACAAACAGAAAACCTAAAATTCTTTGGGAAACTGGGCAAATCTGCCACAGAGACGTTTCGATAACGAGAGATAAGGAAGACCTTCGACGAGCTCAACCCTGGAAGATGTCGAAACCATTCGGCAACTTGTGCGTGACGATTGTCGGAGAGCAAACCACAACATTGCTGCCACTGTCTGTGTGTCATAGGGAACAGACCAAGCAATCCTCACGTGTGATTTGAACATGTGCTGTGATGCTGCCAAGTTTGCTGCCAAGGAACAGAAGAACACTGCTAAGAAAGTCTGCCAAGGACTCAGTTTGCCATGGACGACCCGTCCTTCATGTCGAGGATCATAACCAGTGAAGAAACTTAGGTTTACGGGTACAACCCTGAGACGAAGCAATAGTATTCACAGTGGAAGTTAAACTCATCTTCACGAACCAATAGCAAGTTCTACTGGCAGGCATCTAAGGGAGATCATTCTGCGAAATCTAGTCACTGAACTTTTTGATACCACCTAGTATACACCTTTACATACTGTAATTACTGTAAGATGAGCTCCATGATCAGTAAAGCTTGAAAAGGTGAGCTTGTCCTGAAGCTGTTAAAAAACCCTTAAAACATCAACTTTATACTCTATATGCAACGTTAAGCTGACCAAACTGCCAATCATAATTATCCTGCTTATTTATTATAACTAGAGAAATAGAACTCATTATATGTTCATTTCAGGTGAGTTGTACATATTATGTTTCTGTGTGTAGGAGTGAAGAAAGTTCTAAACTGGTGTCATTTAAAAGATGTTGCTATTGGTTAGGATGCTTTCACATAGCAATCAGAATGTAGCTGAAGAAGCTGCATGAAGATCTCATTGACGCCAGTTTTGAAACATTACTCAAAAGCGAAGATCTACAGAGAAATGGCAAAGATCTTACACTCTCTTCAACTTTTATCTCAGGTATGCTGCTCTATCCAGTCACATTTCAGCCATCACATCACATAGTGCCATATGGCCAGCAGAAATGAACAATGCAGGCTTTTGGTAACTTGAAGCTGTTGCTTTAACCAATCAGACTGCGATTTGGACATTGGGAAGCCCGATAGAAGGCGTGGAAACACGTCTGCATTTTCACGTGCTTCAATTGGATGGTCAGAAAGCGACCTGCGCACTACTGCAACCCACATCTGATGGTATGAAAAGCACAAGATCTAATATATTAGTGTGGATTAATAGCTGTTTTTTTTATTCCACAACGGCTGACAGAGGAGTAGAAATTGATTTGGGTGCAGATACACTTAGAAGGACATTTACAAGACGGACTCTTCTAGAGTAGCTGGACATGGTGAAGCAAGGTCAGCAAAAACAATTCAAAACAGTTTTTAAGATTTTGCATGAACCGTTTATACCTTTGTGTTTTCTTTCAGGTGGGATTTGCACAAAAACACATTAGGAAAACTCTAATGCACCAAAAAAAGCACAAAAATGCAGGAAAAACTCAGGGACATTTTATGAGGTAAATATTGATGCTTTTGCTAAAGATGATGTATGCGGGTGGTGCAGCTGTGGATGCAGTGGAAGGAGACTTGTCAAATTGTGTTCATTTGGTTTCCTGCTTTAGTATTAGCTTTTATTCTTGCTGTATGAGATTCCTGTCTGTAATGCAGTGCTCTCTTGCGCTGCGTTTTTCTATAATATTGATCGTTTTTATAGCCGTGGCTATGGACGGCAATAATGACGGTATTATACTGTAAAATGGATTGACTCAGGCAGGACACCACTGAATACCGAGGTGTAAAATGCTGCTAAATTACCATCAACAAAAAAAGGGAAGCAAAAGCAGAGGCTTCACTTTTATCTTTGCTATTTGATCGAGACCTCACAGGTCCAAAGCTTCACAGGCTCAGCGGGATTGTTTTCCTATAAGGCCTTGATGCTGCGAAGATAAAACACCAGTTTCAAAAATGACAAGAACTCACTGTTTTCTTCATGAACACCCAGATGTGCGTGTGTGTGTGTGTGTGTGTGCGAAAAATCTTTGCTTGTCATCTCCTTGCTCTGGCTTGACAAAACATGTGGCTTATCGCATAGACACTAACCTACACCTGCTGTGTGAAGAGAGCAGCAGATACAGCTGCAGTGTTGATGGGATGAAAGGTAAGGAAGCTCCATTGCCGCACTGCATTAGCAAGAACATGGAAGGAGAAAAGCGGGTGCCTTTGCTGAAACCTTTGCTGAAACCCAGAGTAAAAAAAGCTAACAGCAGGCATTGGCTAAATGCAAAAGATGCAACAGCGCAAACGAAGTGCACAGAGATGTTCACATATAGAGACAAGACCCTAAAGTTGCAATGACTGCCAAAACACCTTGGTTAGTCAGCCATCTGGGTTTCGGATGTTCCGAGTGTAATGCAGGATTGTGCCTCAGAGGCAGCAAATACACACTGATACATAAGCTGCCTTGGAGAAACTAAATCTGACTGAAAGCCTAACCCAATTTGTGGTATAGTCTCCCGAGTGAGTGACTAGGCTATCCCACACTATATCTACTGCATTATTACTCTTGTACACCCTTACACTGCAACCTGAGGGGAAAAAAAAGCATGCATACTGGCTGCAATGTAACTCGAAATGAATTCCACCTGTACAGGCACTGATGGTCATAGTAGTGGCTCGGGCTGACAAAACCTTCATGTAATTTTCCTGGCATGTCTCTGGCACATAGGCCTGGGATTCACTTCATTATCACCTCCTTCTGTCCTTGACATTTTCAGGCAGCAGCCTGCATTTGGTACTCTTGGCTGTCATCGCCAAAGTTCCTAAGTGTTATACCTGTTGTGGAGTTAAAAAAAAAAAAAGTACTGTTAGAGTAAGTTCAATTCCAACAATGGCACAGCCATCCATAGCAGGGGGCCAAAATAATAAATTTGGCTATGCTCTCTGTGAGAGGCAAAGCATACTTCCTTCCCCTGTCAATCACAGAGATACTAGTCAATCATGGGATATTTTGAGCAAATTTCCTCAGAGTTCTCACCTTGTGACAAAGCAGGAAAATTCAGTCTGTAAAAGATGCTGCTGGACGGCTTTGTGTGCCTGCGAGGGAGATTTTTACAGGAGAATTGCACAGGATACGACACAACCACGATTGAAAAATGATTATACTTCCAAACGTGCAGACACATTTCAGGGTGGTATATGAAAACTTATATTAGCTTACAGTGTGGACAGTGTTGTGCAAAGGTGAAAGACCCATGCCAAAAGGTTATACTGACTTTGAAAGTGCCACCACAGCCGCAAGCAATTCAGATTCTGATAACTTGTCCTGGTTCGTTTTAAATTCAAATTTCCATACCCCCCGGTCCTTCACACCAACTACCTGCATGTCTTCCTCTTACCACATCCATAAACCTCCTCCTTGGTCTTTCTCTTTTCCTTTTTCCTGGTGGCTCCATCCTCAACATTCTCCTACTTATATACCCCATGTCCCTCCTCTGCACATGTCCAAACCATCTCAATCTTGCCTCCCTCACCTTATCTCCAAAACGTCCTACATGCGCTGTCCCTCTAATAAACTCGTTTCTAATCCTGTCCATCTTCGTCACTCCCAATAAAAACCTCAACATCTTCAGCTCTGCTACCTCCAGCTCCACCTCCTGTCTTTAAGTCAAATAATAATAATAATAATAATAATAATAATAATAATGATATGGATTCAAATTATAGATTTATATACAGTATCTCACAAACGTGAGTGCACCCCTCACATTTCCGCAACCATTTTAGTATTTCTTCTCAAGTTACGATACTATAAAAATGAAACGTGGATATATTTACGAGTAGTCAATGTGCAGCTTGTGTAGCAGTTCAGATTTACTGTCCTCTACAAATAACTCAAAGTACAGCTGTCTAAATAACTGCCAACAAAAGTGAGTACACCCTAAGTGATAACTTGTTATAATAATATTAATAAGAATAAGTATATACTTGTACATGTTTTAAAGAAATTATGGTTTACTAAATTAAGTAAATCATCAGGACACCAAACGTACCTTTTGCTATGTTTCCACACGGACGGTTTTAATTGCCGGATGTGTACATCATAGCGGATCGGTGTTAAATTGAGACTTGGCGCATCAGTAAAACAAATGTTTAGTGATTTTAAATTATTTAACAATGGGGTTTTTTTTTTTTTTATATCTGCGTAAAAGAAAGGACGTCATGACTTTAATGTGTGTTGTGTCGAAGGTTTTCATTTCTCTTTTATATTGATTTATTTATATTTTTATAAAAAAATCGGTCAAAAAGAGATGCTCTCCACATTAATCGCACGCTACTAAAATTGTCGTTAAAATGAATTCATTCGTTAACGCAACGTTGATGCGTTTATTTTGACAGCCTTAATATACAGTAATCCCCTGTTTATAAACAAAAAAAGCGATAAACGGATGCCACCCAAAAATGCTATTTTACGTATACAGTACTGTACTGTATTAACATTTAACTTCATGTTATAAGTATAGTAATATTTGTATTAATAAATTTCATGATGTCAACATACAAACGCTATTAAAACAATTTCCCTATAAGTTTTTAGGTCTATGGTGCTATCCGTAACAGACCGGGAATATCAGCCAAACAAATTAGTTTTGTGGAAAAATGCAATTGTGTGCATTTGTGTGTGTGTGTGTGTGTGTGTGTGTGTGTGTGTGTGTGTGTGTGTGTGTGTGTGTGTGTAAGGAAACTGAAAATTGATCACACTGGTCATACAATGGTCCTTCTTGATAGTCCGTTATTTGATCCTGTAACTTTTTAACTTCCTTTTTTTATATGCATGAATTCTCTATTACTTGGGAGACACCATTTGATCTTGGACAGGTCAATATGGGATGTCCCACAGACTAACAGCTGATTCACTGAGAAGCTTCATTGAGGGCTATAAAGCGTCCATTCCAGAAGAATCCAGAAAGAGAAAGCGCATCATTGATACATACTGACATGAATAGTAATGAAGTATGAACTTGTAGGTCACATATACACTAATGTTTCACTGGATCAGTTTATAGAGATCCAAAAGGGCTCGAAAGGTATTTATTTATTCATTAGTTGGTTAGTTTGTTTATTCATTTCATTTATTTTGTATCATGTTTGTGTTATTAGAAACCCAAAACCTCAGCAGTGACACAGCAAAGGTCTTTGTCTCCCAAGAAGGCGCATGAAGAGCATTAAAAACAACAAATCATGAGATCTTTCTTGAGATATTGTTCTTCCATACTTACATTTTCAGTCTCTCGTTCGTTCACGGTGGGTAAAGGCATCCTGGTAGACATGTTTGGAGGCCGGTTTGATGTAACGGCGTGTGTGAGTGTGTCCTCCTACATCTCTATCGGCCTGTCACACGGCGCTCCTGCGACACAATGACAACCCTCCAAAAAACCAAAAAAAAAAAGACAATGATTAAAAATATCCATCCCAACTTCCATACGAGGTCCACGATCCGGAAACGGTGATGCCAGAATGAAAGTAAAATAAAGGGGAATAGAGATTCTGAGATGTTACTCCATCCGCCGTCTCTGCTCTCCGGTTCATCTGAGCGCTGCAGCGCTGAGCTGGATGCGAGAGCTCGTCTACCAAATGCATCCGTGCTCCCTACATAGACTCCCTAAAGAGTGCTAAAGCCTCTCAATACACCTCTACAGGCTCAATAGGGATAGAAATTCAGTCATTGAATCTCTTTGCCACCTGGTGGAAGAAAACACAAACACACGCATGCGCAAACGAGGCACCGCAGGACCATTGAGGTGCTGAAGGTTAAAGCAGAACCACTATGTACAGTGCAGTCAACATTTCCTTCTCCAATTTTGTTTTCTTTCTTTTTTTTTTATTAGATTTTTTTTATTAATGCCCAAAAGAACAAGAGGTATTATATAGCCCACTTTTTTTTATGAATATAGAATTTTCCTCATAAAACAAACAAATGTATAATTGTATAAATGTTGTTCACAACAACAACATATTTTACATTTGTTTGTTTACAATTCAAGATTTCACGTTTGGTATAAGACAGCGCATCAAATATACATATTTCTATCTCACTTTCCTTTTTTTTTTTTATCAATATAGAATTCTACATCTTTCCAAAATAACCCTGAGTAAATACAATGAAAAAAGAGCCTCATTTCATAGAAAATATTCTGACAGTAAAATACATCAAATGCAATTATTGGGACACCTGACATTTCCTGGTTCTTCTCCAAACTGTTACCACAAAGCTGTAGGCACACAATTGTATAAGATGCCACTGGATGGCGTATATTCAAATTTTGCGTTCACAAACCCAAACCCAAGCGTAGCAATGCCCCTGTGCACAAAACGAGCGCCGGTCGAGTGGAAGATCACGAGCGGCCCCATTATAGAGCTCTGATCTCAACCCTACTGAACACCTTTGGAATGAATAAACACTGACTGCACCCCAGGTCTCCTCACCCTCACCTACATCAGTACCCGACTTTACTAATGCCCTTGTGGCTGATGAACACAAATGTCTACAAGCACACTCCAAAATCTAGAGGAACATCTTCCCAGAAGAGTGGAGGGCAGTTATAAGAGCAACTTCCTTCCTTTCGGCTTCTCCCGATTAGGGGTCGCCACAGCGGATCCTCCGCCATTTGATTTGGCACATGTTTTACGCTGGATGCCCTTCCTAACACAACCCTCCCCAATTTATCCAGGCTTCGGACCGGCACTGGGAGTGGTTCCCTGACCGGGGATCAAACCCGGGTCGCAGCAGTGAGAGCACTGCATCTTAACCACTAGACCACCAGGAGACCTGCAGGTATAAGAGCAAATTGGGACTAAATGTGGAATGCGGTGCTCAAAAAGCACATACAAATATCACCAGGTGGCTGCAAACTTTTAGCAATGGTGTAGGTAAAACAAATCCTGCCGGAATAGAGCTTACCAGTACCAACAAAGAAAAGAGAAAGTACCTTTAAATTATGGCTCTGTTTTATTTGGTTTAAGTGCACATACATATGGTTTTAAGGCCATTCCATGATAAACAAACACCAAACCCTGGTCCTGAATTAGATTTAAGACTCAAAATCCAACAGTTTATAATCATATGTACAGAAATCAGTATGGTCTGTTGCACCATGCAATTTAATCCGTAGTCTGCGAATCCACCAGCAGCCCACGACATTCATTATAAGGACATAAATAAAAAATGACCCAATAAATAAATACAAAATTTTACAAAGTTATAATGCAAATGCAAATAGAGCAAATGGAAAAACACACAAAAAAAAGAAGTGTGATCCAAGAGCATGTATGAAGTTGGTTTTATTATTATTATTATTATTATTATTATTATTATTATTATTATTATTATTAACCATGCATTGGAGAAGGCTGATTACATACAACATATCAAGTTGATCTATCTATCTATCTACCAACAAATCATATTTCTTACTAATCTATTTATTAATTTATTAATGTATTTTATATCAAGGTGCAACATAACATAGTGAAAAAAAGTGAAGGGGGTCTGAATACTTTCTCAATGCACATAATCTATATAGTGTATATACTGTATGTAGTCAAGGGTTTGTGGAAACCTTTGAAGATTGATATGTTTTTTTACCATCATATTACACAAGAAGTTCCAATTTGCTGTTATAATAACGCTTCTGGGAAGAGGTTCCACTAGATTTTAAAGTGTGCTTGTGGAGATTTGTGCCATATGGGTGTTGGTAAAGTCAGGTACTGGTGTAGGTGTCGTGAGGAGGTCTTTCGGCCACAGCGTCAGCATTCTCCTACCGATATACCCCATGTCCCTCCTCTGCACATGTTTAAACCATTTCTACATGTGCTGTCGCTCTAATAGACCTAGATGCTTAAATATTAAATTGAACCCACGTATAATACTGTAATAAAATAGCTTTGCCCACCAGGTGCCAGTGTTGGATTCCTTTTTATTTTCCCGAAAAAGGCTATTCAAAACAGTCCAGAGATACCAGAGTTACAGGAATTAAGCATCTTAATGGAACAAATCCTTGAGCAGTTTTGTTAGTGGCCCAAGTATCATTATTAGTGACCTGACAAAAAGTGAAATATGGTATACAGGAATGGAGGAACAGCTGAGAAGATTTATATTATATTTATTATTGCAAAGCCTAAAAAAGAGGTATTAATGGCAACAGTGCAAAGAAGAAGAAAAAAAACACAATCCATCAAAGCTTGGCAAAGAGATGAGCATTGCTGGAATTCTGCACCTGATCTGCTTGGATCGCTCTCTGACAGGATAGATAGCACCCAGTCTGCAGGGGTAAACAGCATTCTGCATGTTCAGAACGCATCGTCTCCAATTCCTCTCATTCTTTAGAAGTCATTTTTTTCAAAATCCGAGCAACTCCCTTATGAACGCCAATTTGTGCATGTCACAACAATATACCAGTATTAGCATAGATTAGGTTTCTATAAAACTGTGCTGCATGAAACGTTGTATTGCTTCACACAAGGGTGTGCTCTAAGAGAATTCCCTTTTTCACTCCTGACAATTTGAACTTAGGCTCGACTATATATTGTGAGGAAAAATAACGCACTAGCCATAAAGCGTGTATTCCAGAGATTGCACAATATGGAAATATATGTCACAGTTTACTTCAGAGCAACGGGTATAGAAAATCCAAAGATTTTGCCGTAACCCTGACCATAAAATACATATGGATTTTTTGAAGTTATAATAATCACGTGGTTTGTTGTGCAATGACATTTTTTTATTGCTTGCTGTGGACCAAGAGCAATATTTCCCATTAATTTACATTGACCTTTACACAGCTGGCAGATGGTTTAATTCAAAACCAACTTGTGAGTTATGAGGCAGGATCCCATCCAACCAAATAATGCAGGGGTTCTCGACCTTTAAAGATCTCTAAACTCTCATAACCTCACCAGCATCTAATAAGAGGACTGGGCTTGTGTGGCGCTACTGTGAACGATGGTGTCACTTCCAGCATAAATTTGCTACTTATATTTGGTGTACATAAAGAACTGCTAGCAAATGGTTATGTTTCTTGGTTTGTTTGGATGCACGCATTGTTTTTGATTGTATTTTCTTTAACGTAAAGCTCATGTTAACCCTAAAGCATTGCTTATGAATCATCTATTTCTCTGCTTCCTTGCACTATTTTAGTTAATACATCATGCATATACCTGTAAATATCATTAAACATATAATATCACTGTATAAGATCTGATAAAGATTATAAATTCGATGAGAATTTAACCAATCCCATTGGTGCCAGGATAGAGACAGACATTTATTTTATTTATTAAATTGATTAATAAGCAGATTTATTTTCATTGTTATAGCCTAAAAGATTGTCAAAGCCTGATTGTGGGTTTAAATACAATATTATATTTTGACGTGTTTCAAGCTAAAAATTATATCTTTGCAGCACAAAAGTACAGAAGTTTTAAAAGGCCATGCATTATAATGTTATTTTCTTTCTTGTTTCCTCGTGATCGCGGCATAACAAATGTTGTTTTCTGGTTATCAGGATTTAAGGAAATGTCTGTTATGTCCAGATCACGAGAAAATAAAGTTGTGATAAATTGCAGCTATGTAGCATCAACCATAATAGGAGCTCCAAAACAAATAATTATTAATAATAATAATAATAATAATAATAATAATAATAATAACAATAATAACAACAATAATAATCTGGCAAGAATCTGGCTAAAATCTAATTAGTAAAACCTAATGACTGAGTTACCCACAACTGACCAAAAAACAAATGCTACCACTCAGTGCTAGTAGTTAATGCTAGTTCTCAATGCTAGTGCTCAGGTGGAAAAGAAAACATATTCCTCGTATTTAAAGCGCTCTCTGAGACAAGCACTTGGTAGAATTTGATCCAAAAAATTTAACATCTGTTATAAGTGCATAGTTATTATTATTATTATTAATAATAATAATAATAATAATAATAATAATAATAATACATTGTACGGTACATCAGTGAATGCTAGACATTAGATTCCTTTAAACTTTAAGCGGGGGGAAACAAGATAGTCTAATGTCAGGACTAAACCTATTAACAAATGCGTTATAGCATAAACTATATTCATAGCCCCTTCCAGTTTTGTGGTTAGGACTTCACTCGATTAGCTCATTACATTTTCGCCTTAATCAGCAACGTACAGCCCTTCTGCTCTGAATAGAGGACGCTTGCTCTTGTTTTAACTGGCCACTCACCATCAGACCCACTGTATTGCTCCTGGCACACACAACAAGCTTGAACCTTAGTATAGCTCTCTTAGGAGAGGAGCCACCCTGATGAGATGAAAATGTAACATAACTTGTAAAAATCCAATGAAGGGCAAATGTATGCTGTTTAATAACTCATCATTTTCTCATTTTGCACATCATGACAGAATTATTTCACTGGAAAAAGGCCTCATGGTTAACACTTTCTTTGCTGCACCTCACTGATGGTTTAACAGGTCTGCTTCAATACATTTAGTTTTCATGTTGACAGATTCGAGTAATTTGACATTAAAGCATAGTGTGTTTAATTCCAGTTTTGCTTGATGAAGTTGAGGGACTACATAATGTGGATCATCTTTACAGCTTTTGAAAAAAGCTTTTAAAAGATTTCTGGGACTTGGATCTGTGGTCAGTCCCTGCTAAAAGTTGTCTAAGAAAGGACAATCAGTGTTTGGGGGTTCGATGTGGCCTTGATGACCCCTGTCTATCTCTAAAAGCATCTACAATAAGAAGGCAAGCACCAGAACTGTACCATAGAGTAATAGAAGAGGTGGACTAATGAATTACATTTTCTTTTAAATCATGTAGATGACTTGTGCCAGGGGAAGCGATGGCATCAGGGTGCACTATTAGAGGGAAAAAAGCTGGCAGAGGCAGTGTGATGCTCTGGGCAATGTTCTGCAAGGAAACTATGTGTCCTGGAATTCATTTGGAAGTTGCTTGGACATGTACCACCTACCTAAACATTGTTGCAGACCAAGTTCAGTTTCAGTAGGATATTAATGGAAACATTTTCAAAAATGGGTTAAGGAACATGACAAATAGTTCCAAGCTCCAAATCCAAGTTCTTAATTCAAATCTCAATCTCATAAAGGGACTACAGTATGAGATGTGTGACTAATGGAGACCCTGTGCCAGCTCAGTTTTCAATGAATGAGGCTTCCATTTGTGTTAATAATTTCTTCAGTTATAAATGATAAATAACACATTTATGTTTTGCATCCAGACTGCCAGTGATTTTGAAATAAACCATACCAGGCTTTATTTTTTTATTTTCCAAACTTCCGCTTCAGTAGAAAAGTCAGCTGATAATACAAACCAAGTAGACTCATTATACCCCCTCACTCCACCCAGACTGCTTAATAGCAGTTGTTGAATGTGAGCAAAGCATGCTTTACAAGGCAGAGCTTGCTCATTCTGTTTGCTCTGACAAGTCAATAAAACCCACTGGTATGCTGAACATCTTTGGAAGCTAAGATACGTGAGGGCAAGGACGAGGGTGGTATTTAATCTTGAATAAAGTGATCCAATTTTAACAATGCCAGACAGCAGTGACTGAAAAACACGTTATGACTAAAGCAAATAATTAAAGATTGGAGAAGCATGTCAGGGAGGGCATTGAAAGTTTGTCACTTCTGAGTTCAGAGAGTTCTGAGTGAAAAATCTAAAGTGCTGCATTAAACTGGTTCAGGTGATAAACCAAGTTCTTTATAAGGAAGGACTCATTTTGGATAATGTTAAACAATGATTCAAACATGATTGACAGAAAGTCTAACTTGAATACAACAAAGACAAAAACCTTGGGGTAGAAATGCCACATGTGCAATTAGTTTCCACATGTATCAGCCAAGAGCAAGAAGTCTGTTTTCACAGATTGTAAAATATATAATCTGACCCTTAATTTTCTGCTGTGATATTAAAATGGTAGGATCAGACATTTACCACATTTGGAAGACACACTTTTCCCAACAGTTTATTTATACCAGGGGGTCCCCAAACTACGGTCCACCCCCACATTTGGAATGGCCCTGTGCATAATGCCTGGTATGATAACTGGTGTTCCTAAAGGGTTCTGATTTGAGCCTTCTTTTATTTATTATTTACTTATTACCTCTTGGTTATATTTGGTTATATGAGATTAGAATTAGAATCATTGCATTCATTTTTACTCCTACGCAGACGATACCAAGCTCTATCTGTCCTCCAGCCAAATAGTACTCTTTTTTTCTTACCTCTTTTGATTTGTTTAGAAGAGATTAAATCTTGGTTCTCACTCAATTTTCTCAACAAGGTCTTCCCATGTAATTCTATGCTGATCCCTCACCTTTCTCAGAATCCCCCCCCCCCCCCACACACACACCCATTAGCTGAGATTTTGCATAGAGCTCCAGAGCGAGGACGATTGACTTATCTTTTATTTCTTCCATTTTAAAATCCATCTTCTTGCTGATGGTCCTGTAGCCCATTCCAGCCTTGTGCAGGTCTACAATCTTGTCCCTGATGTCCTTTGACAGCTCTTTGGTCATGCCCCTGGTGGTTGAGATGTTTGAATGGAAGAGGTTGATTCTGTGATAAGTGTCTTTTATTCACATAAGGAGTTGATATTAGGAGTTCTTTCTGACTAATTTGGGTGTTTATGAGTCAGAATTCTTGCTGGTTGGATCAAATACTTATTTCTCTCGATCAAATAAAATACAAATTAATTTATATTAAAAAAATGTTTTCTGGATTTGGCATTCTTTCTCTTTCTGTTGAAATAGACTCACCATAACAATTCTAGACTGTTCATTTGTAAGGAGTTTCATTTACAAAATCAGCAGGGGATCAAATAATTATTTCCATCACTGTATTACTTGGTCTGTGTACATCTATCTATGAAACATCAGCCGTCTTTGTCCGTTCCTCACTTCCAATTTCATAGCTGTTCTTGTATGTGTTCTAGTTACCTCACGCATTGATTATTGTAACTCTCTTTTGTTTGGGTTACCTCACCATCGTCTTCATAAACTTTAATTGGTCCAGAACTCAGCTGTCCCTATAATTATTGGA
The DNA here is from genome assembly GCA_039877035.1 of Silurus lanzhouensis. Taxonomy (NCBI): domain Eukaryota; kingdom Metazoa; phylum Chordata; class Actinopteri; order Siluriformes; family Siluridae; genus Silurus; species Silurus lanzhouensis. The sequence goes on along the minus strand of JBCEWE010000127.1, from coordinate 210,177 downwards.
ACCTCCTCCATCGAAGAATATCTCTTCTGTTCTACACTGGCTGCCTGTCCAATATTGAGTTGAGTACACGATTTTTCTTCCCACTTTTAAAGCTCTATAATCTTGCACCCTCATCTCTCTCTGACTTGCTTCATACTTACATCCCATAGCATACTCTCAGATCTTTTTCATCTATTTCCCTTTTTGTACCTTCTTCTTCTTCTTCTTCTTCTTCTTCTTCTTCTTCTTCTTCTTTCGGCTTCTCCCATTAGGGGTCCCCACAGCAGATCTTCCCACTCCATACCCCCCCTGTCCTGTACATCTGCCTCTTTCTCCGCAACCACCTCAATGTCTTCCCTCACCACATCCATAAACCTCCTCTTTGGTCTTCCTCTTTTCCTCTCTCCTGGTGGCTCTATCCTCAGCATTCTCCTACCAGCTCCAGGTCCTGTTTTTTACTCAATGCCACTGTCTCTAAACCATACAACATTGCAGGTCTCACCACAGTCCTATAAACTTTCCCTTTCACTCTCGAAGATGGCTCCAGGCTCCAGGCTCTTCTCAACCTGCTCCCTACTCTCACCACAAATCACAATATCATCCACAAACATCATAGCCCATGGAGACTCCTGTCTGACCTCAACCGTCAACCTGTCCATCACCACTGCAAACAGGAAAGGGCTCAGAGCCGATCCTTGATGCAGTCCAACCACCATCTGACTCACCGTCTGTCGTTCCTACAGCACACTTCACTGCTGTCACACTGTCCTCATACATGTACTGCACCACCCTCACATACTTCTCTGACACACCTGATTCCTCATACAATACCACAACTCCTCTCTTGGCACTCTGTCGTACGCTTTCTCTAAATCCATGAACACACAATGCAACTCCTTCTGACCTTCTCTATACTTCTCCATCAACTCTCTCAAAGCAAATAATGCATCTGTGTTGCTCTTCCTCAGCATGAAACCATACTGCTGCTCACAGATGGTCACCTCTTCTCTCAGCATGGCTTCCACTACACTTTCTATTGTGTGTTTATTCACTATAGGGAATCTTTGGATTCATCTTTCACTCATCTTTAGAATTCTCTTCCACAATCTATATGGGAAAGTAACTGTCTGACCACTTTTAAATCATGTCCTAAATCTCATCTGTTCAGGTTAGCTTTTTTTTTCAGATTAGCTCTGTTTAATTTTAACAGGTAAACGGCTCTTTGTTGATTGTCTTGATTTTTAATGATTAGCACGCAATTGTACAGTGTCCTTGAGCGTTTTGAAAGGCGCCTTTCAATATTATTCTTTTATTTGGTTATAATAAAGTTCAGTACTATTTTATATGGAGTGTTATGTTTCTTTGTTTTTATCAAGTATGGATTTTAAAAGCTATTGATTGTAGGTATAAACTCATTATTGGTCGACCTCAAGTTATTAACATTAGCCTAATTGTTTGTTAGATTCACCCACCAACCAGATGCAATACAATAATATAATAAAACAATATAATAAAATAATCTAGAATTAGGAGGCATGATAAACACATCTAAAATCATAATAAAATCTCCACAATAATACTGGTAGTCACTCTGGCCCCATGTCATTTTCTGTTACAGACCGACTCGGCCCCTCATTAAAGAAAGGAAAATTATGTGGCCCTTATAGAAAAAGATTTGGTGACCCCTAATTTATCAAAATCAGCAGTTGAGGTTTAAGTGCCCTAGTGCAAGGACCCTGGAGGGACAGTTTGGCAGTGCTTGGATTTTCATACACAGCCTTCTCATTAAAAGTCCAGTCTTACCACACCATTTACCAGTTCAGTTTAGTCAGGTGGTGGTGATGGTGGTGGTGGTGCTAATAATTCAACCTTAAATCCAGCTATAAGTGAATCTCATGAATAAAACAAAGAGTTCAGAGAACTTCAAACGCATCCTCAGTCACCAGATCTGAACCCATTAGATGTTCTTTGGGATGTGGGGGATAAAAGATTTACAGCAAGAATGCACAACAGATTAATCTGCAGCCATGATGTGATGCAATCAGGTCAACATGGATCAGAATCTCTAAGGAATGTTTCCAACACCTTGTTGGATTCATGCTGCAAAGATTTGGACAAAAAATGAGCTCCACCCAGCTTTTTTTTTTATACATTTGTGCATATTTCTTCCTACAGCCAAGTGCTTATGAGTCTGTAGGAGGCAAAACTGCATGACATTTAAAAATGGCTGATGATGTGAAAGTGGTTGCCAAGAAATGACATTCATTCCATGTGGTTCCAAAAGTTCAGAGAGTTCCGAAAGTCGTATGCTGCTTATAAGCATTTGTGCCATTGCAACAGCTGGCAGTGCAAGCAGAGATGTCACTGATGTTATGTCTATCGCTTTTGAAGTGTCTAAGCACTAGGAAGAAAAAATTTGTGACGAAGCTCAACAAAATCTTCAGCTAATCGCCTGTCCTGATGTACAGCGAGCGATGAGTGATAAAGACTGTGATCCCTTAAGACTTGTGGCATCAGTGTTAATTAGTTCTTTCTCATCCTTGGCTTAGCTTGATTTAAATGCTAATAATGGCTAGGCACTATTCATCTGCTTTTTTCTGTATGGTGTAACCACTATGACAAGCTTGTAACGTAATATGGAGTCAGACTGTAAGGGAATACAAACACAACCAACACAACATGGTTTGACAAATAGGCCCTTTACTTGATGTAGTGTGTGTGTGTGTGTGTGTGTGTGTGTGTGTGTGTGTGTGTTTGTGTGTGTGTGTGTGTGTGTGTCAATGTGGTTACTTGAGTGGGCTTTTCTGTATGCCACTTGTGAATGGGGTCTCTGCCAAAAGCTTAGAGTGACCTCATCTAATTTTCTTTTCCGTTTTTTTATACCCTCCCTATTAGGCTCCTATTTACCTTTCTCCAGGGATTTCCTCAGCTAACTCTAGAAATCTCACAAATACAATGATCTCTCTTGTTTTATTCCAAATACCAGTGATAAAATGTATGTTATACACTAAAATATCAATAGAACGCAGAGACATAATTAAATATGATTATGATGTTCAAAAATAACAGATAACATTTTTTGGAGGTGCATTATATTTTTTTAAGTGTGCACTGGGATCAAAATGGATGTAACAAAAAAGTAGATTAAACAACAGGTATTTTGTATGTGTTTATGTTGAATAACATGAATGTAAAAAACTTCATTCAGTCATCCTTAGTAACTGCCTGGTCAAGGTTATGATAGCATATACAGTTTTATATATATATATATATATATATATATATATATATATATATATATATATATATATATATATATATATATATATATACAGTGCCCTCCACAATTATTGGCACCCCTGTTTAAGATGTGGTCGTGGACTTCTAAAAATTCTCCTTTTTTTTAAAACAACATAGAACCCAAATGCAAAAAAAGAGAAAAATCCAACCTTTCATTTAAGTACATTACTTTGGTGGTAAAAAAATCACACATTTAGAAAAAAAAAAAAATAATTGAAATCATGTGTGCCACAATTATTGGCACCCCTGATGTTAATACTTTGTACAACCTCCTTTTGCCCACAAGACAGCACTTAATCTCCTCCTATAACATTTCACAAGATTGGAGAACACAGAGAGAGGGATTTTTGACCATTCTTCTTTGCACAATCTTTCTAGATCATCCAGTGTCCTGGGTCCTCTCTTATGCACTCTTCTCTTTAGCTCGCTCCACAGGTTTTCGATTGGGTTGAGGTCTGGGGACTGAGATGGCCATGGGAGGACCTTGAGTTTGTGACTGCTGAACCACTTTTGTGTAGATTTTGTCACATGTTTTGAATCATTATCCTGCTGAAAGACCCAATGACGACCCATCTTCAACTTTCTGGCAGAGGCCATCAGGTTTTTATTTAAAATATCCTGGTACTTCAAAGCGTTCATAATGCCATGCACCCTAACAAGGTTCCCAGGGCCTTTGGAAGAGAAACAGGCCAACAGCATCACAGATCCTCCACCATACTTCACGGTGGGCATGAGGTGCTTTTCGGCATACCCATCTTTTGTTTTACGCCAGACCCACTTAGAGTGTTTGTTGCCAAAAAGCTCAATCTTAGTCTCATCTGACCAAAGCACACAATCCCAGTTGAAGTCCCAGTACCGCTTAGCAAACTCCAGACGTTTACGTTTGTGAGTGTTAGTGAGAAAAGGCTTTTTCCTTGCATGCCTCCCAAACAGTTTGTTGGCATGTAGAGAGCGTCTGATGGTTGTTTTGGAGACTCTGTGACCCCAAGATGCCACTCTTTGATGCAATTCTGTGACGGTGAGCTTGGGAAATTTTTTTACTTCTCTTACCATCCTCCTCACTGTGCGTTGTGGCAAGATAAACTTGGGACCTCTTCCAGCCTTGTTTGTCACTGTTCCAGTTGTTTTAAACTTCTTAATGATTCCTCTGACTGTAGATACCGGCAAGTTAAGGCGAGTGGCTATTTTCTTGTAGCCATTGCCTGACTTATGAAGGTCGACACACATCTGCCTTACTTGAATGGTGTGTTCTCTTGTCTTTGCCATGTTGACAAATGGGTAAGAGAATTAGGCCTCTGTGTCACGTCATATTTATACCCCAGGGAAACAGGAAATCATGAATTACTAATTAAAAGTCCCTAGATACCCTGACCAACCTTAGCAACTACAGAAAATTATATTAAAAAAAAAAAAACAATTACATTTTTCAGAGGAATTGTTAGGGGTGCCAATAATTGTGGCACACATGATTTCAAGTTTTTTTTTTTTTTATCTAAATGTGTGATTTTTTTACCACCAAAGTAATGTACTTAAATGAAAGGTTGGATTTTTCTCTTTTTTTGCATTTGGGTTCTATGTTGTTTTAAAAAAAAGGAGAATTTTTTCTTTCTTAAACAGGGGTGCCAATAATTGTGGAGGGCACTGTATATATATATATATATATATATATATATATATATATATATATATATATATATATATATATACATATATACATATATACATTACAGACCAATAGTTCGGACACACCTTCTCATTTAAAGAGTTTTCTTTATTTTCATGACTATGAAAATTGTAGAGTCACACTGAAGGCATCAAGGGCTATTTGACCAAGAAGGAGAGTGATGGGGTGCTGCGCCAGATGACCTGGCCTCCACAGTCACCGGACCTGAACCCAATCAAGATGGTTTAGGGGTGAGCTGGACCGCAGAGTGAAGGCAAAAGGGCCAACAAGTGCCAAGCATCTCTAGGGGAACTCCTTCAAGACTGTTGGAAGACCATTTCAGGTGACTACCTCTTGAAGCTCATCAAGAGAATGCCAAGAGTGTGCAAAGCAGTAATCAAAGCAAAAGATGGCTACTTTGAAGAACCTAGAATATGAAATTTTTCAGTTGTTTTACACTTTTTTGTTATGTATATAATTCCATATATAATTCCACGTGTTAATTCATAGTTTTGATGCCTTCAGTGTGAATCTACAATTTTCATGGTCATGAAAATAAAGAAAACTCTTTCAATGAGAAGGTGTGTCCAAAGCTTTTGGTCTGTACTGTATGTATATATATATATATATATATATATATATATATATATATATATATATATATATATATATATATATAGAGAGAGAGAGAGAGAGAGAGAGAGAGAGAGAGAGAGAGTTAATTTTTAGGTTATTGTTCTACTTATAATTTGAATATATTGGATATATAGACTAAATAGATTAAGATTATTGGGACACCCATTTTCAGACATAAGTGGTTCTTCCCCAAACTCTTATCACAAAGTTGGGAGCACAGAATGCTGACTGCACCCCAGGCCTCCTCACCTCACCTACATCAGTACCTGACTTTACTAAAACCCTTGTGGCTGAATGAACACAAATCTCCACGAAAACAATTCATAATCTAGAGGCATCTTTCCAGAACAGTGGAGATTGTTATAATAACAAATGGGAATTAAATGTGGAATGAAGTGTTTAAAAAGCACATTAGAATCTTACCGTGTATCAGGTGTTCACAAACTTGTCCATACTGGGTAGAATCGAATAAATGTAACTAAGTAGACACTAATACAGATCGTGAAACTGCGACTGAATCATAGTAAATTATAATGTGCCGGTCTGGAATGATCTACTGTACACTGAGTGCTTCCACTCTAGAATATTTTAATGGATTGGATCTACAGATCTGTAATGTAAGTGTTAATTTGTAGTTGTTCTGGTAAATAAAACCTGTTATTGTTTGTACCATTTTAACATTTGTTATCACTATCATTGTTTTACATATTTACACTGGGACAGGATAATTCTTAGTTTGGGGTACAGGAGAGTAAGTAAGAGACAAATACTTTTGAGCCAATGAGAAATGTTGAAGTATTAAATGATAGAAATACAGCAAATCAAATGACATGCTTTAAGCTATATATTTATACTAGGCTTTATATACTTTCCTGCACAGATTCAATGTTAAACTATATATTTGATACACAAAGGATTTCAGGAATAAATTCTCTCAGTTGTAGCATCTATTACATATGAAAGAATGCAAGCAGCTGGATGCAATTTTATTTTATTTTTTTTGCATTACATATCAAATCATTCAAATGCTATGTGATTCTTAAGCTCTCACTTTATATCCTATGGGAGAAACAATTAAACCTGAAAATACCTTGACTTCATCGTAATCCTGCACATCAACAGAATGTACTTGGAAATAGAAAAGTCGCATTTTTGGATATAAATCACATTCCACATATCCTTGTGATCTTCTCCTCACAGACCGAATAAAACGCATTTCTTTCTGAAGATACTTTCAATTATATATTTTTTTTCATATGCTTGCACAAGTACTTTTGATGGCTTATTTTACCCCAATTGTTGACCTCTGCAACCCCACTAAAAACACAATCAGGGTTCTAAGCAGAATCTGTTTAGGCTTTTTTCAAACAATTTGTTCCCTTTCTGTTACATAAAGCATCCTAGATATCTGAAACGTAGTCATTGAGAATGACTCTTGAGGTACGAGTTGACTCCATTATTGCCTTTGCCCTGTACGATGAAGTTTGCATCCAGCATATCACTAATTCCTGTGCTTTAATCAACCATGCACTCACACCCATCATTTTTTGGATCGTGAGAATCTGACCTATTTTGGAAAAATAAAGACAGGCAGGAGGTGATTCAGAAGAAATAACTTTTCCTTTTCCCTGCAACCCAATGTAGCAGAAAACGAGTCTCAGAAGACCCAGAGAACGTTTGGCCAGCAGAACCGGATAATGGACCTGAGATGACAGTGACTGATCACATCTTGGAAAAAAACACAAGGGAGATGGTAAACACACCCTGCATGACTGAGTGCCTCCTGGCTTAGTTTTACTGCAAATCAGTATCCTCAGGAGATTCACCCAACTGCGATTGGTCCTTCCTGATATTACTCTTTGCCATGACCATGAGCAAGACTGCCTGGAACAAATACATGTCCATGGCTTAGGTATAGAGTAGCAAGATATTTATCATACCCACATTGAATGGTTAGTCTAAATATGTTTCAAATCAACAAACCAAGTGAGTGCTGGCTTTCTCCCTGATCTCACTCAACTTGTAATGGACACAGCGATGAACTATTCAATATAGTTGCTCGATCCACTTTATTTTCTAATGACATATTAACAATAGCATTTAATCGTAGAGTACAACTTTGACATCTGATGCCAAATGTAATTAGACCAGGATTTCCGCACTGTTTGAGCTAAACACTGTCTGATGAATATTAAAACCTGCATTAACAGTGAAATAAAAGCAAAGCATTGAGATTATATTCCTGTTAGCCGAGCAGCTATTAAGACTGCATGCAGAGCTTAGCCTTTTCTAATTTATGCATATACATGTAATTCAATGAATAGGGCCTCTATAGTCTGTTTGGCATGCTGCAATAAAGAAAGCACAAACCTCTCAACAAAGAGCAGTTGCTGAATTCACATTATATGATAAACACAGTAAATCTCACCTTACAACTGGGAGAAAAACTCCTCCAATCGGGACTCATGAGTCACAATTCTGGGAACTTTTTGACAGGCCCAGTTTTTCTCACCAAACCTGGAAGTAAGGCAACTGACTACATAACATGTCATGTGCCCAAGAGGGGAAAAATATTGGAAACGAAAATACAGTTTGTTAGAATAAATGAACAGAACAATTCCAAGTAAAACTCAAATTTGTTAAAATATTAGCATTCAACTGTAGGTCTATTAAAGATTGAGCTAATGTTTAACATGAACACAGCAATATGCTAATAGCTATCTAATATTTAACAAAACAATAACAACAACAAAGAAACTATATTTTCAAGTTAATAAGCTGGTGATGTGGGTGTGATGGGAATCCTCTATATAATATACACTTATGGGGAGGTGGTGGCTTAGTGGATAAGACATTGGCTTCAAAGGTAATGAATCCCACCCACATCAAGCTGCCACTCTGGGCCCCTGAGCAAGGCCTCTATAGCTGCTTAGGTGTATGAATGAGATAAATGTAAGTTGCTCTGGATAAGGGCAACTGCCAAATTATATATAGGCATTTGGCAGGCGCCCTTCTTTCAGCATTCTAGTATTTCTTTTGAAATAAAACTATAGAAATAAAAACTTGGATATAGTTTAGAGTAGTCAATATGCAGCTTGTATAGCAGTACAGATTTACTGTCCTCTGAAAATAACTCAACATACAGCCATTCGATTGTCCATGAGTTCAAAACCCAGCACTATTTGTCCTTAATAAAAGACCCTTAACCCTTAACTGCTTAGCTGTACAGTTTGAATAAGGTCATTGAACTGTAAATCACTATGAATAAGGGAATCTGCCAAATGCCATAAGCATAAATGTAAAAGTACAGTAGTTGACTTTCACAAGACAACACTGCAAAGCCTTGAAAAATTTAGAGCTCAGTGATTAGGACGTTCGCCTTCTGATCGTAAGGTCATGCATTCAAATCCAACCACCACCAAGCTGCCACTGCTGGGACCTTAAATACAGCCCATAACCATCAACTGCTCAGTAAGCTTATTGTAAGTCTCTCTGGATACGAGCATCTGCCAAAGACCATGAATGTAAATCCTAGATTGCTAGCTGCTAAGATGCTAACTATTAACCCTTCTCCCATTGGACAGATGCTACAGGTGCCTCAGAAGCTCACACAAGCAGACTGAAAACTAGCTTTTTTTTTTTTGTGGTTGCACTGAAAACTGATCATATACTGTAACTTAAAGTTGACTTGTAAGAAACAGGAAAAATGGGTGACCGTAAGAATTTGGCGAGTTTGACAAATTGTGACATCTAGATGACTGGATCAGAGCATAAATCGCAGCTCTCGTAGGATGTTCCTGGTCTGCAGTGGTCAGTATCTATCAAAAGTGGTCCAAAGAATGAACAGCGGTGAACCAGTGACAGGGTCATGCGCGGGTGAAGCTCATTTAAGCACGATGGGATTTAAGATGAGCTACTGTGGTTCAAATTGCCATATCTTACCATACTTTATTTATACTATATCTTATTACCTAATGCACCTTCTGTACATTAATCACTTTCACCCATCTACATATACCCTCAATTTAGATATTTATTAACATATTTAGCTATAACTCATATCTATTTATTGTAAATGGGTCACTTATGCACCTCTGGTTATATGCTTACTGCATTTCAGTGGCTCCGAACATGAACTTTGCACAATGACAATAAATTTAAATCGAATCAAAAGGAATCAAATCAAGCAAGTGAGAACAAGTAGACCATAGCTTGTGTCCATGATAACCAGAAACATTAGTAATCATAAATCATAAATGAAAAGAGCATTCCAATATTGTGTGTGTATGTGTGGTAAATCACAGTGGGGCATTTTCCATGAAAAGTGTGAAGTCATTTTAAAAGTGGGATATGTCATACAATTCACGATCACTCAGGCTACACCTTTTATAATGAGTCAGCGTGGAGTTACATTTGTTCAGTAGCCAGTTCACAGATGGGAAACGGTGAGTAACACAGCTGGTTTCCAACGTCTCAGCCCTTAGGATCAACAACAATAAAAATAAAGCTGTTTATTATTATATCGAACATAATTTGGGATACTTGCCAAAATAATCCATAAATCTCCCTCAATTTTTTATGGGGATCCCTCCATCCATCCATTCATCCATCTATATCCTGTGTGTCAATCTGGATACATAACTTTCCTGAAGTATTTTTTTTTCCTTGTAGAGGACTGCCAGTAAATATCCTGTCAAAACATGTTTTCAGGAGATGTGCAGGGCATCGAGGGTTCGAAAGCATGCTAATCTGTTATGACAAATCTTTTCTGCTTATTTCAACATAGACTGTTAAAAATATTATCATTTTACAGTAAATAACATTTAGGGGGAGTCAATGGGTATTTTTTAATGACATCATGATTTCATACACTTATAGTTACATATAAACTTGTTAATTATACTAGAAAAAAGTTGTTAAAAAAACCCTATAAAGTGCTGACACCAAGACTCCTCCAAGAGTCATGAGACGTGGAAGCTCACTGTAAAGGTCCTTCTTGATGTTTAGCTCCCCTGATTATACTTTAGGTGGTGGAGAGAGATTTTTATTCCATGTTATTCCATTACTTAATGTTTTTTTTATATGTCTAAGTAGGGTTGTGTGTACATATGTATACATATGTGGTGGTATCAAAAAAATGAAAAAAAAAAAAAAAAAAGTTTTGTAACACACCAACAGATGGCAGCACAAGGCTGCGCGCACAGGCACAGGAAGCACCAACCTTCAACCGGTGCTATTCTTACAATGTGCGTTAACACGTCTGCTATCCTGACCACTTCACCCACCCTACTCGCCAGATTTGGCTTCTGCAGACTTCGCCCTCTTCTGTCGGATGAAGATCCAGCTCAAAGGTCACTGTTTTGACACCTTTGAGGAGATCCAGTGTGAAAAGCAGAAGGACTTTCAGGACACATTCCAGAAGTGGCAGGAACACTGGGAGCGCTGTCCTGTTGTGCAAGGAACTATTTTGAAGGTATTAGTCTGTAAACTTGGATAAAGTACTTTCTTGTAAACAGGGCTCGTCTCGAAACTTTTTAATACCACCTCTTATATAACCGTATAATGTACACTGTATGTAGTGTATGCAATATAATGCATATATTGCTTTTCATACCCGAATTCCAAAAAAGTTGGAACTCTGTGTAAAATATGAATAAAAACAGAATGCAAAAGAAAAAAAATCCTGTATCACACAAATAGGACAACATTGCTATATCAAAATTTTAGCAACATTCCCAGACATATATGGACTGTACTGTAGTGGTTGTGCTACACAGTGTAAAAACCGACTCCGTCCCAACTTTTTTGATTCATGTTGCAGCCATCAAATAAAATATTACCTTCTTTTTTCTCAAAATTAAAGGTTAAAGATTTATATGTTTTATATTATCTTTGTCCTACTCTCAATAAAATACGGGTTTATGAGATTTACAAATTTGCATTCTCTTTTTATTTACATTTAACACCGTGTCCCAACTTTTTGCTATTCGGTTTGTGTGACCGCTACGAAGGCATTTTATTGCTACTGTACGTAAAAAAAGAAGAAAAAACGCTAAAATTACAATATTAAAGTCAAAGCAATTTGAGAATAAAGTTGTGTTTGATCATCGCTCTCATCCTGTAATCATTGATATCCTTGGAGTTGAGCACAGGTCACCATTTCAGATTGCATAAAAGATTCAATGTGCTCAATGTCTGTCAGATATTTTTTTCTGAATAAATAAAGTTTAAATGCAAAACGTCTAAACATCCACGCAATTCAGATTTTTTCTCAAAATATTACTTGAGTCTAATATTGCAACGATTTTATTCTCAAAATATTTTAACTTTATTCTCAAAATATTTCAACGTATTGCTACCGCTTTAATCTCGTAATCTTAAACGTTAGATTTTTTTAACGTGGCACAAAAATGGCAAATGTAATTTGAATAATTAGCATACACGATTGTACGATTAATATATTTCTGGTTAAATTAAACTTTTTCATAAATTGCTATTAGACTGTTGTTAAAGTTCTGCCACAACAATCTTCTGATATCATTACTATGGTATACGTGATCATATCAAATCCTAAATTAATATAAAAAAAATAGTCAGTAGGAATCTTAAATATATCCTTTATTTCTTAAAACAATTCTCATCTGCTTTAGAGTACAAAAAAACATTCATGAATATGTATGAAATCAGTTTTAAATAAAGAAAAAGATTCCCTTCTGCATAGAGCTTTGTTTTTATGTGAATGACACTGAATATACAAATATAGTTGACTATTGCAGTTATTACTGTATTCATATATATAAAGCACTGCATATTAGACTTTGGAAATTGAACTACATTTTCTACAAGGGATACAAATTAAAGACAAAACACCTTAGTGCTTGACGGGCTTCATCAGTACTGCTCTTACATACAATGGGTGATAGCATGGTTACAAGACAACAAAACTTTTGTGCTTTTGCAACGATCCTTACTACATCTTGTATTTCAAATGTATACACTCTTAACATGTGAATAATTGATAACCTGGAAACCCGGAAGATTTTTTTCCCCTAGGGTAACCTTACTGAAACTGATATAGATGACCAAGTGCTTTCTACTGCATTAGTCCATTTAATCCATGCATGGAGAACTTGTGTGGCTTTGCTATCGTTTCCCAGGTTGTCCAAGGCCAATGCTAAAGAAAATTTAGATTTATAAAAGTGCCATCATCCAAATACATAAACAGTGTCTACATGTAACTTTCACTCACAACAACAGACTACTAAAAAAAAGTGTAGTATAAAATACGCTAAAATGCAATGTTTTGACATCAAGATTTGATATTGAATTCACTTATTTAACCATGTTGCCTGAGAACATTTTGAATTGGAGTGTTCAGAGCCACGTGACAGGGTTGAAGCGAAAAAAAAAGATAACTAGCAATTTGGGTCAGGAAAAAGGTTGGCCATCCAGCCAAGACAACAGAAATCTGAAGTAGAAAGAAGCTATTATACTGTTATGCTGCTATACCTTTTCTTGCTATCGATCCCGGTCTCGCTGTGTCAAGCACACTCTTGTCTAGCTGTCAAGTCTCTAATTAATTAAGCTACACATTTCCCTGCAACTACCTGCTAGTCGATCCCTTTTAACATCCATACCTTATTCATATCAAAAGTTCCTAAAAGAAGAGCAGGATCAACTATACAGAACAGAAAGGATAAAAAAAAAGACTTGCACAGGTGATAAATTCTTGGCATGGTGATGGTAGAACGTAGCATACTGGATATGTTTACACGTGTGAAGAGGCGGTAGAGCAGCTACTAGAAGGAGAATGGTCCCACGATGATGGTGAGCCGTAATAAGGAGCTGCTGCGATAGTTTGTGGTAGTGTGGTGGGTGATCATCTCTAGGTCGAGGATGATCTCAAGGGGGCCCTCTAGGGACTTGGTCATCACCAACATTGCGCTGACATTGCTGGAACGCTATAAGCAAGGAAATGTGATCAGTGGCTTTATATAATATTAAAACATGAATGCAAAAGGACAGATTAGTAATGTGGGAACTGTATTTTGGATTATAGATAACATGTTCTATGCAAACTGAAATACAGATATGTGTAGGAGGTGCAATTTGTTTGAGTGGGAGTCTACAACACCACAGACCAGTTTCTTTTTTAGAATTTTTTTTTCTGGATTAGCTGGTGTATAAATAAAAAAATATATATTATTTAACACATTAAATAATACAGTGTCCTATGTATTGTAGAGACATCTAACAGGATACAACAAATTTTTTTTTTTACTTTTTTTTACTTAAGTTTAAAAAAAAAATGTAACCTACAGCCAAGTAAAGATATGAAAATTATATGAAATACAAACACATCTACCGTAATTTCCAGACTTGTAAGTGCATCCAAATATAAGCCGCACCCACTGAATTTGACAAAGATTTTTATTCTAAACATAAATATGCCGCACCTGTCTATAAGCCACAGGTGTCTACATTGAAACTAATAAACTTTACACACGATTTAACGAAAGACAGTGCCTGTTACACGGCTTGTATCTAAACAGTAGCCTACCAAGAAAGTAATTGTTCACTCTCTTCCTCCTTCCTTTCACAACTATTTCTCTCGAGAGTTTATCTTTTGGCATCGTCGTGCGTTTAAAAATCACCATCGGTGAAGCTTTTCTCCTGATGCCGTACAGCTCAGAACACAGGTGAAGTGCGTTTTTCATGCGTATTTATGATGTGGTGCGGCCCGATTCAGTGGGAGCGCATCTGATTTAATATAAAGAGTTTCATTGGTTCACCTGAACCTGTTCGGCAGTTTCATTGGTCTAATGTTATGGAGCTCAGTTTTTTGTCTTGAAGCTTGTGAAACCGGGAAAATCCATAAACTAGCCGCTTCGTTGTTTAAGCGGTAGTTGCCACATTAGACGAGGGAAGGTCATGTAAGCAGATGTGTGCAGTTTAAGGAGTAGTCTGTGTCGCCATATTTGGAGCCCATGGTGAATGCTGGGAATTGGAGCTCCCATCTGACTGAGATTTGGCATCGTGTTACAGTCTCTACTATTTCTTATTTACTATTTCATTACTCACCCTGAGGAAGAATTCTCCTCCCTCGTTGCCGGCTCTGATCCTGAAGGTGTTGTGCGTGTTACTATAGATGTTGGTGGCTTGGATCTGAAAAATATCTGCTGGTACGGTACGGTCAGAGTGAATGTTCATATACTTATACACAATGGACTGTGGCAAGCCACGGCACGCACTGGTAGATGAGCAGACACACCGGCTGGAAAGAAAAAAAAAGTCTTTTATACAGCAGCAGCAGCTATAGCTGTGCATGGTAGAGTATTTTACATGGATTTCATGGAACTTCATGCTGGAATCAAAACACAATTCACAATATTCAATATACAATATCAGTTTCAGACAGAGTACAGGTTTTCTATGCTCACAAAAAACAAGCCATTTTGTTCTGTTTAGATCTGCCATGAACTCCTTGTCCTGAGTTTTGGTGCTTATGATGCTTTGACATTTAAACTGCTTAGCCAAGATTGTGAGTGTGGGCAGAAGTGCAGCAGTAAAAATGAGCATTAAGGCTTGTGAGCAAACTGTAGAACCTGGCATGTGATCTCAGACTCTCTCAGTGCTCGCATGCACTTGGATTCCCAGAATGCTAGTAACAAAGCTCAAAATACACAGTTCAGGGCACATTGTGCTAGTTCTTTGACCACTATTACTAAAAGTACTCTGCAAACATGCTCACATTTTCTATTAAAAACAATTATATCAAATATATATAGATTATGTTTAGAATACTTTCATAATATAGAAATAAGCTGTTGACCTTTCTTTTGAGGGAAAATGTGACTAATGGGACCAAAAATATGCTGGGAAAACAACCCAAGAGGATTCTTTAGGCAAAGACATGTTCTTAAATGACCAGTCAATCACCTGCCCTCATATAGCAATTTACAGCAAACATACAACAATTTGGTACCTCAACAATTGGTACCTGTAAATGTTTACCCTACAAACAGACCAAAATGGTACAGCGTATGGCCAAAAGCATGTGGACATCTGACTATGACACCCGTATAGTGTGTGTGTGTGTGTGTGTGTGTGTCTGCCCCAAACTGTGTCCAATAAATTATGCATAATCATCCACAATATCTTTGCATATTAAACATATTTAGGGTTAAGCAGAAAGAGCAACTTCACAACTATCGTGTGAGCTTGTGCCACATATCTGCCTTCCAACATCTAGTGAAAAGCCTTCCCAGAAGAGTAAGTGTCCACATATTTATGGCGATCGAATGTAAATCCAGTCTGTTGAATCTGTGCAGCTCGAACAAACAATCTTGGCCTTTAGAAACAGGCACAAGGATCGTGTCAGGTGAACTTACTTTTCTGACGTGCGCACATAAGGCTCTTGACAGGGGTTTTTGGGGTAACACCGGACGCCTCCGTAGTAGTTCCAGCACATTTCGTCCTCACCGCACTGGTGGCCGGTTTCGCATTCGTTAATGTCTGAGATCAAACGGAAAGAAAATATATATTTGTACAGTATATCATAGAAACAACACATTAGATAACAGCTTTGTGTAGCAAAGTTACTGTTACTACCTAGAAGTTGATTGATTTTCCAATAAAAACATTTTCCAGAATGTCTTATTCTTCTAATTCGATTTCAATTCTATTTAAAAAATAAAATAAAATAATAGCACGCAACTTGCAATGCAGCCAGCACTACCACAGAGTCATGCTATTCTAAACATTTTCCATGTTTAAGATTTCACCATGCTATAAATACTGCATAACTCTAGTACCAGTCTGTAAAAAAAAAAATGAAACCATTGTCAACCAAATTTTACATGTGCCAGTTTCCCAGGGTTTTTCTTTTAGTGTGTGTCTCCATTAAATCAAGAGGCTTAGGCTTAATCTCTGCCTGGCACACAAGCCCACAGAGTCTTACTTACTAAACCCCTGGTCTCGCTGTTACAGTAAAGGGGGATATTGGAAAGCATGGGCAATCCCTATTCTTACAACTAAGGCAAGCCTGGAGTTTATACAGATGCACACATATGCACTCGCACACATCAAACACCCCTCAGCATCAAAGAACACCCCTTAACTGAAGGCAACTATTTCTGACACAGAAGCAGAGATTCATCAGGAAACTCGTGGGAGAGGAAAAAAATAACACAGTTTCTCATTTGAAACTCTTTGAGAAAAAAAACCCTAAACAAATATATATATATATATATATACATACACACACCCCACAGACATAAATCTCCTTTTCGGAGGCTGAAACACTAATGCCTTGTTTTCTCTCTTTCACATTCTTTCCATGACAGTCTGGTTGAAATTGCCGAGCTCATATTCCGTCATATATCTCCTTCAGCTCTGACATGTCCAATTTTGATACGGATCCGAAATGGGCATGGAGTTTGTAGAGATCAGCATATTTCACTCCCAAAAAAGAAGCCAAAGCCAAGTACCTTGACACATTCTTGTTCCCTGGAGCTCATATCCTACAGGGCAAGTGCAGGAATATTCTCCAGGGCTGTTGATGCAGGCATATTGGCACATGTAGCGGGAGAAGGCACACTCGTCAATGTCTGCAAGCAAAACGGGAAAAGGAAGTGGTTTAGAACATGCACAGCGGTGTTAGTGATAGTATAATTTCTGAACAAGTGGTGAAACATGAGTTTACCTTACTGTACATGTAGTATTACTTTACATTACATAAGGTTATGTTAATATAAGGGCATCAAAACTACAACAGCATCTTTTGTTTCAATATCCCTTTATTGGAATAGATTTTTTAACAAATCAAATGCTGAAGTACAGTCGACTTCAGTTTGATTCTGAAAAACATTCTATAAAATGCTTGAAAAAAAGGATGTCTCACCCCCCAATAATGACTCCAAAAAGTTTCCTCCATTACATTATTCATCCTGTCAACATATCTATGTACTTTCTGTTTTCTAAAATCATTGGTAACTATACAATAAGATATGAATATTTGAAACTATCCGGTTGTGTCTAAGAAGGTTTCTAAGGAAGTGGTAGGTAAGTGGTTAAGATTTTGGACTTGTTGCTTGGAAGGTCATGACTTCAAATCCCAGAAAACTCTAAGAAGCCCCTTAGGTTGGGCTCCTGAGCGAGGCCCTTAACACTCAACTGCTCAGTTGTATAAATGAGATACATGTAAATCGCTGCAGAAGTGTGTTGGCCAAATGCTGTAACTGCAACCTAAGTATTTTTGGCGCATCTCATTATGTGCTCTCAGATGAGAAATATTTACGTAATATTTTTTAATGATTTTTCATGAAATGTATTATCAAATGATGGGAGTCCATATGACATTCATTGGACCCCTTTTAAAAAATAAAAATAAATAAATAAAAATAAAATAAAAAATTATATATATATATATATATATATATATATATATATATATATATATATATATATATATATATATATATATAAAACTTCTTACTTCTTTGATTAGTTATGGCAAAAAAAAAAAAGGCAATAATATAGCAAGATAATTTAAAGCGTTTTGATTTTGTTTGTTAGTGAGACGTTGGCTGGTGGCCTGACTATGTCGCTGTGAAAAATAAATGTCAAGACTGGGATTGCTTTAAGACAAAGATATTGACAAGTTAAAAATATAAGACCCACCTAAACAGGAAACGGAGTCGGATGCTAGCTCGTAGCCCTGGCGACAGTGGCAGATAAAGGAGCCAATAAGGTTGTAACACTGATGGTCGCATGGCTGACTCTGACATTCGTTCACGTCTGAAACAAAGATTATATTAAGGTGGTCTTCAAACTGGCACAACAATGAAAGAAACAGTGAATTTGAGAATAAAAAATGCAATGTTAATGTGATTATCCCACACGAAAAAATAGTAATTACTCCTAGCAAGCACTCACGCACTGCAGACTATCTTTAGGTAATGCTCTATAAACTTCAATGTCTGGTACATGGAGTTTTTTTTGCCCTAAAGTTTTTTTCTTCCTAATAATGCTGTGGTCATGTACATATATACATACATAAATACACAAATCCATACAAATATACATACATACATACATACATACATACATACATACAGTACATAAATACATACATATACTAGAGGGACAAAAGTTGAATACATGTTTTTTGAACATCAAATTTCACATTTAATTTATTTGCTGTTATAGTACCCTCCAATTTCCTGGAAAGATGCTCAAGTTCAAGCTCAAGTTTATTTCTATAGCATTTTTCACAATGGATGTTGTCTTAAAGCAGTTTTACAAAATGTAAGAATTACATTGAATTATGTTTATTTTTCCCTGATGAGCAAGCCTGGGGCGACCGTGGCAAGAAACTCCCTTAGATGTTATGAGGAAGAAACCTTGAGAGGAACCAGACTCAAAAGGGGAACTCATCCTCATTTGGGTGAGATCAAGAGTGTGATTATTAATCTTAAAACAATACAAAACACCAGAGAATGAGAACTAACATGAGCACTGCATTGTGTGATTATGACTAATGTCCTTTCAACAGTCTTATACAGTCAGTTGACAGTAGCTACTGAGCAACTCATAAAATAGCTCAACATTTGAGATCAATGAACTTATATGATCAAAGATCCAACACCAGCTTCTCAATGCCAGAGCCTTTAACAAAGAGGTCCAATGTCCAAACTCCACATGAAGTGGGATCCGAATGGCGCTGGTACGTCTCTAGATGCTTCAGGATGTTTGCGGGGTTGGCATCTACTTCTTTTAAGATCCATAATCTTCATGAGGTGGGACACAACTGGAGCTGGTGCAACCTCAGGATGCCTCAGGATGGGTAGAGAAAGAGAAGCAGTGGAGAGGAATTAGCGTAGCTGCTGTTCATAATATTAACAAGCACAAGTTGATAATGTGCATTTAATCAGATGTACTGGAGCACAAGGTTATGATATGTGATGTGTGTTATGTGTACGACTTGATAAAAAGATAAGTTTTTAATCGGCACTTAAACTGGGAGAGTGTGTCTGAGCCCCGAACACTGTCAGGAAGACTATTCCAAAGTTTAGGAGCTAAATGAGAAAATGCTCTACCACCTTTAGTAGACTTTGCTATTCTAGGAACTACTAGAAGTCCAGAGTTTTGAGATCTCAAGGAGCGTGATGAATTATAGCTTGTTAGAAGACTGGATAGAAACATGGGAGACAAACCATTTAGGGCCAGTGTAGGGATGATAAAATCGGGGTTATATGGTGATATTTTCTTGACCTTGTAAGAAATCTGACTGCTGCATTCTGGACTGTAGCTTGTTTATTAATGATGCAGGACAACCACCGAGTAATGCATTACAAAGGTCCAGTCTGAAGGTCATGAATGCATCATGCAACATGTTTCTTAGCTTAGCAATATTTCTTAGGTGGCAGAAGGCTGTTTTTGTTATATAGGGGATATGATTTTCAAAAGACAAGTAACTCCCAGGTCTTTTACAGTTTAACTAGTAGTTACAGTACATGCTTCTAAATGCAAGTTGAATTGCTGGAGCTTCTGTGTTTTTTTTTTTTTTTTACTGATTAGCAACATCTCTGTCTTATCAGAATTTAATAATAGAAAGGCATCATCCAATCTTTAAATTATTTTACACACTCAGTTAATCGAGCGAAATAAGATATCTCGTATGGTTTTGATGAGATAAATAGCTGGGTATCATCAGCATAACAGTGGAAGCTAATCCCATGCCTTCTATAAATATTTCCCAAAGGAAGCATATATATTGTGAAAAGGAGAGGTCCCAGAACTGAACCTTGTGGCACCCCATAATTTACTTGCATTAACCTGGATAGTTCTCCATTTAAATCTACAAAATGGTAACAATCAGACAGGTAGGATTCAAACCAGCTTAATGCCTGTCCCTGAATGCCGATGTATTTCTGTAAACAATCTACGAGAAAGTCATGATCTATAGTGTTAAACGCAGCACTAAGATCTAGTGAAACTAACAGAGAAATGTAGCTTTGGTCTGAAGCTAAAAACAGGTCATTTGTGATTTTAACTAAAGAAGTTTCTGTGCTATGATAGGGCCTGAAAACTGAAAACTCTTCAAAGGTATTTTTTTCTTGTAAGAAGGAGCAGAACTGGGCAAACACGATATTTTCTAAAATCTTAGACATAAACGGGAACATTTGAAATGGGTCTGTGATATGATTTTTTTTGGATCCAAATTAGGTTTCCTAATGAGGGGCTTATTAACTGCCAACTTGAGGGGTTTAGGGACGTGACCTAAAGATAGTAAAGAGTTAATAATATTCAGAAGAGGCTCACCAGCTGTATGTAACACTTCTTTAAGTAGTTTAGTTAAAATAGGATCTAACAGACATGTTGTTGATTTGGTTTTGGTGATGTTCCACTAGATATTGGAGTGTGCTTGGAAGATTTGTGTTCATTCAGCCACAAGGGTGTTAATAAAGGCAGGTACTGTTGTAGGTGAGGTGAGGAGGTCTGGGGTGCAGTCAGCATTCCTATTCATCCCAAAGTTGTTGAATAGAGTTAAGGTCAGAGCTCTATAGCAGGAGATCTTCCTCTCCAACCTATGCAAACCATAACTTCATGGTGCTTTTTTTGCGCAGGGGCATTGTCATCCTGGAACAGGTTTGGGCCTCCTATTTTAAATCAAGGTAAAATATAATGCTAGGGCATCCAAAGACATTCTACACAATTGCATGCCTCCAACTTTGGGGTAACATTTTTGGGGAAAAACTAAATATGTCTGGGAAAGTCCATATAGTCGTACATACAAACACTTATACATACAGTATATAATCACATTATGATGTATGTGATTTCTGCATTGTAATTATAGAACAAAGCATATGTAGGGCATGCAAACAGATGCAACAGCCCCACCAAAAGTTTAAAGAAATACAAAATGCTATGAAGAAGCTACAGTCTGGAATCCTAGTCCAGACTGTAGATTTATGCAGTCTTGCAGTAACATGCCATTATTTAACCTATCACTCTTTTATCCAAATAGCCTTTGGAGCAGAACTAAAAATAGATGCATTAGACTATACAAAGTACAGAGAATTATTATTTTAAATTACTCTCCTCTTTACTATGTTTGGTGGAGAACGTGGGATGAACCCAGCTTAGAAGCCTTTTATTAGAAATAGTTTGTGTCCTCATGTTATAACGTGTTGTAATTCAAAATATATTTTTTCTCCGTGGTCCAGCTGAGACTTGTGTTTATAAAAACCTGATTAGTGCATGAATGTTCAATTCAATTCAATTCAGTAAAATTTTATTTTTATAGCACGTTTAACAATAAACATTGACCCAAAGCAGCTTTACAGAGATAAATAAATTACAATTATTATTTTTATCATCATAAATAAGTCCCTTTAACTTTATCTTTATGAGCGAGCCGATGGCAAGGAAAAACTCCTGATGGTATGAAGCAGAAACTTTGAGAGGAACCAGACAAAGGGAACCCATCCTGATCTGGATGACAGCAAATGTCCATTTATTATAGTTTAATTAATGTTATCAACTGTTCACTGATGTCTCTCTCTCTCTCTCTCTCTCTCTCTCTCTCTCTCTCTCTCTCTCTCTCTTCTTCTTCCTCTCAGCATTTTTTCCACTGCTTATCTTTTGTGTGCTGGAGAGAAAAAATGAAAAAGCCTGGACACAGTGTTACTAACAGATGTACTAAAAGTATAAACAAATGGGGTTGCAGGTTTGGCTGAAACTGGGGACTTTTCCAAATAAAAGCAAAGTGCATTTTTTGATGTACATTTTATACCTAAATCATTTTTTCTGTCTCTCCTTGGGATCTTCTTCAGATAATGATTCAAATATTAAGGTGCATCTCTACGTCTTTTTCTCCTGTTTGACATTTGAAAAAGAATGACCTGAGCATTACACACATGCTTGTGTACAGAATCAGATTTGCTGGATTGAATCTCTCACCCACACAGCTGTGGTTGTTGCTGGCAAGCTGGTAGCCAGGGTTACACTCGCAGTAGTAGGATCCGGGGACGTTCACACATCTGTGCATGCAGTAGTGTGACATAAGGCACTCGTCTCTATCTGTGTACACACACACACACACACACACACACACACACACACACACACACACACACACAAACATGTTTTGTTCACAGTGGTCGCCAAGACTGTCCAAAAGTTTATTCCTCTAATGTTGTGTTTGTGAGCTGCTCCTCAGTTAACAGCAAATAGGTCATACAGTGACTGTCAAAAAAATGTTTTTGAGACACATGTTTGTTTCATTTGCTATCGTGCAACAAACTGTGTAAAAGACAATAACAAAAGAATTGAACAGTGAAGGACGGAAAGAACGTTCTATGGACAGATGAGTCCAAACTGGACATTTCTGTCTCTAACAGAAGAACTTCTGTAAGAATGAGTATGACGAAGAACAGGAGAGAAGATTTTATCAGACTGCCTTACCCTCACAGTCAAACATGGAGGTGGAAGTTTAATGGTTCGGGGTTCTTTGGAGCAGGAACGGTTCGAGACTTTAGTACAGGTGAAAGAAAAACTGAACGAACATGGCTACGTTCCATACTTCAACATACAACAGGACAATGATCCAAATCATACATCCAAGCTCTGTAATAGTCATTTAGAGAGTAAACAGTCATCTGGAATGCAATCTATCATGAAATCCTACCCAGTCACTGCACCTATGTCCTATTGAACTGCTCTGGGATGAACTGGATCACAAAGTCAGAAAGAAATCTAGTAAATATCATCTTTGGCAAGTTTTAAAAGAGTTTTTCAGGTGAATGTTTGGAGAAGCTGTCCGGATGCCAAGAATGTGTAAAGCTGTTATTCGTGCTAAGGAAGGATTTTTTCAATGAAAACAAGGTATTTTATAATGCTACCCAGAAAATGTTGATAATTTTTTTTTTTTTGTAATAATGCTGGTTGTCATTTAAATGACAGGTTTAAATTAATCTACTCGCTTGTATCATTTCTATAGAAATTGTTCATTTACTTGTATTTGTTTGGTAAAAGTAAAAATTTCTATAGAAATTGTTAATTCACTTGTATTTGTTTAGTAAAAGTAAAAATATTTAATTGTTATATGTTTTTTAAGTATTAATGGAAAGAGCTCTCAGTAACAGTTTCCATGGTAAAGCTTTACAGGAATTCTAGCTTTCTGATTATTGTATGCAAGGTAATTTATTATTATTATTTTTATTATTATATATCATCAAATGGACTCACAAGTAAACTACTGTTAATTATTACAATAACATAATTGATAAGGAACTAACTTGTTTGGGTTCCATCAAATGAAACTGTAAATGTATGAAGTACCTAATTATTGGCAAATCACTTCAGGACTTAAAAAAGAACCCCTAATCAAGAGGTGAACACATCACTGGGTGAAGATGTAGCTAAAACAAAAAGAGTGTACAGAAAGCAGGATTCTCACCCACACATTGGTCACCGCTCTTCTGGTAGCCTGGTAGACACTGGCATTGAAAAGATCCGTGGGTGTTATAGCAGGTCTGATCCGCACTGCACGTGTGCCTTCCTGTATTACACTCGTTGATATCTGCACTCACAAACACACACACAAATATTTAATAAATAATATTAGCCATGAAATATTGTAAGATTTTGCCATTCTTTAACAAAACGAAACTTTACAGTTTCAGGATCCGGAATTGTCTATGAGGAATTCCTGTGAATGATCTCCCTGTGAGGTTTTTGCCTCCATATCAGTAGGTGGATGAAATATAAAACTTCTAGGTGTAACTGTATGCATGAATGCGTGTGTTGCCATCCTAACTTTTTTCATTTGTTTTCCCACACGGCTAAAAATCCGGCACAATTCTGACCAAAGATAACATTTTTGCTTCAAACAAATGAGTGCCTGAGCAAGTGATTGAAAGAGTGTAATTATTGTATCAGATGTTGGAAAAATACATTTGTCAAGTTATTAGATATTAGTGCATGTTACTTTTTCATGCATATGTAAATCTCCCTTAAACTGTTGCCACAAAGTTGGAGGTACACAATGGTATAGTGTATAAAATTACCCTTCGCTTGAACTAGGAGACACAAACCTGCTCCAGCATGGCAATACCCTTGTGCACAAAACCAGCTCCATGAACATATGATTTCATAGATTGGAGTGGAAGATCTTGAGTGGCCTGCTATAGAGCTTTGACCTCAACCAAATTGAACACTTTTGGGATGAATATTAGATCTCTCACGTCAAAAGCGCTGACTATAAACAAAGTTATTACAGACCAGGAGTTTAAATATAATGTTTTTGATAGAAATGTGGATTAAACTGAATGAACATGTAGCATTAAATGAAGTGAGTCCTTCTGGGTATAGTAATTACATACACCAGCCCCAGCCAAATGGCAAAGGAGGCGGAGTCGCAGATATTTATTATAATAATCTAAGCGTCACACTTTAAACTAAACACAAATGTAAAACTTTTAAGGTTCTTTACACCAACATACAATATTTAGTGTCTGAAAGCAGGTCTAGTCTAATTAGAAATTGATCTAGTAATTATTATTTATAGAGCCCAAGGGCCCTACTCTGATTTTCTCATAGAATTTGCAGATTTTACCACAAATTTAGCTACTTCTTTAGAGGACACATTAATTGTTGGTTACTTTAATATTCATTTTCATAATCAGGAAGACTCCTTAAAAGCAGCAGTTGTGTCCATTCTAGATTCAGTTGGAATTAATCAGAATGTTATAGGATCCACTCATAGTGGTGGACACACTCTTGATTTATTATTAACATTTGGATATATATATATATATATATATATATATATATATATATATATATATATATATATATATATATATATATAATAGCTTCAGACTATGCAATTATGACTATATATATATATATATATATATATATAGTCATAATTGCATAGTCTGAAGCTATTTTAGACCATTACCTAATCTCTTTTAAAAGTAGTACAGTAGTACCTCGCCAGGGTTCAGTGTTAAGCGTACGTTCAGTTTTATCAATTATCTTCCGGAAATGACGATATTAATTAGATCTCTGTCTGACACCGCAGAGCTCGACTGGGCCACTGAATGCCTAGAACCAAAGTTCTGTTACACTCTAAATGATGTAGCTTCCATTAGAACCAAAATAATCAGTGAGAAAAAATTTGCACATTGGTATAATGATCATACGCACACCTTAAAACAGACCACTTGGAAATTAGAAGGTAAATGGCGTCAAACCAAATCGAAATTTTTTTAAATAGCATGGAAGGAGAGCCTGCTAATTTATAGGAAATCTCTTATTGCTGCTAGATCAGCGTATTTCTCCACCCTCATAGAAAATAACAAGCTTAATCCTAGATTTTTATTCAGCATGGTAGCAAAATTAACAGGAAATATAAGCACTGCACTAACATGCACACAATCATTAGTTAGTAATGATTTCATGAACTTTTTTAATAATAAAGTTGAAAACATCAGGCAAAAAATCCAGACGAACAGACCATCAATTACAAAATGTTACCCTTATTCAAGAGAATTACTTAAGCACTGATTATATAACTAAATCCTTCAAACTGGCAGTTATCAACCCCCTAATTAGGAAACCTGATCTTGTCCCTTGTCAGCTGTCCAACTACAGGCCAATATTAAACCTCCCCTTTATCTTCAAGATTTTGGAAAAGGTTGTAGCACAGCAGTTCTGCTCACATCTACTTATGAATAAAATTTTTTAAATGTATCAGTCAGGATTTCGGCCTCATCATAGCACAGAGACGGGTTAGTTAAGGTGGTAAATGACCTGTTATTGGCCTCTGATCAGGGTTTTGTCTCTTTACTTGTTTTGCTCGACCTTAATGAAGCTTTTGACACCATTTATCATACTATTCTGCTTGCTAGACTTGAGAACGTTGTTGGAATAAAGTGAACAGCTCTTTCCTGGCTTAGGTCTTATTTGACTGATCCCTATCAGTTTGTTGATGTAAATGGTGAGTTCTCCACACTTTCTGAGGTAAAGTTTGGTGTTCTGCAAGGATCTGTCTTAGGCCCACTGCTTTTCTCTTTATATATACTGCCTTTGGGTAAAAACATAAACGTGGTATTCGCTTCCATTGCTATGCTGATGATACACAGCTGTATATTTCAGCAAAGCCAGATGAGAGAGATCAGCTTAACAATGTTGAGGAGTATCTAGAAGACATTAGACAGTGGATGCTTAATAACGTCCTTTTGCTCAACTTAGATAAGACGGAAGTACTTTTACTAGGACCACATGCAGCTAGAAGTAAACTTTTCGATTATGTAGCATCTCTGGATGGTGTTTCTGTTCCAGTGTGTACAGCAGTCTAAGACCTTGGTGTAATTAGTCTTTCTTTGAGGCTCGCGTGAATAATATTACCAGGATCGCTTTTTCTTTTAACTTATAAATTTAGCTAAAATTAGAAATATGATGTTGTTACAAGAAGCAGAAAAACTACACATAATAATCCATATCCTTCTATTCCTGTCAACTCTCTCTCTCTCTCTCTCTCTCTCTCTCTCTCTTTCTCTCTCCTGGTCGAGTTAAACATGCTTTTGAGGTTCCAGTGACCACTGTTTCTGCCCCTCTCCCCTCCTCGGATCAGCCTACTCCATCAAGGCCTGCCTCTGGATTGTGTTCTCTTCGACTGGAGGCCACTCTGTGCAGCTGGGGACGGTTTCTCATCAACGCCCTGGGGTTCCATGAAATTACGGAGTAAGAACAGGAGCTTCAAGGATGGATTTGGACTGTATTTAATGACAACAGTCTGCTACACTGACTCAGGACTACAATTTGCTTTTGGTCACCATCACTGTACCCCGCAACATTGTTTATCTGTAATAAATGGACATTGTGGTGCAACTCAGATGAGGATGGGTCTGGGTTCCCCCTTGAGTCTGGTTTCCCTCAAGGTTTCTTCCTAATGCCATCTCGGAGAGTTTTTTCTTGTCACAGTCGCCACCGGCTTGCTCATCAGGGACAAACGTACACTTATAAAAATCATCTTATTCCTTTTTTTATCTGTATAAAGCTGCTTTGAGACAATTTTCATTGTTAAAATAGCTATACAAATAAAGATGTATTGAATTGAATTGAATTGAATTGAATTGAATTGAATTGAATTGAATTGAACACTGCACACCAGGTCTCCTCACCCTACATCAGTACCTGGCTTTACTAATTGGCTGAATGATCACAAATCTCCACAAGCACACTCCAAAATCTTGTGGAACATCTTCCCAGAAAAGTAAAAGTTCTTATAATTGTTATATATTTATATATCACACGTTATCTACACATATTGTGCCTTATATATATTCTTCATATACTTGCTAATATATACACAGTATCTCACAAAAGAGAGTACACCCCTCACATTTTAGCAACCATTTTAGTATATCTTCCCCAAGGACAATACAATAGAAATGAAACTTGTATAGATTTTATAGTAGTCAGTGTGCCGCTTGTTCAGCAGTACAGATTTACTGTACTCCACTGAAAATAACTCAACATACAGTCATTATTGTTTAAATAACTTCCAACAAAATTGAGTAGACCCTGAGTAAACATGTCTAAACTGCGTATATTTTGTGTGAGCACCACTGTTATCTGCACTGCTTTAATCCTCCTGGGCATGCAATTCACCAGAGCTGCACAGGTTGTTGCTGGGATCCTCTTCCACTCCTCCAAAACTGCCGTTATGCCCAGTTTCTGAATGGAGGGCTTCAGAATGTGACAGTACATGTTAAAAATCATGTTTCCCTCAATGGACCGCAGATCCACAGTAATAGCAGCACTCATGATGCTACCGCCACCATGCTTGACTGTAGGCAAGACACAATTTTCTTGGTTCTCCTCACCATTCTGTCACCACACACGCTGGACACCATCTCAACCAAACAAGTTTATTTTAGTCTCATCAAACCACAGGACATGGTTCCAGTAATTCATGCTCTTAGACAGGTTGTCTTTAGCAAACTGTTTTTGAGCTTTCTTGTAAACCAGATTCAGAAGAGGCTTCTTTCTGGGATGACAGCCATTTAAATCAACTTGTTGCAGTGTGCAGCATATG
Source organism: Silurus lanzhouensis (assembly GCA_039877035.1). NCBI lineage: Eukaryota > Metazoa > Chordata > Actinopteri > Siluriformes > Siluridae > Silurus > Silurus lanzhouensis. The sequence goes on along the minus strand of JBCEWE010000127.1, from coordinate 181,483 downwards.
TTCTGAGCACTGACAAGCGGATCTTCTGAAACCTATAAAGCAATGCTGGCAGAACTAATGAGTCTGTTTTTTTAAAGCAGCTTCTACACCTGACACACAGCCCAAGGACTCATCTTCTTTGATCGACCCCTACCAGGCCTGTTTCAAGTGAAACCTGTCTTGGCAAACCTCTGTATGACCCTGGCCACTGTACTGTAACTCAGTTTCAGGATGTTACAGATCTTCTTAAAGCACAGGACATCTTTGTGAAAAGCAACAATTCTAATTCTCAAATCCTCAGAAAATTCTTTGCCATGAGGTCCAGTGGTCAGTATGAGAGAATTGTACTAAGCACCAAATTGTACCTGCTCTAATATAAGATACACAATTTTGTAGGGTCCTGTCATGTTGAGTTATTTTCAGAGGACAGTAAATCTATACTGCTATACAAGCTGCACTCTGACTACTTTAAAATGTATCCAAGTTTGGCAATAAAGTTGTATCTATGTAATTATCTAACAGCAATTGGGGACTGATTGTGGAATGGGATGTTCAAAAAGGACAAAACAGATATCTTATGCACAGGTGTCCACAAACTTTACAAACTGTCCCTAATAAAACTTCCTCCAGGTGGTTCAATTTCCACCATCATTCAGGACCACCTGTATATACATTATTAAAATAAATGTTTTTTTATTATATAAGTTTTTTGAAGAACTTATTGAGAATGTCTCAAACTCATATTTTATGTTGTATGGGGTGCCATACAAGTTAGAAACTTCTAGGCTTGTTTTTTGGTTGCCAAGGCTCTATCCTTTAAAAATGTCACATATTAAACATTTATTACAGAACATTCTATACAGATTCTGTAATATATCAACAACATATTGCAACAGATTTCATTTTCATTGCAGACAACAAGATCGGTGTTTTCCATAGAAGGGTGTGGTGGGACGTTCAATGATGCTGATCATATTTCTCCCCAGTGGTGGTTGAACTATGTGGGGAGGCTTCTGAGGTTATCCACCATACTTCAGTGAAGATTAATTTAATTCTTTATAAAAGCTGGCTAAGATACAAATCCGAGCACATGTTCTTTCACATGTAGAGTATAGATACACATTAAAATGGCTTATACGCAAACACACAAAAAAACTTTCGTTTTAGATTAGAATGATAAGCTTGTTTGAACTATGTGTTAACTATGTGTAACTGGTAGAGATTAGAAATGGCAAAGTTTCACACATCCTACACTCAAGTAGAAGCACAGATACTTACATTTTAAAACACTCTGGTAAAAATTAAAGTACTGACTACACTTTTTCCACAATGGGCTCTGACAGGTACTTAAGTAAAAAGTAGCCATTACTACTACCTGTTTTAGTGTCATGCTGATATTAATATATTAATATAAAATAATTTAAAATGTTGTTATCTAAAGAATGCATCCCCGCTGAACATCCACCATATAGAACACAAGCAGAGAAAAGATGTTGATGTTGATAAGGAATGTCTCTGCTCTCAGTCATGTTTACATCGCTGACTCCCTTTGTCTCATTCATGTTAACCCTGAGCTTCTTGTTGCCTTCTCCCTTGCTTATTGTTAGTTTCGTAGGCTAACCTACGTCTGTGGTGTGTGAGAGCCAGTAAATGATACACCAGAGGTAAATTGAAAAAGCAGAGCAATGACAGGAAATCGGTTGATGGGCTGTAAATGGAAAAATTGATCATGTCACCAAATTAATAGATTAAAACGAAAGTAACGAGCCTGGTTGGAAAAAGTAGAAATTATAGATATTGGTGTAAAAAAATTAATGAAAGTAAATAGTGCAAGGGCAAATAGTGAAGTCAAGTACTGATACCAGAAAAATCTACTTACGTAATCCACTTCATTACTTCCTATCTCTGGTGGAGACCCCATCACAATAACATTCTAAAAGTGTTATTTATAAAGAGTGTCTGTAGGAGTATTGGTCGGAATTACATAAGAAATGGGCGGCAATGAGAGTCAATCAAGTCCCGCATTCACCTCTAACTGCAAACAGATATTTCATGTATTGCAAACAGATGTTTCACGTATATAATGACGTACAGCGTGCGTCTCCTTGACAGTCTGCCTTTGCCTAAATGTCTTCTGGTTAGTCTTTTCATTAGTCCATCAAAATTACATTTACATTTTGCAGAACATTAAGAGTATAAACATATCTGATTCACAGTGAGCGTGTTCTCATTCAGCACAGGAAGTGAGATCTGATCCTGCAAAAGTCTTTTCCATGCACGCTTTGCAAAGGTCATCAGAAATCTGCAGCCCGAGAAAGCTCAAGCCAGTGACTGTTTCCATTTGCATGTCCTGTACTTTCTGAGGTCAACAATTAGATCCTTTTTGCAATTTGTTCTTTACGACTCTACACCAGAGCTCATGATTAACATGTGAATGGAGCAAGTATGAAAGTAGAAAATTTCTGTAGAAAATTACACTGCCTTAGTGTGAAGGAAGACTTTATACTATATGGAAAAAGGTTTCACCTGACTATAAGATTTGTATGCACTTATTAAACATCCCATTACACATTTATTCCACATTCGCTGTTATAATAAGATCCACTTTTCTGGGAAGATGTTCCACTAGATTTTGGAGTGTGCTTGTGGAGATTTATGCTCATTCATCAACAAAAGCATAAGTAGAGTCAGATACTGATGTAGGTAAGGTGAGGCGGCCTGGTCTGCAGTCAGAGCTCTATAGCAGACCACTCAAGCTCTTCCACTCCAACCCATGTAAAGCATATCTTCATGAAGCTCACTTGGGACCTTGTCACGCTGGAACAGGTTCAAAATTGATCTTAACTCTTCTTAATATAATAACCGTAATCTCACTAGGCTGAATACCAGCACCTACTCTAAACTCTTTTTTCTTTTATTCTTTTTTTTCCTGCACATTCACCTGCTTCATTCCTTGGCCTGAGTTCAAAGTGCAATGGAAACTGCTCATGTTACACGACAGCTTCCAAAAATCTCAGGTTCCCAGGACCAAACACTCTGGATAAATTGTTGATATACTTGTTGAGACGAGTGAAAAAATGCATTCCGATGTCAGCATAAAATCTTACTTAAAGATTAAATAGAAAAAAAAAGATGATGGTTTTGGTGGTAGTGGTTTTAATCTGCATTAAGAAGGATACACTGCAAAATAATAAAGCTGACTTTATCATGCTCGCAATGTTATTGTTCATGGATATACAAAGTGGTTATTCACTAAACTTACACAATGAACGAGAAAGATTAGCCTAAAAAAGACCCTCCTGATCTTAACCCTCACTTAACCCTTCCCTAATCTTTACTTTGCCCTACCTAAAGTACCCTAATCTAATGTATGCTATAGTAATCTGATCTACCATAACCTAGTATCACACCTGGACTTTTTTAAAGTTCTTAAAAAAAACCCCACAGTTTTGGCAAATCTCATGTTAATCTCGAGTACCTATAGAGTTGCATTTTTTTATATCTCCAAAACATATCTAGCTTGATCAGATTAATAAAAACAAAAGATACAACTTTACGCTTCTCTCCAGCCGAGCTCCTGTAGGCATGCCATGGGCGGAGCTAAAGAGTCGCGAGCGCGCACAGCTTTTACGTAGCGATCGACTGCGATCTGTGACATCTCTATAAATAAAACAGGAATGAAAACGTTATCGTTTTAAATGAACTCTAGCTAACAATCCGATTCAGCCGTGCACATTCACATCGGATCCCGAGTCTGAAACTGAACATTAAGTACAACAGCAGCAACAATGACTACAGTAGGATGTGTCTATATGGTAACTACTGAACAAGGTTCTTCTTACCTCACATCCAAAAACACACTTCTGCGGAGACGTTCTTCTCGAGCGAGTCCTGTGCAGCGCCGCCGATGACTTCCATAACCGAATGAAGCACGGTGATGGGCGTGCTTTTGCCCATATAAGGAATTCCGCCCTTCATAACATCATGAAGGGTTATTTTCTGAAACTTATACAAACCCGGAAGGAGTGTATTTGGCACAGAAATATAGTCATATGTTTTTCTTTTACTTTGGCCATGTTTAGCATGAGAATCCAACTCTTTAAAAAGTCAAGTCAAGTCCAGTAAGCTTTATTGTCATTACAACTTTATACAGTGCAGTACACCGTGAATCGAAACAACATTTCCCCAGGACCAAGGTGCCACATCAGGCAACATAAACAGTGTCAATACCTCAGAATGCATAGCATTAGACCCGTCCACTCCTTAAGCAGTCTTGCACATTTTGTGTTCAAATACAGCCTGCAACCTTCAGTCTACCTTGCCAGTCATTTTTTCTATCAAAAATAACTTTTAAAAGCATGATGAAAATGGTTTATTGAATCCTTTTGCCATTTTAATGTGACAATGTGAAAAGAAAAACGACATTAAAGAATATGGTCCTCCAATAGTGCTATTGCAACTCTGTCTTTCTTTTATATTGTAAGCTCCTTGTACCTAATAACTCTACTAGGTCTCTCATGCAAAAAGATTTTCACAGCCCTAGCTATGTTTAATCTTCTAAGATCTGCATTGACCCCAAGACATGCTAGCTGTACTTTTTTAGACTATAAATACTGTACGTCAGACAAGATACAGTCAATTCTATAGAAACAAATATATGTATTTTGCATATATATGCTATACGGACAAAAGTTTGCAGACACCGTTAGATATGCATGTGCTTATTAAAGACATTATTCCACATTTAGTCCATATTTTCTGTTATAATAATCTTCTGGGATGATGGTTTACTGGCTTTTGGAGAGTGCTTGTGGATATTTTTGCTGATTCAACCACAAGGGCTTTAAACTAAAGTCAGGTACTGATGAAGGGTGAGGAGGTCAGGGGTGCAGTCAGTGTTCCAATTCATCCCAAAGGTGGTCAGTAGGGTTGAGATCAGAGCAGGCCACTTAAGATCTTACATTCCAACTCATCTAAAGCATATCTTCATGAAGCTGGCTTTGTGCACAGGGACACTGATATTCTGGAACAGGTTTGGGTCTCCTAGTTCTTTATTTCATTTTATTTTCAATGATGTAACTTAAACATGGATTGAACATGTCCTAAGCATTCTTAGTTTAGCTAGAGCAAAGATGACTAGTTGATTACTTTTTGAATCATCACGCGACTAGTGAAAGTTAACAGTCCTGCAACCGCTACATGGTAAATGTTTCAAACCTACATAAAAATGTCATTGATTTATTAGAACTCATGTGGCTGTGTTTGAAATCATCTATACTGTATATCATTTAACAGTGGCAAGGGACTCAGCAGCATGGCAAACACACACATGCACACACACTGAGAGTGATGTCATAATTTGGCCATTTGCCCCACCTGGAGTCTTAAGTCTGAGTAAACAGCTCTCAAAGCCCCACTTGGTCCTTGTTCCATTTGCACCTCCCAAAAGCGCCCAAACCTGGGCTGACCTCCCACTCAGCCACCAGGAGAGAGGAGAAAAAGAGAGAAGGGAAGTACTCGGATAGTGTGAGCAAGCCCTGCGAATGTTTCTGGAAAAAGTGAAGAGTATTCTCTCTCTCCCAAATTGTTCCTTTCTCTCATTTTTTTTTTTCTTTTTTTTTTCTACATCTAATGTAACATTTATTCAATTAAGTTGTTTAAATGGTATACATAAATCTTACTCGTTCTTCCCTAGGTCTCAGCCATTCAGCCAATGAATGAATATAATATTAAGTTTCACAATTAGCTGTTAATATAAGGCACTACATTAGAACCATCATACTGATAATGTGTTCACCCCCTGCATCTTCTTAAAAAAACACTCAAATCTTCATGGCACAAATTCAACAAAGTGTTGGAAACACTCTTGGTCCATGTTGACTTAATTGCATAGCATGCATGTTACAGAATTGTCAGCTGCACATTCATGCTGTGAATCTTCCGTTCCACCGCATCCCAAAGGCTCTCTGTTGGATTCAATAGGAAGTGGCCATTATAATATTGGTAAATTGTGGCCGTAAAGGGATGCACATGGTCAGCAACAGAACACGCACAATCTGCGGCATTCAATCCACGCTCGATAAGTATTAAGGGCCCCGATGTGTGTCAAGAAAACAGTTAACGCAAAAAAAGTTTGGACCAGTGGATTCATTCTGTTGACATCAAATTTGAACCCAACAGCTGCATGTTGCAGTAAAAACCTTCCATAGATATTCCAGTTTTTGGTGTCTCTACCCATCGTGATTTCAGTTTCCTGTTTTGCGGCTGGCAGGAGTGGAACCGTGTCAGGAGTGTTTGCAGATTTGAGGTGCATTCTGAGATGCTTTTCTGCTCATCACGGTTTCATTGAGTGGTTATTTGAGTTACTTCCTATGTGCTTATATGCAAGTCATTTCCAGCTGAATGTTTTTTCTGTCCAAACCAATAAGCACTATTCCTAAAGGAATTGAGTAGTGCTCACTACTGCACAGTAAACAAAAAGACATAGGCAATACACGATTAGGCATAACATTATGACCACCTGCCTAATATTGTGTTGGATCCGCTTTTATTAGCTTTTTCAGCAGTTTGAGCTACAGGAGCTCATCTGTTGGATCAGACCACACGGGTCAACCTTCTCTCTGCATGTACAACAATGAGCCTCGGCCGCCCACGACCCTGTCGCCGGTTTACCACTGCTCCTTCTTTGGACCACTTCCAATACATGCTGACCACTGCAGACCGTGACAGCCCACATCTCACAATTTGGTCCTTGTCAAACTCACACAAATCCTTATGCTTGCCCAGTTTTCCTGCTATTAACACGTCAACTTTGAGGTTGAAATGTTCACATGCTGCCTAATATATATAAATTCCACCCACTAACAGGTGCCATGATGAAGAGCTAATCAATGTTATACACTTCACCTGTCATAATAAAATCATTTCATAATGTTTTACCTTATCAGTGTATTTAAATGAGTAAAGCCAGAAGCTCAGATGAAGATCGTTTAAATACCTTTATTGATTGTGTGGTGAGTCAAAAGTAACTCCATTTATTTGCCAAACATTTGTTAATCCTCACTCTGACACTCCCAGTTGTCATACAATTTAAAACACATCCTTTTACACTGTCATGGAATTCACAGGATATCCAGCTGCCCTGTGTCCTTTTCTCTACAAAACCTCAAACCTCCTGCCAATTGTTTTTTTGGCTACAATGAATATCCCAAACACCACCCCCCACCCCCCATCCACCCCCACCCCCCCAAAAAAAGACATGGACTCACTTGATAGTACTAGCTGTATTTACTGCACTGGGGGCATTTAATTTGTGTTTTCACTGCACTATGTAATGGAAAGAGGGATATTGTCCAAAATGTTACTTGAGTCATCTTATTTACACAATTTCTCGAATAGTGCAATGACTCCCTGGAAAAAAAAAAAAAAGAAACCCTGAGAAGAAACAAAATATACGAAGTTGTACATTTCACATCAATTTACGTGCCTGTCATGTCATAGCCTTGAGGGGATACTTTCACGAGCACCTTAAACAACTTTAAAAGTGTTAGCACTCAGCATGACAAAGCAGATACAGCTCCTAAAGGAGTATTAACAGGATATTTTATGATACGTGTCAAGTTGCTGCACATGATTACAGGAGGGGGAGAAACTATGGAAATTCTGAATTGCATCATGGAACCTTTTCGCCTGCTTGCGTTCCTCGTTTCAGAGATCTGATCTCTTCAGGTTTTCAAATCTTTTATTTGGCTTATAGTGACAGATACGGCTTTGCAAACATGGCCTCGAATAAGGAACAGTGAAGATCAATTTCAAAGTGAAAACAGAAATCTTTCCCTGGCGCCACTACAGAAATGCCTCTCACCAGTTCATGACCTAAAATCAAATCAGGTCCAGAGCATCTCGGATGGACAAGAATTAACATTCCGAATGATCCACGGTCTGTTGACCTTCTTCTAGTCAGTGGAATTTCTGGGATGCTTTGATGCTTCATTGGGCAACATGAGCAGTTTACACACAAACGCCCTCAATCAACTAATTGGAACTGACTTCAATGTGGGTCTTGGGAAAGACAGATAGCCATCATATTGTAGACTCATATGAGAACAATTAACCACCGCATTCAGTTTGGAGTGATTGCTGATCATTTTTCAAATTGTATTACTCCCACCTTTCTCTTTCAGAAGACCTGTTTTTTTGTATATCATATTTTGGTAGGAAAAATATTTCATGAAATATGTGAGAAATCTGATGCCATTTAGATACAAGCCAAGCAGAGACCATGGTGTAGCCTTCATAGAACGATGGATGAATGTCAAACCAAACCTCAAATCATTACAGAGGTAGGCATCTTCTTAACCACACACAAGATTTGAATCCTGGGCCCAAACCAGATTAAAGCCCAGGTCATCAATTTACATTCAAAATCTCAAGCAGGAAACATTAATAGATTTCTTAAGGTAAGAAAAATCAGAGAAAGTTTAGAGAAAGGGACGTATTTGCTGTTTTGAGTATAAAAGAAATGTCTGTTCCAACAACAGTGTAAGGAAAAACTCCCTGAAACAACATAAGGTAGAAACCTGGAGAGATAGAGTCAAAATGAAACCCATCTTCCCCTGGTAGTACGATTATAAAAGACATCTAATACGACTAATACTAATACAACCATCCATCCAACTTCTTACCAATACTTTTTGTAATGCCTTCAAAATTGTATCTGGTCATAAAACAACCCGTAAACATGCGAACAGCAGGTGGGCAGTTCCTTCGAGAATGAACACTACCTCATCTGACATTGTGCAAAACAATCCAGAACAGTGACTTGAAAGTTCCTGAGATCTTTGCCCCTTCCCAACCATACCAGATTGAAGTTCTTCCTGAAAAAGGGGGGCATACTAGATGGTTCTTTTGACCCTGTGCCAGATTTGTTGGTTTGGTTGGCCAGATGAGTCTGGCACAGCACCAGGGAACAGAAAGATCAACAATTTCTCACATGCGAGGGCAGGAAGCAGCTGGAGTCCGGCAAACACAGCCCAATAATAACAACAACGCTGCACACTTACACGCAGAATCGTATTCAAACTCCAAGGCCCTTTTATTTCCACCATTATTAGAATCAAGCTGAATGTCATGTGATGTGCAAATAAGAAATGCTACATTGTAGTTAGCAGTAAGACAGAATAGAGACAATAGTGTTTAAATATGATATTCAGTACATTCAGAGGATTATATATGTATGATATGATCCCCCTTTTGTAGCCAAATAAGTCCTGACCCATCGAGCATTAACAGCATTAACTTCTTCAGGGATTTGAGCTATAGTAGCTAGTTTGTTTTAATCAGACCACACGGACCAGCCTTCACTCCCCATGTACATCAGTGAGCCTCGGCCACCCATGAACCTGTCGATGGTTCACCACTGTTTCTTCCTTGGACCACTTTTGATAGATACTGACCACTGCAGGAACATCCCACAAGAGCTGCAGTTTTGACTCAGTCGTCTTGCCTATTACAATTTGTCAAACTCGGGCAAATTCTTACGTGCGGCCATTTTTCCTGCTTCTAACACGTCAACTTTGAGGACAAAATTTTCACTTGCTGCTGTTTTTAATTTTTAAACAAATATATAGAGGGTAAATGTTTCTGGCTATAGCTAGCTAGTTAAAATTAACGGTATGCAGTGAATTATATAGTGGCTACATTTGGGTATTTGTTGCAATATGAATTATTTTTTATTTGATGATGATAAGCATTTGATACCAAAAGAATGAACTATTTCGATCAATTTGAAACCACAGTTGAAACGGTTGAGAGTGTATCATTTTGTCTTGCTACTTGCTAAAGCTAGCTTTTTACTAGAAAAGCTATGAAAAATAGCTTCCAAAATATATGATGAAGCTAGTACCAACACTACTCGCACTCCCCAACACCTCATACTCTGTAAAGCTGGGGATGGTTCCACAAAACAGACTGAAAATTCAATGAAATTTCTGAGTAACACAAGAACTTTGAAGATAGATTTGGACTGTAATTAAAATCAACAGTCTACTACAATGTCTCAGGACCGCAGCTTTGCATTTAATTGCTATCACTGCACACCTTTACAATGATAGACTATAATGAATGGACATTCAGTGCAACCCAGATGAAGTCCCCTTTTGAGTCTGGTTCATCTCAAGGTTTTTTTCTACCATCTTAGGGAGTTTTTAGTTGCCACAATCACCACTGGATGAAATTACACTTATATGTTTGCTTTGAGACATTGTCCATTGTCAAAAGTGCCATACAAATAAAAATAAATTGAATTGAATAAAATGAGGTAAATTTGACAACAGTGATCATGCAGGTGATGATTCAGATTAGCTGGGGAAGTATTTTCTCCTTAGTTATAATATACATTCAAAGGTAACATTCCTGAAACAAATAATGAAGATGTCTGCCTTAATAGAATTTGTTTAGAGATTCATATTTTGGAAATTGAGTCACTCCACAACTAAAAATGCTAATGAATCAAAGACTAATTGTCTGCAGAAAGAAAAAAGAAAAACAGCCTTTTTTTGTTCATCTAGTGCTGACCTAGTTAAATCATACCCATAAGCCTCATAGGAGACAGAGCAAAACCAACAGCAAAGCAGAGAGACACCAAATATTTACCCACCAAATCTGTTTCTGGTCATGACCTCAGCATTCTTCAAGATTATAAATTGATGTGATAGTTATCTTTGTGGTGACTCATTTCTTCCATGCTTTTGTGCAAATGTGGATTTCTTTTTTCCATAACCAGTTGCTCATAAGCCTCTCTTAGGAGCAAAGTGTGGTAGTCTGTGATGAAAACATGCTAGAGATCACGTGGCTTCAAAGGTGAGAAATGTTAACATCACTTAAAACTGATTGGTTACAGCACCCATACTCGAAGATATGGGCGAAAAAATTCTAGTTTTGGATAGTTCTAAGGGAAAAAAAAGTGATGACAAATTTCACACTGACTTTATAATAAATAATTGCGTGACTTTAATTTAGAAACTACATAAACAAAAGTTTGTGGACACCTGACCATAAGATTCAAATGTGGGTTTTTTTAGTCTTCCAACCCACATTTAGTCTTCATTTGCTGTTTTAAAAACCTCCACTCTGCTGGGATGATGTTCTACTAGGATGTTCGAGTGTGTTCGTGGAGATTTGTGCTCATTCAGCCACAAAGGTGTTAGTAATGTCAGGTACTGGTGTAGCACCCTACATCAGTAATAGTCCTGGGGTGCAGTCAGTGTTCCAATTCATCCCAAAGATGTTCAGTGGGGTTGAGGTCAGATGTCTATAAAAGGCCACTCAAGATTTCCCACTTTAATCCATGAAATCATATTTTTATCAATCCGGTTTTGTGCACATGGGCATTGGGCCTCCAAGTTGGTGGAAACCATTTATGGAAGAACCACAAATGGTTTAAAAAGTCAAGTTTCCCAATACGTTTGTTTATATATTTTATATTCTGATCAGAAACTGGTTACATAAATCAATATTATGATACTGTATAGAGGTAAAACCCTATCTATGCCACACTTAAAAAAAAAGGGGGTTATCAATTATCCTTTGGGCAAATGCTTTTATTCAAGGTCTTAAGGACCAAATTCAAGCATAGAGCTGGCTCAGAAAAGGTTCTCAAGCAGTCTTGTTTGTTTTTTTTATTGGAATTTAAGCGAGTATGATTTTAAGATTGAATAATACTAAATACATTTTCTACATGGTTAAAGAATTTACAGGGAATCAATCGCATTTAGGTTGAGCCTCTAATCCAAAACCAATCAAGCTACTGTATGTCGTGTCAGTAACAACATGTAAATTTGTCATAGGGAACTCTGATTGGCTAATTAGCTTAGCGAATGAGCACATTAGAAAAAAAATGGAACACGCTTTGTGTCATTCTTGTCTTTGCAATTAGGAGACATGATTGAAAAAAGCAACACAAATCCGTTCGTAATGGTCGCGGCAGGTGGAAACGCTGTTTGCTTTAGATAGTTACAGTTGTAGCTCTTCCGGTTTCCCTGTTTGGATGCCGAATAGACACTACTGCCACCTGTTGGTATGAGAGAGTTATGTTCTCTCACGCAAGTGCAGAATGTACACGGATGGTTTACTGTGTCAGAGGCGCCTGTTTAATAATCGGCCTAATTAGCAGCACAATCAACCAATGCAAATTAATAAAATTTAATTTAAAAAAAGCAAAAAATCAGCCTAATTAATCGGTCGACCTCTACTGTAATGTACATGTTACAAATATGACACCTCACCTTCACCACCTTTATCTGTCCTCATCTGCATACACAAGCTTACAGACCCATAATTGGTTCATGTTACTATGATTGACATGCGAGATGGAATTTATCATCTTTCCCACCTAGAAAGCGTGACGAAATTTGCTCCTTATGGATTTGAAAATGAATGTGTATTATATAATTAGGAAGTCAACTAGTGAGGACGCAACACCCCCAACACCCAAAGCTAATGCTGTAGCCACCTTTAGTGATATTGTATCTTTCTCTATATTTGACTGAACACAGATGTTGTCAGTGTCTTCGAAGCCCCATTTGGATTGTATTAGTAGAATAGATTCCCTCAGGCCAACAACATTCATGAAAATGAATCATTTTTTGAGCTCCCTGTGTGGTCACATAATTGTCCCTGCTCCAAATGAGCAGTTTGCTTTTTTAGAGGTTTCAAAACAGTGTTTTAGAAGCTTCATGCACTTCAGGTTAGTCGCAATTCATGTGAACATCTGTAAAGTCCTTGGAGCAAAATGTGAGCAAGGATGAAATATGGCATGGAAAGTGGGACAGGTATTCTTTCTAAGTTCCACAGAACATTGTCTTCTTTCAAAAAGAACTAAAAAATGTTGCATCTGCAACTCTTTGTCCAGAAGATGTTAGCTTTAAAAAAATATACATAGAATAACTGACTGCAAGAAAACATCTGTAGTATTAGACTCCTGAATGTAGAGAAGCCCAGACTTTACTAGAACCTTCTTGGTGTCATGAGATGCTTCCAACAATGGGAAGAACATTCAATTTTTTACATACATTATATTGAATGCACAGAAGCGTTTGTTAGTAAACTATGCACTATTCAGTTTATCAGCTCACAGAAGTTTATAGCACTCAAATGTGCAATCTGTGAAATGTTTCATCAACAACCAGCTTACTGTACATTCTAAATATGCTGTACACTTGGTGCTTCAACTAGCTGGGGGTCATAAATTGCACCAGTAGTGTTTGAGTAAATGTACCTAATTACTGTACTTAAGTAATTATTTTTTGCCTACTTTCTAATTTTACTGAGTATCAAAGATTTAAGCAACCTTGACACTTTACTCAAATCCATTTATGATTCAATATATATATATATACATTTTATCCAGTACATTTTAATTGACAATGATTGTTACCGATTACATTTTGCATCCTTGTTGAAAACGCCATTAGGGCTCAATATCGCCCCTCTCTGAATGGTGCATCACATACCAGTCAGCACTGAAAATATGGTTTAAATTAATCTAAAATGATTTACTTTAATTTGATTTGTCCATTAAATGCCTAAGGTTCTTCTACTTTGTAACATGATACTGGAATTTTATTTATTAATTGAAGATACCTTTTTGAAAGATAGCTTTATTACTTTGTTTTTTTGAATGCAGTGTTGTACAATTTGATTTGTATTTTAGGAAATTAAAGGTGAAATTAAATTTTGGCTTTTTACTAACTGATATGCTGAGGACTACTGCATATTTGAGCCTATGTTCAATAGGAATAAAATACTGTAAAGTACTGTTCGGAAAAGATACACTATGTCATACTCAAGTCATATTGGACTTGGTGACTTTTATCTTGCAGTATGGTTTGCAGTAAGATATTTACACTTTTACTCAAACATGATTTTCAGGTACTTTTTACACCTCCGATTGCACCCAACCAAATATTAAACAAACGGGTAATGGGGCATTCAAATGGACTGTATGTCAAAATGCTCTAACTCACAGTTACACATATTTTTGGCAAAGCTTCCTCATGTTTATTACAATCAACTAATTGATTATTAACTGTTCCTTATAAGCTCTACAGCCTAAAAATCCATACAGCCGCTTCAAATACAAATGAACTGAATTGAATTCCTTATGAGCAACCTGGTAGACGCCAAGCAGGTCACAAAGATCTCTGTGTAACTGTTGCAGATAAAGAAGGAGGACATGGTTGACTTCAGAAAATCACTTTCTGTCTAACAAAACACATGTGCATGTGCATCACTCCATTAATTTTCTCCAGGCCACACAAATGTGTTATAGTTTGCATACAGTTATAAATGACTATCGTGACTAGTGGCCATGGAAACAGTTATTTTTAAAGTTTTAAAGATTAAAGATTAGTCTATGGCAACTCATCAAAGACATGAATATGTGATGTGAGGTTGCTGTGAGGTTCAGTCCTGGCATCAGATGACCGTCGATGTAAAGTTTCGCATGTTCCTGCCACGTAGGCGGATCGGCTACGATAAATCGCCCCTAGAATGAAGTGGTTGCTGAGTAGGAGGCTTTAATTTTAAACACAGCTATACAAAACAAGGCAGAGAAATCTTTCCGGCTGAATTTAAGTAGTACATGCCGAAAAACATGTAAGAATAATCAAACCTTTTTATTAGCTATACTGAAAGCAATACATTTTGACCTTGAATTGTTCAAAACAAGATTGAACTGAACCTTTTCAGGTTTTTCAGCGTATGGCTGATAATCCTAATAAATCATGTGCACATATTCATGGGTGTGTTTAAGTAACGCTGAGCATGAATCCTTCTCTGGCCTGGACTTCCACTTAGGAATGATAAGTAAGCATGGCATAAGCATTATTTGGTGTCCAGTGTTTTCTTTATTAAGACATTTATGAACACTGAAAGAGTGGGTGTCTGTTCCCAAAGGCACACTAAGCACAATATAAAGCTTGTTAAGCACAAATAGCACACAAGAAAGCTCTCCAAAAGCAACACACCTCTGATTAAGACAAATTTCCTGAGAAATCAAAGACGAGGCGCTGTGATTCTAAAATGACTCACTAAGACGAAACCCATTTCATGGAAAAAAAAAAGTTTTCAATTCCAGATGTACACTTCATGTAGGATGTTGAATGCTCTATAGATTCACAGAACTACACAATCTACACTATGGTAACTCAGTCATTTTGATATATGTCTATACAGTAAAATAGTGACAGTGATCCTACATTAACAACAGAATTGAATGGAATAAAAATGGGAAACAAAAATAAATCTTAACACTGCTATTCTTGAATGCCTAGTGGTCGTATCAGCTGCATAATCCGTGTGCTCTTCTTTTCAAAGAGGCTCACGTCGCTTGCCAAAGAGCGCAAAGCCATTTATTGCAGGGTAGCGGTAGCTCAGTGGTTAGGATGCTGGAGTTCTGACTGGAAGGTCATTAGTTCACATCCCAGCATTACCAAGCTACCACTGTTGGGTCTTTGAGCAAGATTCAAAATTTATTGGTCCTAATAATTCAGTTCTTTGGCCCGATGTCGCTGGTCAACCAAGGATCCATTGCTGTTTTACAACATCTATAAACCAGAATGGGAGAAATGAGCTGCTTATAACAGCAATTTTTCATCATGACTACAGTATATACTTAGTAATTCATAACTCAAACTCAAAAGTCGTGATCAGGGTTTCAAAGCGTTTACATTTTTTTGTAAAAAACCTTCAGAATTCTATCGGCTTCTTATTTGACACACTATAGAACAAAATGTGTGAATGACTACCTTGTAATAACACCATCACTCAAGAAGTAATATTCAAAACATACTGTCCATTAGCAGGATTTGTTGAATTTTGTGTAATTCCATGCCATGCCTCATTCGCTGGCTATTAGATAACTATCATAGCAGCAGCTTTCAGTCAGAAAATCTCAGGCACTGCTTGAACTGGTGAGCCCATCACATTATGCACTGCAAGACGCCGGTCTTAACTGACAACCACAGAATTCATTCAAGATGTGTAATAATTGTCTGTAACAGCAAAGCCGGGTGTACAGCATATACCTGAATGAAGACAAAGGTGGTTTGGTCTCCCACATCTCCTGCATATCTTGCCAACCAAGAGTCCAATTTTCTTATGGTACATTTTGATTGGCTTCCCTCGTTGTAAAACCTACTTTTGGGTAATGAAGTTAGAGGCAGGACCTACCTTTATGCTGTCTTTTTGATGTGGTAAAATGGGTGTAATAAAGGAAACAGACAAAGGGAGCTTGCTGACTGCTTCAATCGTACTGTTAGACCAGCAGATGTGTTTGCCCACGTGCCTGGCTTTGTGGTTTGCACTCAAAAGCCGTTTGTGTACCGACCACGATGCCAGACCCTCCCTCAGAAGGACACAAATCACACACACAAGCAGCCCCTGCGCTTTTATAACCCCGTTAGCCTGAGCGAACTTACTGAGCCATTATGTTCTAAAGCTTCTTCATCTGTATGTAATTAAAGAGGGCCTTGATGCCCGGTGAGGTGCTGACTTATGACTAAAATAAACCGTTGAAGCATAAATGGATGACCACAGACCACAGCAGGAAAAAGACTATGCCAGCTGCATCATCCATCACAGTGCTCATTTGAGCTGGGCTGCTATCGGCATTGTAATTTGCCCTTGTTGTGGCGGAATTGTCTGGAGCGAATTGTGCACTGCATGACTCGGCATCCGCAGGATGTCCGATGCCGTCGTTATTTTTCAAGAACGCATGGTAGACGTCGAACACGCACTGTTCCTGTCAAAGGGCACCAAACCCAATCCGAGAATATGAGACCTGAGGCGTCCGATGGCAGAAAATCTCCTCCATTAGGATGTCTTCTTTGTCGGGTTGTTCTTTTCATTTAGGTGCTTTGTCCTCCGTTTCACATTACTAAAGCAATATGTTGCACTTTGAAGGACTTTGCCAGGTTTTGTGTCTGTGTTTCATGGAAGACTAAATGGTGTTTTATATGTAGAATGGTTGCATTTTGTACAGGGCCAAGGATTGGTTCCTACACATCAAGGGGCAAAATAGTTACCTCAGAGCACAAGACCAATCAGGCAGAACATTATGACCATCTGCCTAATATTGTGTTGGTCCCCTTTTGCTGCCAAAACAGTTCTGACCCGCCGAGCATCAACAGCATTAACTTCTTCAGCAATTTCAGCTACAGGAGCACCACTGTTCCTTCCTTGGAGCACTTTTGATAGATATTTATCACTGCAGACCAGGAACATTCCACAAGAGCTGCAGTTTTGGAGATGCTCTGACCCAGTTATCCAGATGTCACAATTTAGCCCTTGTCAAACTCTCTCAAATTCTTACGATTGCCCATTTTTCCTGCTTCTAACACGTCAACTTTGAGGACAATATGTTCACTTGTTGCCTAATAAATCCCACCTACTAACAGGTGCAATTATGAAGAGATAATCACTGTTATTATAATGCTCATAATCTTATAATGTCATAATGTTATGCCTGATCAGTGTAGAGCTGGGAAATGTAATCACACTAGCTAAAGCACATACAGAAACATACCCATATGCAATGTTGGGAAAAGATACATCAAAAGGTATTTTAAATTATTAAATACCAAATACCTTTACTTTCAGTGTATCAAAATAAAACTACAAAATACAGCAGCCACATGGTGTAGCAAAAAACTAATTTTTGTATTTCAAAAAGAATTAAAAAAAATATTTCACAGGGAAACATGAAATTTATTCGCCCACCTTTAATCAGTTGACCTATTTGATCTGATCCTTCACTGTTACACTGACTCAGCTGATTAAGTAAACAATGTTTGATAGCAACAGCTTTTCTCTGGTTCTGAGTCACGCAATAAATCTGACATATGCAACCAGTTAACAGATCACATATTCCCATACATTTCCCTGTGATCTCCCAGATGAACGTTTGTTTTAAAAATAACCAACCGTTCAATGTTGAACAGTTTGCGAATGATTCATAATTGTATCCTAATTTAGTTACTTGGTGTTTGGTAACGAAGGACCTCAGCAACACTGACATAATGACATACAAATCATTCATAACAAGACAACTGATGGCACATGTACTAGTTTCTTACAAATTAATCATTTGATTGTTAATCATAAATATGATAAAATATTATGTTTCCGGCAGTCATTCATGCAGTGGTATGCAAAATTATGATCCTACAAAACAGCTACTTCAATTAGGGTACAATATTTGGCAATCAAATATTTATTTATTAATCATTGGACACCTATTTGAAAGCTGTCAGGCTTCTTCCCTTCACCAACTCCTTCCATATAGATAAATTTTCTGTTCTGATCTCAACAAGTCTGGTCAAAATACTGAGTAGGCACCAATCATTTGGATTCATGTAGACTTCTTACAAAGTATTTTACAGTATTTAAAAACTACAAAAATACAAAACACTGGAGTATTTTGATACAGAAATATGAAGCCATTTTCTCAACCCTATCAAATACAAATGACAAAATCCTATTTTATATTTACAATACATGTATCATAAATACTGCCCATCCCTGCCTATATGCTTATGACCTCTGTGTGCTTAATTGCTGAATGTAGTTCATCTACTGCTAGAGATTGGAACCATTACTTTGAGACATTCATGCTGCTCAACATCTGTTCCATTTTATCTCATTGGCACTCTATTGAAAATAGATCAGATTAATATTGTGTGGCCATATAAAGGATCTGCATATTCAGCAACAGTTGACTGCAAGAGATTGGCTGTGGCATTCAAACAACGTTCAATTTGTATTACAGAGTTTAAAGTTCACACCAAACACAACAGGCTGAAATGCTGACACAAAGCAGGTTGAATCCATAGATTCATACTTTTGAAGCCAACTTTTGACCGTGCCATCAGCATGGAACAGCAGAAAATGAGATTTATTAAACTTTTTTTCCTTTCGATTTTAGATTCCTTTGTTTATGAAAATTAAATGTTTTTGCTGTGCTATGGTACAGCTTTAGTCCTTTTGCCTTAAGGTTTGATGTGTTCTTGATGCATTCTGAGGTACTTTTCATTACACATGAGTGACTGATCTTTCATGAACTATTAGTTCATTCTGAACGAGTCTTTAATGAAAACGAGTCGTCTCAAAGAGTGATTCCTTCATTTTCTACTGGACGACGCATGAGCAAAGCATCGCAAAATCTCCGTAGGTTCTGTACAGGAAATTGAGTAGTTTATCTCTCGACTCATTCATTTTATTATCACGTGATGCTATGCAGTGCATTACACAGGAAACAGAATTGAGTAGTTCATCATGAGTCCTCAGGTCTGAGTCATTCGTTCTTATTTATATATATATATATATATATATATATATATATATATATATATATATATATATATATATATATATATATATATCAATTATTGGCACTATAGTCATTGTAAACATGTCATTGACGTATATAGACGTGTTGGTGGATCTGCGTATCGAAAATATAACATTTTATTTTATTTCTGATCAAAGAAACGAAATGAACGAAATAACTCAAAATAAGATTTGTTTATTTAGATGAACGTGATTCAAAGTACCAAGTCACTAAAATGATCCGATTCTTCCATCACTACCACACAGCATGAGAGTTTCAACCACAAACCTGCAGTTGAGAGATTGCTCGGACCAGCATCTCAACCATACTATGGTCACCGAAATAAAATTTTTAGACATTTTAACATTCGCAGCGAATGTTAACTAAAGCTCTCGACCCGTATTTGAATGATTTTATACACACTGCCACCTAATTGGCTAATATACAGCAAAAGGCAGTAGGTGTACAGATGCTCTTAATAAAGTGGCCAGTGAGTGAACAGAATTGGAAATTCACATTGCACATACTTATTACATACATCAGGAGCCTGGAAAGCATCTTTATTGTACAGCTAATATGATTTCTACGGCCTTAATGCTTATGAGGTAAAAAATGTATATTATTTTATATATTTGTATTAAAATGTAGTAGATATCCCTCCTTGTGTTAGATGGATGCTGAAAAAAATCCTACCTTTGCAGTAATTCTGCTCATCCAAAGCGAAACCAGGTGAGCAGTGCATGTTCCTGTATGAACCAGAAACTCGACGGTCAGGCAGGTTTCCTGCTGCAGGGTTTACAATCGGAGGGACACGAGGGTT
This sequence comes from Silurus lanzhouensis, assembly GCA_039877035.1. Taxonomy (NCBI): domain Eukaryota; kingdom Metazoa; phylum Chordata; class Actinopteri; order Siluriformes; family Siluridae; genus Silurus; species Silurus lanzhouensis. The sequence continues at coordinate 161,297 of JBCEWE010000127.1, read as the reverse complement.
TGTGGGACTCGGTTCAGTCGGCTGTACCGTTTCGTCTCCTCGGCTTACAAAGATTTGAGCATTCTGTGGCAGACAGAGGTATCCGCCGAAGTGGTTATAGCACTTCATGCCCCCTTTGCAGGCATCGGGAACGATGGCGCACTCATCAATGTCTGTTGGGAAAAGAGAAAGGTAAGAGGCAATAAGTAAAGGGCATGTAAACTGCTGGAGCTCAAAATGTTACTGGTATTTATGCAGGTATGAAGATCATTTTAAAATGTTTATTGAGAAATCGCTTTATCCTAAAGTGTATTTTTGTTTTGGCAGCTCATTTTGGTTCTTTTAATCTTTTGCTTCAAATGAGCAAAAAGTATCTGTCGATAAAACATGACTATTTTAAGCTGGAAGTGAGAACACATACATTAAAAAAGAATGAATAAACTTATATTAGGAAATACTCAGTGAATTTAACTTCATTCAAAATGCACTGTATGGAGAAAAGTATTGGGACGCCTGACTTTTCCTGCCGTATGCCGTTCTTCTTCAAATTGTTATCGCAAATCTGAAGGCAATTGTATTGGATTGTCTTTGGATGTGGTAGCAAAAAATCTTTCCCTCAATTGAACAAGGAGACCCAAACCTGATCCAGTATGACAATACCCCTTTGCACAAAGCCAGCTCCATAAAAATATGATTTATATAGGTTGGAGTAGAAGATCTTTAGTGGCCTGCTATAGAGCTCTGACCTCAACCCTATTAAACACCTTTGCTATGAATTGGAGCTGCACCCCAGGCCTCCTCACCTCACCTACATTGTGGCTGAATGGACATAAATCTTCACAAACACATCTTCAAAATCTACTAGAACATCCTCCCAGAAGAGTGGAGGTTATTCTACTGCTATATGTTCAAAATGCATATACAAATCTGATGGTCAGGTTTCCACAAACCAACCATAGAGTTTTTAATGCTCTGATCTCATTTACTTGCAGCTTACTTTTTCTTTTTTTGGTTTTTTTTTTTTTTTGCACGTGACTTATGCTACATCGTAGCAAGCTTGCAAGATCTTTTCATTTGGGAAAATGACTGTAATTAGTCAAAAACCTTTGCAGAGGGCATGAAAGCTTTTACTGTACAGATGCAGCGGGGCGGGGGGGGGGGGCGGGGGGGAAGCCATATTATCATCTCCAACAGGTCTGAGGCAGATTCCTTGGTTGTCTGCCTAGAACATTGAATCTATTCTCCATTAAATTCTTCCTTAGGCTCAAATTGAGCTGACACTTAATACATTCCATTTAATTGAATGTATTTGTATAATGGACGTAATCACAAAGCATCTGTTACACAAATAAAAATGTTTGCACAAAATAAAAACAGTGTAATTTATGCCCACAAGCTTGCCACACAACATGAGGAAGAAGAGGAACGTGCGATCCTCATCCGTTTAACGTCGTACACTTTTGGCCTAAAACAATCCTTTTTTTTTAATATATGTCTCAGATGTATTGTACTGTAGGTACCTCATACCTTTGCACACTTGTCTGACGGGATCATACTCATAGCCATCCGTGCACTGTAAGAGAAGAGAAGGAGACAATACATGGCGAGTTGTGACCTGTTTTGAATCCCCTTATCCATAAATAGGGTGTAATAATAATTCAAAGGCGAATAACACGTTCGTTTTTTTTCTTTAGGACTTTACTGGGCTATGATTATAGTACTCAAAGCAGGAAAGCGGTGATTTGCTTAATAGGTCTAGTCAAGCACATTGACAAAATAATAAAAATAAGAATAATACAATTATAATTCAAAAACACTTGCAGTGTAGGTGATGGGTTCATCAGGTTCCTGCGCAATGACTTGGGCCAACATGGCCATTATCATGTAGATTCCAGGCATGGTCGATGATCTGCAGAAAAAATACATTATAATGATAAACACACACATATATATATATATAATTGTTTCAATATTTTTGCTGTTTTTTTCTCTCTTTCTCAGTCAAGAGCCCGTGTAATAGCCGTTATTACACCTCTCTGGAAGATGATGAACGAGTACTGACACGTCCTCCAACTACAGAAGCAGCTCAAATCCCCCCTATATGGCGCACACTGCAATACGTTATACGTTTATGAAACAATTACCAAACAATTACGACACTAAAGTTATTACGTAACAAAACTTTACGTACACCGGAGCCTATATGGAAACAACGTTTATCACATGGCCGCATCACCTGCCCTGGACCTGGAGGTGCAGAAGAGGTGATCAAGTCCTTACCTGGCATTACCTGTACCCGGTGCCTTGTGTGTGTGTGTGTGTGTGTGTGTGTGTGTGAGTGTGTGTGTGAGAGAGAGAGAGAGAGAGAGAGAGAGAGAGAGAGAGAGAGAGAGAGACGCCGTGCGCGATGCGGATGCTGCTTGCTGGAACGGCGAGAAGAATTGGTGCGTTGGAGCTCGTGATCATAGAGAACACCCGGAATGCATGTGGGGGGGCAGGAGTGAGAGATAGGGGTGGGGTGCTGGGGGTAATAGGGGGGAGAACAGGAGGCGGTGCGGACAGGTTCTCCTGTAAACTATCACCGGGCTTAATCGGAATCACTGCCTGTTTTAATAGGAAAAACATCTAGACTATGGCTCCATCTACAGGTTCATGATGATGATGATGATGATGATGGTGATGATAATTTAGGGGCATTGCCCAAGGGCAGTAGTGGCAGCTTGGTTGGTGCTAAACTCAATTTGAACCTTTCAGTCCAGAGTCCAATGACTTAGCCACCACCTTTTCCCTTACCTGGTGATGATGATGATTATTATTATTCTTTTGGCTTCTCCCATTAGGGGTCGCCACAGCGGATCATCCATCTCCAAACCCCTCTGTCCTCTACATCTGCTTCTTTCAACCCAACTACCTGCATGTCTTTCCTCACCACATCCATAAACCTCCTCCTCGGTCTTCCTCTTTTCCTCCTTCCAGGTGGCTCCATCCTCAGCATTCTCCTACAGATATACCCCATGTCCCTCCTCTGCACATGTCCAAACCATCTCAATCTCACCTCCCTCATCTTGTCTCCAAATCGTCCTACATCTGCTGTCCCTCTAATAAACTCATGTCTAATCCTTATTATTATTATTATTCGGCATTAATTATACCATAACACCTGGGGCACAAAGTCATTGCATAGATTCATTGCATAATTGCATGAAAAATCTGTTTTCCTTTTCTACCAGCGATTGAGTTAACCCGAAACACAGGCTAAGCTCAATGTAATTTAAAGCTGCTCTAAGCAACACAGAACTGCCTCATATTAAAAGTTGTAACTTTAAGGTCCTGTGTCAATTCAATTCAACTCGTATAGCGCTCCTAACAATGGACATTGTCCCAAAGCAGCTTTAGAGAATCAGATTACAAATATACATGTTGATTTCATGTTAGTCCATATAACAGTCAGTGGCAACTGAGGTGAGGAAAAACTTCCTAATATTGAAGAAGAAAAATTTTTAAATAAAGAAAATACACAATGGTATGGGACTGCAACTTGCATGAAGAGTTCAACCCATCATTGAACAGTACACCTCAACAATAATGGAAATATAATGAATGGATATTAGGTGGTACCCACATGAGGAATGTTATCTTTTGTGTCTGGTTCCGGTTCTGGTTCACCATCTCATCATCTTTTTTCTTGCCACAAAATAAAAATGTTATTTTAGAAGCTGCAGGTAAACGAGTTTGGAAGCCATATTGTTAAATGAAGATATTGCCAATTTAATAGAATTCCATTAGATGTTTCATTTCTTGCCATTTCCTCATTAAATATCATTATATTAGTCTTATTTTTATTGTTCACTATTGAATTATCTGTTGTTTTGTCATATCATATTATATCTGAGAACATAGAAGAAAAACCTGACTAGAAAAAGCTAGGACTTGCCTAAGCTTTAATGCCAGCTTACTGCTAAATATTTGGTTCTTGTAGGTTCACCAGTAAAAACAAAGACAGAGTATAGCAAGCACACTAACTTTCCAAGGAGCTGGTGCTTTGTTTACCTCAAATTCTTGGATATAATCTCTTTTTTCTCACCTTCCCCTTTTTTAATGCACTTTTAGGTCAGTCATATGATATGTTGCACATATAACAGGCTGTGCATGGATGTATATCAGTAATCAAAGAGACACAATGTCAGTAGGTTCTACTTGCTATGCTTTATCCATCCATGCTACCTAAACCAAGCAAAATGAGCTCTATTCAGGGAAAAAGATCAATATTTCATCTGGTTATTTTGAAAAGGCTCAGATGTTTCAACTAATGCAGAATTGTTGCTCTCACTTGTTTTCCTTTTCAAGTCTGCTTAGTCCTGTGGGCTGTACCACCTTCTTACCCTTTATACCCAGAACACTACAATAGCACTACATCTTTCTGGTAGTCCCATGATCAGTAAGGATAGATTGCTGCTGTTTGTTCATCCTCCTGAAGGTTTTACGAGTTTGTGATTGTGACAGTCTGGAAAACTGTCTGTGACAGATTGTGACAGTCTGGAAAATAGATGTGTGGCGTTAGTTACTGGTACACATTAAATGCAAAAAATGATGGACTTCTGAAAGACAGCATACCCTTCTCACCCAATTGTAATAGGTTATTATTTCAACGTTAAAAGGGCTGAATCGCCCATATTGCCCAGTGTTTTCTTTATGACTGATAGACTTCTGATGGATCTGTGCTTCTTCAGCCTGAGAAAGCGACACACATTGGCTTTGGGTCAACTCTGGATAGCTCAGTTTTTTATCTACATCATGAAACATTGTGTTTGTACAACGAGTGCAGCATTACTCTGCGAATGTTCCATGTCCTACAATATCAATATCTGGTTCTGTGCATCCAACATTTTTTCGTTAGCATTCCGGAATTCCTCAATTTGTAAGCATGCACACAAGGGATAACAATTGTTCCCGTAATCCCACCAAATTCTTTGAAGTTCATTCAATCACGAGCAGCGTTTTTCCTTCTGGTGCGTGCCTACGTGACTGACCGTGGCGTGCGCTCTTTAAATTCGAACCAAGTTGTTCGCTAATCACAGAATCTGCGATCAGGAAACACGTTTATAGCTCCGCACGTCTATCATTATTCATAAAATAAATGATCCGATTTTACAATAAAGCACAGTTTAATATCTACTGACGGACGCACTGCCTGCCAGATGTTAAACCCTCTTAAACCTCAGTGTTTACAAGATGGTTTTTATTTCATGAACATCTGCTGCACTTGACTTAGTGCCCAGATAAAAGGAATGCATATGGCAACGGTTAGTAGTCATGTGTGGGTACAGGAGTATGCTTGCCACATTGCTTTGCCTTCTTACCCTGCGTAACTGCATTTAAGCCTCCAGAGGTGCCGAACGGCTCGAAGCAGCACTGGATCAGCAAATAACAGAGACTAGCCAAAACAACAAGAAGGTAAACAACTGGGAAGAAACAGAGCAGAAAACAGAACCAAAGGCTTAGTAAACAGTAAAGCCAAATAAACATATTACATCATTGTGAGCTGAGTGAATGAGAGTCCTTTCAATCTGTGGTGGTGATGAGGGTGTAATTGCAGAGGTGTAAAGAGTACTCACTCTCGAGCTAAAGGATAGATACCTTACTGCAAACTTGTACATGTTACTAGTCTCTAATTCCAATATGACACAACAACACAACAACCTGCAACAACCTGCAATATGACATAACAATACAACAACCTGCAACACAACATGCCAGAATGAAACACAAATCAAACAATTCGGTCGAAAATTAAAAGACAAAAAAGTAAAAAAATCTGCAGCCATGTCCTTAACTGATGTCAAACACCTGGCATACGGCAAGATGCTAATTAACTTACATGTGGAGCAGCTTCATTTGGTGCAAAAAAGATACAAATCACATCTAGTACTTATACCCTGTAGATTCTTGGTCCCCAACCATTTTTGCGCCATGGACCGGTTTATTGTCTGACAATATTTTTACGGACTGGCCTTGAAGGTGTGGCGAATAAATACAACAAAAAATATAATACGACCGGCGTAAAAACTGGCATTTTCCAAATATAATAATAAACGTGAATCCACTGTGTTGTTTTTTGTTCATTTTGCTCGCTTGGGGGTTTGAATTTAGCGGTAATGTATTATGTGTTAGTGGCTGGAGCAGCCCCTTAAAGAAGGTAGTGGATGGAGGTAAGACATGTGACCGAGGCATCATGACATGCATCAAGAGTGAGTCATAGACAGATGTGGAGGAGAGAATCCGGTCATTTTCCAAAATAAAACATTCTGAATTTTTTCCAATAAGCTGTAATTTTAATTTTAATAAATTAATTAATTAAATGTGATATACAAACAGATGAAAAGTACGTAGACCATGAGCTGTCAATCATGTGATGTTTTGAAAGAAAAGAAATCAACCCACCTGCACAATTTTACATATCATTATTTTATTTTCAAGTCAGCTTCATGCATATAGCTTACGTCGATTATCTTTGATGGTGGACAGAAAGGACTGCAGGCAAAATATGTCCTTCACGTTCTTTCATGGATGGTGTCTCTTTCGATGCTGAAGGCAATGCATCAAGGACTGATGGTCTTTCTGCAACATCCAATCAGTTCCTGATGCAGTATCATCAGCATCTGAAAGCTCTTGACTCCCTACAGTTTTTTCTTTTCTTTTCTTTTCTTTTCTTTTCTTTTCTTTTCTTTTCTTTTCTTTTCTTTTCTTTTCTTTTCAATCATCGATCATTCCATGCTAACATGAAAAACATAAAAAGAGCAACAAACAAGTGAATGGAAAGACCGCTAGAGCAATACGTTTATGCAACCACAATGACATTGACTTTAAATTAATAAGTTTTTGAATTCACTTTTACACGGCCGACAAGCAACCATGTTTAGCCCAATCCCAGCACCTATTGTGAAAGATGTTTAAAAAAAAGAGAGCTTTAGCAAGGGCACACCACTGCTTATAGACTCCTCTAAAATCAGACTGAGAGCACAGTCAAGGTACATGTAGCCTTGTAAAAGTTTTACTGTCACATTAGTTCCCAGAAGTTTTTGGCAGCACAGGGACAAAGAGGACCTGAACCAAAGGGACTAATTTTCTTCTTCTTTGGAAAATTGTTGCTAATACAGATTTTTTACTACTTCATCTAAACTCTACTCAACTCAAGTTTAATTGTCATTCTTCCATATACACAGTAAACAGAAGGACAAAATGCAATTTCTACAGACCAAAATGCATTTACAGTAAAACAGCAGTAAACATTAAAAATAGCAGAGTTAAGGTGAGATGAATACGAGGTAGATGTGATAAATATGAGGTTGAAATGTAAGTAACGTAAGAACAGAGTTAAGTAAAGTGTGTCCAGTGTGTTGCAATGTGCTACAGTGTCTAATGTGCATTTTTGATGCACAGTAAAGCGACTAAATGCGAGTTTGTCTTAAAGTCCATGTTATGTCCATTAAAATCCATATTGCACATTTAAGGAGGAGGAAGAGGCAAGGTCATGGGTGGCTCCAGGGTGTTTAGGGCTCTGACAGCTTGGGGGAGAAACTGTTGCAGAACTTTGTAGTATGGGTTCTGATGCTTCGGAACCTCCGGCCTGATAGCAGGGTCTTAAAAGTCTGTGGAAGGGGTGAGAGGGATCCTTCACAATGGTAAAGGCTCTGCATATGCAGAGTGTATTTAAAATGTTCGGGATAGAGGGAGACATTGAGGATCATTTTAGCTGCACTCATTATGCGCTGTAGGGTCTTGCGTTCTGAGGCTTTTGCAGTTTTCGAACCGGACAGTGATGCGGCTGGCCAAGACGCTCGCCACAGCTCGCCACAGTAGAGGGTGGTAAGTATTTACATTTACATTTACATTTGCGGCATTTAGCAGACGCCCTTATCCAGAGCGACGTACAAAAGTGCTTTAAATCTCTAGTAGTGAATAAATCTACACTGGTACGCAAGAATACAAACTCAATATAAATATAACTCGAATTCTACAAACTTGGAAAGTGCTAACTTAAGTATTTCAGGAAGAGGTAGGTCTTCAGTCGTCGCTTAAAGATAATCAGGGACTCTGCTGTATGGACATCTAGGGGAAGTTCATTCCACCACCTCGGTGCCAGAACAGAGAAGAGCCTTGAATTGTACTTACCTCTCAATCTGAGAGAAGGTGGTACCAGTCGAGCAGTGCTGGAGGATCTCAGACAGCGTGGTGCAGTGCGAGATGTGATGAGGTCACTGAGGTAAGATGGTGCTGGTCCATTTTTGGCCTTGTAGGCAAGCATCAGTGTTTTGAATCTGATACGTGCAGCTACTGGAAGCCAGTGAAGGGAGCGCAGCAATGGGGTGGTGTGGGAAAACTTGGGCTGATTGAACACAAGTCGTGCAGCTGCATTTTGGATCATTTGCAGTGGACGAATAGCGTTCAGGGGGAGACCTGCCAGCAGAGAGTTGCAGTAGTCCAGTCTTGAAATGACAAGAGACTGAACAAGCAACTGGGCAGCCTGTATGGACAGAAATGGTCGAATCCTTCGGATGTTATAGAGAAGAAATCGACAAGAACGAGCAACATTAGCGACATGTGGGAAAAAAGACAGTTCATTGTCCATAGTTACCCCAAGGTTACGAGCAGTGGCTGAAGGGGAGAGCAGAGAGTCATGAAGTGTTATTTGTATCTTGACCTGGAGATGAATCACCTGGGATGACCAGCAGTTCTGTTTTGCTGGGGTTGAGTTTAAGTTGGTGAGCCCTCATCCATAAAGATATGTCTGACAAGCATGCTGAGATCCGAGCGGAAGCTGTGGTATCTGATGGAGGGAAAGAAAAGATGAGTTGAGTGTCATCTGCATAGCAGTGATAAGAAAACCCATGTGAGGATATGACTTCACCAATGGAGTGGGTATAGAGGGAGAAAAGGAGGGGACCAAGTACCGAGCCTTGTGGGACACCGGTGGTAAGTCTGCATGGGGCAGATGTGGATCCCCTCCATGTTACCTGGTATGAGCGACCTTCCAGGTAGGAAGCAAACCATTTCCATGCTGTTCCGCAAATACCAAGGCTCTTGAGGGTTGACAAAAGTGTCTTGTGGTTGACTGTGTCGAATGCTGCTGAAAGGTCCAAAAAGATAAGTACAGATGACAGCTTGGCTGCCCGAGCAGCATGTAGTTTCTCAGAAACAGCCAATAGTGCCGTCTCTGTGGAATGTGCCGCTTTGAACCCAGACTGGTTTGGATCGTGGAGGTTGTTCTGTGAGAGATAGACAGACAGTTGGTTAAAAACAGTGCGTTCCAGAGATTTAGAAAGAAAGGAAAGGAGTGATACCGTCTGTAGTTGTTGATGTCTGATGGATCCAGAGCCGGTTTCTTCAAGATAGGAATGACCCTTGCTTGCTTGAAGGTAGTTGGTACATAGCCAGATGTTAATGACCCATTGATGATTGTGGAGATGAACGGCAGGAGATCTTGTGCGATGGTCTGGAGCGTAGTTGAAGGGATTGGATCCAGAGGACAGGTGGTGGGATTGCAGGATCGGATGACTTGCAGTATCTCATCTTCTGTTAGGGTTGAGAAGCTTGACAGAGACGTAGTGGATTGTTGGCTGTGTTGTGTAGTCATTGTTGGAGAGGAAGTGAAGGTCTGGCAGATTTTCCTAATCTTCTCATCATAGAAGGAGGCAAAGTCATTAGCAGTCAGGGAGGATGGAGCAGGTGCAGCAGGGGGGTTTAGTAGAGAAGAGAAGATGTTGTGAAGCTTACGGGGATCTTGTGCAGAGGCCTCAAGCTTTTCCTTGTAGAAGGTAGTTTTGGCAGAAGTCACCTCCAAAGAAAATCTGGTCAGGAGTGCACAGTAAGATGAGAGGTCTACATCAAGCTGTGATTTTTTCCACTTCCTCTCTGCAGATCGGAGTTCTCGTCGATTACTGCGCAAAACTTCTGACAGCCACGGTGTGGGACAAGAAGTCTTCTTGGGTTTTGTAGTCAAGGGACAAAGGAGGTCCATGGTTGAGGAAAGAGATGAGAGGAAGGAGTCCGTAGCAACGTCTAAGGGTAGAGAGGAAAAGGAGACGGGGTCAGGAAGAGATGAAAGAGTACATGAAGTTACAGAGGAGGGAGAGATAGAGTGGAGGTTAGGACGAATAAGAGAGACATGCAAATTATTTTTAGGTTGAATAGGAAGAGTGATTAAAAAGGAAACCAGGTGATGATCAGAGATTGGAAGTGGAGTGGCAGTCATGTCTGTAGCTGGAGTAGGACGGGTAAAAACCAGGTCCAGGACATTTCCTCCCTTGTGTGTTGGAGGGCAGCTGTTAAATGTCAAGGAGAAGGTATTCAGAAGAGGCAAGAGGCAAGATGACTGAAGTTTGTCGGATGGGAGGTTGAAGTCACCAAGAACTGTCAGAGGGGAGCCGTCAGAGGGGAAATTACTGAGGAGTGTGTCCATCTCTTCTAGGAAGTCCCCAAGGGGACCAGGAGGGCGGTAGATGACAATGATGAAAAGGTTGATTGGAGAGGTAACTGAAACTGCATGAAATTCAAAAGAAGACATGGTTAAATGAGACAAAGGTAGAGGTGTGAAACACCATCTCCGTGATAAAAGTAGACCTGTACCACCACCTCTGCCGATTTCTCTTGGTGAATGAGAGAAAGCATAGGCAGAAGACAGAGCAGCTGGTGTAGCAGTGTTCTGTGGGGATATCCAGGTCTCAGTAAGTGCCAGAAAGTCAAATGTGTAGTGGGAAGCCAAGCCTGTGATAAAGTCAGCTTTCCTTACAGCAGACTGACAATTCCAGAGCCCACCTACCACCGCTGTTTGAGATTGAGACAACAGGGAAGGGTAGATGAGGTTACTGGCGATGTGACATCTGTTCTGTGGATAGGAACGTCTGTGTCTGTAAGAGATTACTACAGAGATGGGTTTGAGGCACATGACTAATCTCCCAGTTTGAGATCAATGTGTTTTTAAAGTAAGAAAGAGTATAAATAGGACTTTCTAAATAACACTGAGTTATTGACTTTAAGGGGGTTACCTACTTGTGGGGACTACCTACTACCGCTACAGACCATGGTCTGTGGCGGAGCGCCTTCAATATAAGTGAGTAAGCCCTGCCCACAATTCACACCACAAGTGAGACTGAAACTACTCTTGATTAATCACCTGACCAAACTAATAAGCACAGACCAACACTCTAGAATCAACTGAGTTAAATAGATATACAAAGTTAAAATCCTACCTTACCAGAAGAGAGTAAATTCAAGATAGAGCTAAAGCACACTGATGACCTCACCTGGACTACCAAGACCAACTCCAACACCAAGACCAAGTATTGGTGGTAGGAGGCTGGCTCTCTTCAACCTCCTTAGAAAGCGAATACGTTGTTGGGCCTTCTACACAGTGGAGTTGGTCTTGGTAGTCCAGGTGAGGTCATCAGAGATGTGTACACCAAGAAACTTGGTACTACTGACTCTCTCCACTACTGAGCCACTGATGAACAGGGGAAGGTGGCCACCCAACCCTTTCCTGAAGTTCCACCTCCTCTGTATGGTGTTTTATTGTTATTGCTGATGAGGCCCACTGCTGTCGTGTCATCAGCAAAGTTGATGATGAGGTTGGATTTGCTGTGCAGTCGTGGGTGTGAAGAGTGAACAGCAGTGGGCTGAGCACACAACCTTGGGGGGCACCTGTGTTCAGTGCGATGGCTCCTGATGTTCTGCTGCTGATGCGGACTGACTGTGATCTCTCTGTCAGGAAGTCTAGAATCCAGTTGCAGAGTGGAGTGTTGAGTCCCAGTAGAGAGAGTTTTCCTTCCAGTTGCTGAGGGATACATGTATTGAATTCTCAGCCGGAGTCAACAAACAGCATTCTGACATATGTGTCCTTTGTGTCCAGATGTAAGAGACCAGAGTGCAGGGTTTAGGAGATAGAGTTGTCGGTGGAGCAGTTGTAACAGTATGCAAATTGGAGTGGATCCAGTAAGGTGAGCAGAGCAGAGTGAATGTGCCTCTTGACTAGACGCTCAAAGCACTTTATGATGGGAGTCAGTGCTACTGGGCGGTAATCATTAAGACACCTCAATAGTGGTCTTTTTGAAGCTCACAGGGACAACAGCATGACTGTGAGGACACCTGCCACCTGGTCAACACATGCTCCCTGGTATGTTATCCAGGCCTACAGCTTTCCATGGGTAGTGTCCTCCTAATATCAGCTGTAGCACCTGCTCCTCGGGGGTGGGCTTGGACTTGCATACTCGTGTGTTGTTCGGAACATGTCAGGGAGACAGGGGTCACTGTTGTTGGCATGTAATGTGATTTTGTAGTCATTTACCCTGCCATCTGTGTCTGGGGTCCTTAGTATCACAAAAGTATTGTTAATTTTGTGTGCATACTGCTTTGTCTCACATGTTTACTCTAAAGACTGATCTCTCTGTAGCAAGATGCTACTTATTGTTGGATCTTCGGACTGATGGACTTATTTGGAGTTTCCTCCACTTTAGAAGACCTTTTGGTGTTGATGTATCACTCACAATATATGTTTAATACAATTTGTGCAGCATTTGACATTTAAGTGGTACAGCTTTGGGGAGCAAAGTGGCTTCCACACCACAAATAATGTGGAAGCAGTGGTGGACAAAGTCCACAAACCATGTACTTGAGTTAAACTAGAGATACACTGGATAAAATATGATTTCAGTAGGAGTAAAAGTGCTCCCTTTATACTTTCACTTGAGTAAAAATACAAAAGTATTTGCCTTTAAATGTACTTAAGTATCCAAAGTACTTTGATTTATTATACTTGTAATGTTTCTATTATTATTTTTGCTTAATTAACTCAGTTTGTGAAAAGACGCTAATGTTACTCTTGGAGTCTATTAATAAGTCAAACACTAATTGATATCTATTAAAATGATCATAAGTCAAAAATCTTCTTTTCAACTACTTAATAAACAAAATCATGCAAATAAGGCCACAAATGTTGTGGCGAGTAGCTAAGTAGATGCAAGCGGCTCTATCCTGATTAGTCGCTTGACCAGTTCAGTTTTTATACACTCAAATAAAAAGGAACGACTGATTTAGCAGTCTTGAGTAGAAGTAGGAAAACATTTTTAAGTAAAGTCTCTCCAAATGGAAATACTTCAGTAAAGTACAGATATGCATTTACTTCATTACTGTCCACCACTGTGTGAGACAGTAAACAGTAACAGACAAAATGTGACCCCGGTACACTGAGTAAAGTTACTAGAAGAGTCATAAACCTGTGCTAATTCACTACATGGCCAAAATTATGTGATAACTGACCGTCATACCAACTCTTGAAAGCACACAATTGTATAGAATGCCTTTGAAGCGTTACCATTTCCCTTCACTGGAACTAACAGGCCCAAACCTGTCTCAGTATGATACTTTTCCTGAGAACACAGCGAGCTCCATTAAGTCACAGTTTGCCAAGTCTGGTGTAGAATTTAAGTGGTCTGCTGTAGAGCCCTGACTTGGTTGAGCCATGCCCCAACATCTAGTGGAAGGTCTTCCAGGAGGGTGGAGCTTATTATACAAGGAAAAGAGCCACCAAAACTAGACTGAGATAGAAATAGAGATGTGATTGGTCAGGTGTATACATTTGGTCAAATATAGTGTAGCTTACCAGGCAAATATATTATGCTCAAGACTCACCTTTCAGTGGATAATCTTAATGATATTCTGTAGATTCAGACCTAAAAAGTGCTCCTGAAATCATAACGACTATGCTTTGTTCATCCCAGGACACTTGTCTCCAACATACTTACAATTAAATGAACTGACTGAGTACTGATTCACTTGGATGTGGAAACAAGTTCTCCACATATCAACCTGAAAATTTCCTATGAGTGTAGTAATGTTTCCTCTATATGTATTCTCATGATCTACAGTACATGTTGATTTGTGCAAAGCTGTTACACTCTATGAACAATAGTATTGGGATATCTGATACTTCAAACCATTAGTGGTTCTTGCCCAAATTTGGAGGCACACAATTGTACCTCTATTGTACAATCAATTGTAATTGATGCCTTCGGGTTGTGATACAAAGCCAGCTTCATAAAGATACACTTTATGTGGCTTGGAGTGGAAGCTCTTCTGCTATAAAGCTCTGACATCAACTCTATTAAACACATTTGAGATTATTTGGAACAATAAGTGCACCCGAATGCTCACCTACATCAGTACCTGACTTTACTAACACTCTTGTGGCTGAATGAGCAGAAATCTCCACAAGCACACTTCAAAATCTAGTGGAACCTTTTTCCAGAAAAGTGGCGTTTTTTATTATAATGCATATAGAAATAAGCGTTAACTTATACTTATACTTTAACAGACACAGATTCTACTAAGTAGTGCTGGGAGTACTAGACTAACTACATACTGCTGGTGGACCTTTTCAAAATTGCAATTGAGCAGGATGGCCTCCTTTCTCTGTCATTCAGCAAAAACTAGACAACCACTCGTATATAGAAATGGGTAGTGCTTTAACCCAAGCATGTTAAGCATTCTAGTGCCTGCCGATCCTGGATCATGTTTCTTCTCATGGGGAAGAAAATGCAGACTGACTGCACAATCTCTCCAGGTGAATGTGTGGCACAACATCACAAACACAGTTGCCTGCAGAGATTATGCAGTCTGTCCCTAATGCAAATGCAAGGCTAGGCATTCTCATTTATTGTTAAACCAAGTACAAAAAAACAGTAACGAATGGACATTCAGTGTCACCCGGATGACAATGGGTTCCCTTTTGTGTCTGGCTCCTCTCAAGAATTTGTCCTCATACCTTCTCATGGAAGATTTTCCCTGCCACTGTCTCCACTGCCTTGCTCATTTGGGGTAAACTTATAGAGACAAATGTAGGGGTCTGACATTCAAATTGACAAAAAAAAAAAAAAGCTACAACACCTAACTTTATGCTGAAGACTCTAAGGGTACCAAGAAGTCAGGAAGACATAGAGCGTTGTATGTATAGTTACATAACAACAAAGAAATTTTGCCCAGAAAACTTCAGATCAGCCTCAAATATTTCCCACTCAATAGAAATAAAAAGGTTGTAGTTGATGTTAACTCTGCAAACCCTCTTTACAGCCGTGGTAAACAGAGAAGCATAATCGTAATCAAAAAATCGTAAAGGCTGAAAAATAATAATAATAATAACCACATGACTCTACTATACTGTTTTTTCTTATTCTATATCTAAAATATGTGATGGAATGTAATATATGATGCGTAAAGAGCTGTATGTTTAGAACAGTAAAGAACTGACATTTGATATAAAATGTCAATGATACAGAATCACAACTGTCAGTCAGAGGTTTAAAAGCTATTGAATTCCAGGTTTCAGGCTACTAATTCAATGAAATCAAAAATGCCATTTTGACAAGACATGAGATGAACTCTTCAGGATAAATCAATTCCATGCATGCCTACCATGAAACATCTGCTCACCTAAATTACCATGAAAAAAAGAAAATCATTAATGCAAATGCAATTTGAATAATTTCCTCGGTTTTAGATGGAGATATTGAATGGTGAACAATTGCCTTGTGGTTGGAGCGTGTCCTCAAGCTTGATGCAGGCCCTAAAGGTCATCTTGTCTTTTTCCTGTCTCAAAAAAATGGTAGATGAAATTATATATGCATCACACAGAACCGTTTGTTTAGGTCTTTCTTAACAACTGCATAACTGCTATAAATATTCTGAACACATATTTAATAGATCTTGGCCTAAAACTACAGCTCCATCCTGTGGCTACTTTGGGAATAATGTCAGTACAACCTATTTAGTTCACTACAAATACACTATATTGACAAAAGTTTGTGGACACCAGACCATAAGATTTGTATGTCCTTTTTGAGCATCCCATCCTACATTTAATTCTCATTAGCTGTTACAACAACCTCCACTTTTATAGGAAGATGTTCCACTAGATTTTGAAGTGTGCTTGTGGAGATTTGTGCTCATTCAGCCACAAGGGTTTTGGTAAAGTCAGGTACTGATGTAGGTGCAGTGAGGAGGTGTGGGTTGCACCTGTAGGTGCCCCTGTGCATAAAGCCAGCTTCATGAAAATATAGTGGGATAAATTGGAACACTGACTGCACCCCAGGCCTCCTCATTTCACCTACATCACTACCTGACTTTACTAACAACCTTGTGTCTGAATAGGCAGAAAACTCCACAGACACACTCTACAATCTAGTGGAACATCTTCCCAGAAGAATGGAGGGAATTATAAGAGTAAAATAGGACTAAATGTGGAATGTGATGTTTAAAAACAACATACCATACTGACCAGGTGTCTACAAACTTTTTGCAATATAGTGTACATATATGCAGATATAGAAAAAAAGATAAAGATAAAGAATATGTCTATGAAAAGGAGCACACTGGCAGTGTGCACTTTGTTACTCACTCTATGCGCAGAGTCTTTTTGACAGCTCTAACCTCTTAAGCTTTATGTCCCGCTGAGCCCAGCATGGCACAAACGGTAAATGCCATCTGTCGAAAACATCAGATTTCGCTGCCGGTCAATAGATACACACACGTCGCTTTATTTATGAATAGTCACGTAAAAACAGAGAAATTTGTTCTGTTTTTAGGTTTGCCAACTTTCGTTACTATCTGGTTGTGCAGTTCTTCTTTTTCAGTTACAGGGTTTCATAGACATGGGCATGTACATGGATACAAGAATACACCGAATTTAACAATAAACCTTGGTTGTACCTGACAATATACAATTTGATCTTCAGAATTTTATGTTCTGTTTCATTGTAGGTCACAAAAAGTAAAGGTATGTTTTTTTTGCGATCAGCACTATTCATACACGTAGTGTCAAGTCAAGAAGCTTTTATTGTCGTTTCTATCATACATAGCTGACGCAGTGCACAGTGAAATGAGTTCCACTAGATTTTGAAGTGTGTTTGTGGAGATTTGTGCTCGTTCAGCCACAAAGGTGTCAGTAAAGTCAGGTACTGATGTAGGTAATGTGAGGAGGCCTGAGGGAAGTCAGTGTTCACATTCATCCCAAAGGTGTTCAGTAGGGTTGAGGTCAGAACTCTACTGCAAAGCATTCAAGATCTTCCACTCCAACCCATGAAAAGCTGGATTTGTGTACAGAGGCACTGTCGTGATGGAACAGATTAAAATCTTCAAGTTCAAGTGAATGGAAATTTTATGCCACCAAATCCAATGTGTCTCCAAATTTGTAGGAACAGTTTGAGTTAAAAACACATATGGCTGGAAAAGTCAGGTGTCCCAATACTTTAGTAATGTAGATTATACAGTAGATACATACTGAACCTTTTTAAATATAGAGAAAAACCTTCTTTTTTTTGCTGGAAATTCAAAAGCCATTCGAAATCCTAAAACTGAAGCCTAAAATTATATTTGTTCATTAATGAATCGTTTAATTTGGCAGGACAGACAGCGTCTAAAACTTTAGAAGTTATTGTAATGAAAAATCTAATATTATAAAGCACGTAAAGAATTAGCAATACATTTTGGAAAGTTATTATCCTAAAATGATTAGTGTATAAATAGCTCGTGTTGGTGTGTGTGCGGCGTGGGTTACAGCCATCAAGAGAGAGCCGATTAATATATCGAGTCAGCGAGGAGAAAAGGACCGTTGGAGCTGTGCAGATGTTCTGACAGTCTGTTGCAAAAGCCCTATTGTTTACTGGCCTGATAGCTAAATCTCCCCAAATCCCCCTAAATTCTATTGTGCCTCATCAATGGGCTCTGTCACTTTGTGTAGTCCTTAAATGAACCCACAAATAATTTTTTTTTTTTATTATTTTTTGCGTGTGTTCATATTTCAACTGATTTTTGAAGCAACAATCCCTTTAGACTCTGTCTGGGTCTCTGAAGTAAAAAATCTTCTACATTTTATCAATTGAACTGTACTTTTCAAAGAAGCACAGTAACAAAAGCCCTGCCATCTTGAATTATAAAACGGTCCGTATCGCATGGGGTGGTGTATTATACTTGTACTTGTTCGGTATGAGAGAGAAATTGGGAATAAAAGCGGGGGATGGGAAGGGTGCTGGATTTAAAAAGAACAGTACCTGAGTGGGTTTGGGGGAAAGAATTCTGAAGATTCTTATTGCACTGGAGTTACTTTGTAAAGAGACAGCAGAGTTGTTTGCCCCAGACGCTACGCATCAATAATAATCTTTTTTAAATACTAGGTCAGTTTCAATTATACACTATCATATCAATATACAGTAGCAAAACCTAAAGCAACAACAAATCTTTTTCTCTATGATGAATGTTGATTATTTTTCAGAAAAATACTTTATTATTTATTATTTATCATTGAAAGAAGCATTATGGAAAAGGTGTTATGAATATTTGTTCGATTCTTTGTCTAAATATTATAATTGTTGTACTGTGCATTGTGCTTTATTGTTCCAGGAACACGTGGAGGCTCTGGGATATTACAGTTTTTCTCTGTTGCTTTGGAGCGTTTTTCAGATCAGAAATGAAATTCTCAAAACTACTTGTCCAACGTCTACATCATGGAGTCATTTGTGCAAATCATAAAAGCATTTTCTCGTTGCTTTGGTCAAATTGCGAATGCTTTTGTACATTGATTTAAAGTTTTTTTCAGTTGCTTTGAAGTGTTTCTTAGATCAGAAATGAAATTCATTCAACTACTTGTGCAACCTCCATGTCATTTAGTCACTTGCACACACCATAAAAACAATTCTTGTTGCTTTTGCGAATTGGCGAATGCTTTAGTACATTCATTTAATCGATTGTGTACAGTCTTGCTGTTTCCTACATTATCAGTTGTTTATGTTCATGTTGATCAAAATATATTTTACCTTCACCTAAATAGCCCCCAAAACATCTCAGCATCAGATCATTGCATAAGTCATTGAATACAAAATGATTAAACCAGTTGTCATCATCTGTCATCTATATTTCTATTAAACCTTTTTTGGTAAATGGGACTTGAATTGATAAATTGTGCAGATGAAACTCACTAATGAAGTTGAGTGTATGACATCAGATCAACCAATGATCAACTAGTTCTGTAAAACAGGTCAAAGCTGAATTTTGTGAACCTTCAATTAGCAACAGAGCAAAACACAGTATTACAATTTCTGAAAATGTATGAACAACCAAGAAACGAACGAACACTTAGTACATAGGACATAGCACATAGTACAGTAAATGTCTGAATCCTGTCTGGTCTCCTACAATCAATATAAATCAAACATGCAATTAAATAAATTAAATTGTGCTGCTAAAATTCATTTATACCAAACAGAAGGAATTCAAATTGATCATTTTTAATTATTGTTACTTAAACCGTAGTTATATCAAGTAATACTGAAACTGTGCAGGGTCATACTGACAACACGACTAAACATTTTTATGATCTTGTTTGTGAACAATGACAAAGGGATGAGATTTACTTATTTTAAAAGATGAACTGAGGATTTTCAGAAAAGTTCAGGCTTTTGCAAGAAATCCAATGTATTGTGCTGTTTGTACAAATTGTTTTGAGAAATGCACTTACTGGTTTTGCAAATATTTAGGATGATTCGGAGAAGTGCTCCACAGCAACTGAGAAAAACTGTATTTGATTGTGTACTTTTTTTTGTAAATGTTTTTTGAATTGATGTACTGATGATCAGATGAAATTTGTCAGTAATGAAGGAAAGTGTATGGTATCAGATCAACCAATGATCAACTAGTTTTCAGTTCAAAGGTAAAGCCTTCAATTGGCGAGCAAGTATAGAAAGAGAAATTTTTTTTTGTAAAAATAGATGAACAACCAAGAAACGAAGGAACGAACACTAGTACAGTAAAGTCAATGTAAATCCTGTCTGGTCTCTTGCAATCAATAATAATTAATTATGCAATCAAATTAATACATTTGTGCTGTTGAAATTCATAGATGCCGTACAAAAGAAATTCAACTTTGTGCATTTTTAATTAAACCGTAGTTTATATCAAGAAATACTGAAACTGTGCAGTGTCATACTGACAACATGAATGAACATCTCATTCTGATGGGAATGAGATGTTCATTAACACAAATACTTTGGAGAGATAAACTAAAGATTTTGAAAAAAGCACAAGCAAAAAATCCAATGTGTTGTGCTGTTTGTACACATTGTTTTGAGAAATGCACTTACTGGTTTAGCAAATATTAAGGATGATTTGTGAAAATGCTTCAAAGCAACTGAGAAAAACTGTAATAAACTTCATTGCATACGGTTTAGAGGAATTATTTGGCAACGGCTGAAAAATTTCACTCAGCCAATTGGTCATCATTCAAATGAGGAATCTATAGTCAGTGCAAATGAAAGGCCGGTTCTGAGATCTCTGACCTTTTTCTTGTGTTTGATGATCCATGCCGGTCCCAGTGTATAGCGAGTTATTGCTATGATATGATAGGATATTGTAATTAGAAATAAGATTCTCATAACTTCCTGTTCAACCTCCACATCATGTAGTCTTTTGTGCACATCATAAAATGTCTCGCTTTGAACAAATTGCGAAGGCTTTGGTACATTTATTTAATCAATTGTTTCAAGTGTCTGCTGTTTCCTTTATTATCAGTTGTTTATGTTCATGTTGATCAAAATATATTATACTGGTTTCAACTGAAAACCTGTATAATGTTAATCTTTTTTGTAAATGTGAATTGATGAATTGTGCAGATGAACCTTGAATGTCACTAATGAAGGCGAGTGTACAGCATCAGATCACCCAATGCTCAAAAAGTTCTCTAAAACAGGTCGAAGGTGAATCTAGTGAACCTTCAATTGGCGACAGAGCGAAACACAGACTTACACTAAGAACTACAAGTCTCTTGCAATCAATATAAATCAAATATGCAATCAAATAAATTAATTTGTCCTGTTGAAATTCACAGATGCCACACAAAAGAAATTCAACTCTGTGATTTTCTGATCAAACTGCAGTTTATATCAAGAATTTACTGAAACTGTGTGCTGTTATACTGACAACATGAATGAACATGTAATTCTGAGGGCAATGAGATGTTCATTAACACAAATACTTACTTTTAAGCGATGAACTGAGGATTTTGAGAAAAATACAGGCTTTTGCAAGAAATCCAATGTGTTGTGCTGTTTGTACACATTGTTTTGAGAAATGCACTTACTGATTTGCAAATATCATGGATGATTCGAGAAAACGTTTCAAAGCAACTAGGAAAAACATTAATTGAGTTCACGCTCATCCAATGAAGTAATGCAGTGAGACTGCAGACTTCGATAGTTAGGCATATGGTCTTAATCAAACCAGCTGAACTTTAGCTGAACATTTCAACTGGCAAGTTCAGAACGTAGTTGCAGAATTAAACATATAATTACTAGATATTTTTCAGTAGAACATGTTGACTTTTTCTTTTTACAATTATGGAATTTACATTAACAAAACCATTAGACAACTAATGTATTACAAGAATATAAACTATATTGATAAACGCATTGGACGCCTGACCTTCAAGTCCAATGAGCTTCTTCCCCAAACTGATACCACCAAATTGGAGGCATTCAATTCTATAGGATGTCTTTGGATGTAAGAGCAGTTTTCACTGACAATTCCCCTAAACCATGAAGCCAGCTTCATGAAAATATAGTTTACATGGGTTGGAGTGGAAGATCTTATGTGACCTGTTATAG
This sequence comes from Silurus lanzhouensis, assembly GCA_039877035.1. Lineage (NCBI taxonomy): Eukaryota > Metazoa > Chordata > Actinopteri > Siluriformes > Siluridae > Silurus > Silurus lanzhouensis. The sequence goes on along the minus strand of JBCEWE010000127.1, from coordinate 139,620 downwards.
AGCACTGACCTCAACCCAAACTCCTTTGGGAAGAATGTGAACACTGAGTGCACCCCCTCACGTGTGCACCAAACCATGGATTGACTAGAAATCAGACTAGAAATTAGACTATAAAACAAAATAATAATTGACCTCCAGAAACTCTGGATTTCTCATATTCCAATGCAATTTGCCAAGAATTTTAGCTTGCATGTATTCTTTGTTAAATAACAATACATTTGTGAGGCGTTTATGATTAGCCGTCAAGATAGATCGATAGATAGATAGAGAGAGAGAGAGAGAGAGAGAGAGAGAGAGAGAGAGAGAGAGAGAGAGAGAGAGAGAGAGAGAGAGAGAGTGAGAGAGAAAAAGGGAGAGGGAGAAGGGGACAGGATGACCCTTTGCTGATTGATGGTTTCTGTCTGTGTAATAGCTGAGCGAGCAACATTTACATTTCTCACAGTGCCATTACACACCCCTGTATCATGCCACAGCGCTTACCCTTTCTTTCCCTGTCCATTTTTTCTCGCTGTCTGCTGTTTGTCTCCACTAAGGCCCTGACAAAGTCTTTCTTCTTACTGCCGCTCACAGCATCCCGACTCTGCTGACACACACCACACCAGCAGCCCGAGCGTGAAGACAGAGGCCCGGCCTACACTACGACCCAATGTTTCAGCTCGGCTGTGTGAAATGGAGGTATTACTCTTAATGAAATCATTCCAGGTGATATTTCAGATAATCTAAATCTTCATTTCGGCTGTCTTTTTAACCTTTAGAAGTGTCATCACAACATCATTTCAGTATTCGGTATTTTCTCACATTGATCTTTTCAACTCTGAACAATAGCAGTGTAAAAAGCAACGTTATATACAAAATAAATATTGTATCGATATATATACTTTCTCTAGATCCTGACTCTTTTCATAGCTAAAAGGGTTTAGAAATATATTTTTCAGAACCATGTCCCGGTATGAAATCTTTGCTTGGGGTTAATATACGTTTTTTTCTCAAACAATTTTTAGCATTTCACTTTACAAAACACTGATCCTGACCTCTGTTTGAAATTATTATAAACAGTGTTATAAGAAACAATATATATTTTGGTGCTTATATTGTTCCATAATTATATTTTTCATAATCAATTGAATAATAAAAGTAGTAATATTAATAATAATAGCAATACTTCTAAAACTACTAAAACTACCTTCTCTTTCCTCTACTTCTACATAGTGCAGACAGACAGACAGACAGACAGACAGACAGACAGATATAGATAGATAGATAGATAGATAGATAGATAGATAGATAGATAGATAGATAGATAGATAGATAGATAGATAGATAGATAGATAGATAGATAGATAGATAGATAGAATTAAAAACCTTCCGAAAGTGTCAAATTAGATTTTCAATTCAATTGTATAAAACTTTCAACATTGGTAATTGCCACACAAAAACTTGAAAAAAAATAAATTGCACTAAGTACACATAGTTAAGCATATAAAAGAGAAAATGTGAGATGCAAGATGTGCACTAAAGGCAAAAGTCATTATCTTCTTGTCGTTTTTGCCTTCGGTGAGAGTGAATTGTAATTTACCAACTAGGACCCTGATGTCCTGATGGTGGTCAATACGCTGATGCACCTTCTGGAGGCACGTAGACTTTGACTGATGACTCATAGGTTTATGTGGCGTGTTATTGAGTATATTGAGTATATATTGAGTGGTATTGGTGTGTATATCTCAAATGAATGGCAATTTTAAATTGCAGTCAAAATACTGTGGAATGAAGCAAAATAATCCACAGCAATGTGTTAATGATTCCATCAGGCGATTATTAGAAAATGCGTTAAAATGCATGCATTAAAACTAGTTGTGAACGTAACTAGTTATGGATTATCACTGCCATACACTATATAAATAAATGTTTGTGGACACCTGACCATAAGATCGGTTTGTGAAACCTGTTCTAACATGACAATGCCCTTGTACACAAAGCCAACTCTATAAAGATATGCTGTACATGGTTTGGAGGGAAAGATCTCCTGCTTTCGAGCTCTGACCTCAACCCTATTGAACACCTTTGGGAAGAATGTGAACGCTGACTGCACCCCAGACCTCCTCACCTCACCTACATCTGGCTGGCACCTCACCCTACTAACTGGGTGAACGAGCACAAATCTCCAAAAGCACACTAGAAAATTGAGTGAAACATCTTCCTGAAGAGTTTCCACAAACTTTTTTCCATATATGATACATTTTTTTCATGTATAGTGTGCTTGCATTTGTTTTAAAGTTATGTCCCAAAAAGTAACAGTACTCATGTTAAGTTTCAGAGCATAACATATAGAAATATTATGCTCTGATTTTTGGTGTAAATTATTTTAGGTGATATTTTTTTTTCTAAGTAATATACCATATGATGTGAAACTATTACTGAAATATTGAACTATACAATAGTACTAATACACCAAGTTACACAGGATTTGTGTGAATGATGCTTTCGGGAGGATGATAATTTGTTGAAAATCACCAAACGACTGAAAATGTCAGATGAAACACTTGTGCATGCAATAAAACACAGCCAGATTGGATTTATTCTTCAATTGAGTTTGAGTTTGATGCATTCATAATGAAAAATCCTTAAATTCTCTAGTATATATATAAAATTATTATTTAATTATTAATAAAATGTATTAAAAGTATTATATAAATTTACTGAAATTATACACTCCTTTCATTTGCCCAACGAGTTTGCCTGGATTTCAGTTCTACGAGCGAATAGTTTATAGAGAATCTCAACCAGAAGAATCAGAACCAGAAGAATCGGTAATACACTTTATAACGGATGATGCATCAGTTCAAAGGTGAGTCATGGTGGAAAGTATTCAATGCGATAAAATGAATATTTCACAAGCGAATCAAGCTGAATGAGCACGTACATAAGCAGCTCTGATAGACAGCGTAAAGCAAAGGAATATTAATACTGAACAATCAGTAATAACATTCACAAACTGACCGAGACCTGAGTACCAGGCCATGCATAGATCAGTCTTTCGGCTCTCCCATGAATACAGGACAGATAAAATATCAGGATTTACAATCTCTGACGGTTTAAAACCTCACGCTACATATCACCCATCTGGATGGTGCTCTATATATAACTGTATATCACTCTAGCATCTGTCCTGGTCCTGGTAAACAGAATAGGAGTGTAAACACAGCTATAAACTCAGAGACCCGTCCCGCTAAAGTAAAGGAAGATAGAAGGAAAGAAAAAGAAAAGAGTGAAGTACCTGGTTGGAGCATCTTTCCTGGAGCAATCTGGGTGTGTGTGTGTGTGTGTGTGTGTGTGTGTGTGTGTGTGTGTGTGTGTGTGTGTGTGTGTGTGTGTGTGTGTGAGAGAGAGAGAAAGAGAGAGAGAGAGAGAGAGAGAGAGAGAGAGAGAGAGAGAGAGAGAGAGAGAGAGAGAGAGAGAATGTGTGTCCTGTTGTTTTCTGCTGTCCGGTCTGAGACAGATAGAAGGAGACTGAAACGCCCCCCTTTGGACAGGGTGGAGAGGATGGGTAATAAAAAAAAAGCAGAAGAAAAACTGCCTGGTTAATGCTCCAGCCATGTCCCTTACCCTTTCCATGTGAGCGCACACACACACACACACACACACACACACACACACACACACACACACACACACACACACACACACACACACTCCGCCCACATCTCCTCACTACACCATGTTAATATTAATACAATGCCATTAATCTGCTGGAGACAGACATATGTTGGAGTGTCTCTGCTGCCAGGCTCCTAGTGTGTGTGTGTGTGTGTGTGTGTGTGTGTGTGTGTGTGTGTGTGTGTGTGTGTGTGTGTTGATGGTCTATTCACTGTCTTCCCTGTTTATGTCTCACAGGCTTTAAAGTCACAGCTTTGAACAGAGAGAGAGAGAGAGAGAGAGAGAGAGAGAGAGAGAGAGAGAGAGAGAGAGAGAGAGAGAGAGAGAGAGAGAGAGAGAGAAGGTTTACCAGCTGCATTTTCCTCTCTACCTGCAGTCCTTTCAATCTTTCGAACTCGGATAGGGGTGTGTATAAATCAGCATGCTGTCATTGCGAGCATTGATCTCTCTCTCTCTCTCTCTCTCTCTCTCTCTCTCTCTCTCTCTCTCTCTCTCTCTCTCACACCTTCTCTCTCTCTCGTTATCTTTGCTAAGAAACTGTAATTTTATATTCTTACCAAAACAATTGTAATAAGAGCCGAAATTGTATACAAACGAAATCCAGACTTAGTGCTCAATATTTAAACAGAACAGATATCCAGTGAACCTCACAGATTGTTGCTTTTAAAGCAAAGCCAAGCAAATAGGATGATGGGAAAGGGAATGGGGGTGTGTCTAACAGATTAATGTCATGACAAAATTGTCTAGACGTGTATACATTTTATACCATTTACACTATATTTCCTGCCATATGTGGTTCTTCTCCAAACTGTTAGCACTAAGCTGGAGGCACAAAATTGTAGTCAAGTCAAGTTTTTTTTAATAGCGCTTTTCACAACAGACATTGTCCCAAGGCAGCTTTACAGAATTTAACAGTTAAGGTGAACGATGTGTATTTATCCCTGATGCGCAGCCATGCCGACTGTGACAAGGAAAAACTCCCTTTAGATGTTATGAGGAAGAAACCTCGAGAGGAACCAGACTCAAAAGGGAACCCATCCACCGGATCCAGAGGACATCTCTGGATCCGGTATAATAAAGTTTTTCGTTCATTTGAACTTGGAAACCCAAATCTGTTTTAGCATGGCACTGCTTCTGTGCACAAAGTGAGTCCCTTAAAGACCTGCTTTACATAGTTTAAAGAGTAAGATTTTGAGTGGCCTGCTATAGAGCTCTGATCTCATCCCTATTGAACACCTTCAGGATGATTTGAATCGATGGCCGCACCCCATTTCTCCTTGCCTACATCAGTACCTGTCTTTACTAACACCCTTGTGGCTGCCAAACACAAATGTCCACAAGCACACTCCACAATCTAGAGGAACATCTTCCCAGAACAGTGAAGGGAATTATAAGAGAAAATTGGGACTAAATGTGGAATGCGATGTACATACCATACTTAAGACCAGGTATCCCCAAACTTTTGGCAAATGATTGTACACATGGATATGTCCACTAATCTGAATTTCTGAATAATCCAATCGTAACGTGCTTTTCAGGATTGCTTGGAAATCGAATTTGACCCATTTGGTACGTGTTCATAGATCTGGTATATGACGTTCATCAGATATCTGTTATTCACTATATTTGCTAAAAGATACGGATTCAAGCAAAATTGGAAGAAAATAGGAAAATCCTACTGCTGTGCATGTTGGGCATTTCTGGGGGGTACAAGTGCATTCTCATTAAAAGTTTACTATAGATATGGACCATCAAGATAAACAGATCTGATCTGTGAAGAAAGAAAAAAAAAAAGAAGCTGTATTGTGAATGTAGGCTGAAACATTCGTATCAATCATACAAAATGATAGAAATTTATTCACATTTTTGGACACACAGACAGACAACCAATTTAACCTTGTACAGGCTAAGCCATGTCCTTGCATTGGTAAACAGCACCAGGTGGGAAAGAGGCAGAGCTCAGACAGCGAACAAGGGAGGTTATCAGGCATGTATAGAGTAAGTGGGGGCAGGGGGTAAGACAAGCAGAAGACCATGTGGGTTGTGGCACGGATAAATTTTGGGCCTTGAGCAGAGCCATTAGGACACCTGACTGCACCCCGCTAAAGCATAGGACAAAGACAGACACCGAGAATCCAGCCATCTGTTGCCCTGATTAGTAATACAGCCTGGGTGCAGTGGGTGGTGGAAAGTATAACATTGAAAATGATTTTAATAAGGCAAAACACATTTTTTTCCTCAAAATTTCCAGTATGGACATAGAAAATAAACGGCTTACTGTGTCTGGTTTTGAAGTTCTTGACACATACTGTAGAGTGGAAGATCTGAAGGACATGGACGATGATCAGTAGATGAGGCACTGGAACTTCAGCACAAAATCATTCGCAGTTTGGAGAATTTCTGACCGGTTTCTTTCTCTACGAATAAACAATCATGAACTTTCTAACACCTGAGTCATTGGTTTCAACACCTCATCTGGTGTTATTTGAAATAAATCATTTTACCATCGAATAATGTACACTGGTGGAAGTAGACAAATCCTGTAGTTAAGTTAAAGTAGAATTACAATATGAAATATTACTCCAGTAAAATATAAAATATATGACAATAAAATATGACTCCAGTAAAAGTGCTACCTTTTAATGTTCACTTGAGTAAAAATACAAAGAATATTTGCCTTTAAATGTATCCAAAGTATCAAAGGACTATGATTTCTTACAACTATAATGTTCCTAGTATCATTTATCAGTATCACAAGACAGCATTTAGCCTAATCAACTTGCATTTATTTGGAAAAATAAAGCGAAAATCAAAACAAGTTTAAAACAGAGCGTACGCTCGACCCTGATTGGTGGTTTGCCAACAAGTTTTTATCTGCTCATAAATGAAAAGGAATGACTGATTTCGCCAAATATATTTAACTTTAAAATGTAATGAAGTTAAAGTCTCCCCTAATGGAAATACTTCAGTAAAGGACAGATACATGAAAAGCTACTTAAGTACAGTAACAAATTACATTTACTTCATTACTATCCATCACTGTTACCATAGAGTCAGAAAGCGTAACTGTGTGGACAGGATCGTGTGAGCAACTCGTATTGTATGATTCTGATTCTGATCGTATGATTCTGAGCATCTGAATTCATTTTATATTTAAATGAAAGTCTATTGCATTGAACTGAATATTCAGAATCGGAACACTATTGATGTCATAGGGAAATTGTTTGGTTGCAGTTGCACTCAGTTTAAAACAAAATCTAAGTAAAGCTTAAAGTAAAAGTAAAAAAATAAACACACATATTAAGGTATATATATATATATATATATATTAAGAGAAATGAAATGTGTAGCAGCATAAAATGGAATTTGTATCAGCAGTAAAAAAAAAAAAAAAAAAAAAAAGATGGCAGAAAAGTTAGTCTACAATCAATTAGCACATGTAACTAATTATTATGATGTTTATTATTATTATTGCACTGGGAATATTATTGTCATTCGTGAAAATTTAGATTAAGCTGCATAATCCAAAGCCAGAAAGAAATGAGCATTATCAAGAGCTAAAGCCCATCACGGCTTTATTTCACGTCTTTCCCCTCAGTCCCGCTGTACAATGTAGCAGGCAAAATGTCCTTGATGACCGCTAATCTCAGCTAACCTCCATGCAGACTTGTTTGGATAACATACTTGTCTATAGCAGCAGTGTTATTCCAGCATCTAATTACTGCGCACTGGCTAATTTTTAACTAGCACACAGCGATATATCCGAAACACCAGGTAAAATTCCCAAAAGGTGTTTTAATCAGACACTGGACTGCTGTACTATTGGTACATTCTTGACAGTGCACCCACACAGATGTGTACAAGCAATGGTGTAGGTTGGGGCATTTTTTCCTGAGGGGGCAGTTTTTTTGTTTTTTATTATCGCCAGGGACAGATGTTCACCTAGGGCTACTTTCAATACTGGTAATTGGGAGATTTGTTAGCGCTTGGTCTGTTTGGAGATGGATTTGGCCTTGTTTTTTTCTCTACTGCATTCAAATCCTGTTGTGTGGTCTATAGAGTTGACCGTGATTGGGTTCCAGAAATGCTATTGGTCATTATTCACCTCAGCATCAATACAGATTTTGAAAATTGTGAAAAAGTAGCAATGTGGACAGCATGAAGCAGACCGAGGAAGGGCTTGCAAGGGAAAAAGCCCTCTAAGATACTTTACAAATTGCTGAAAAACACAAGCCGGTTTTAAATGTATTAATTATATTTGTAAATAACTAGCAAATTTTGCTGTATTAACTGATTTATCATTTACTAGCAAGAATCTGGCTACATTTTTGGCAGTAGGCTATGGAGGCAGATATACAGGCTTGAATATCAGTCAAGATTGACTCGAAGAACCATAATTTCATAAAATAAGCCGTAGGCTGTGCTATGTCCAAATCACAAACATCTACATACTTGATATTAGCATACAACATTGACAGTCACCAGTTAGCAGGTAGATAGCCATGACAGATCTATAGGTCCGATCTATTGTTCATAATCAGCCAAAAGTTTTTTTGACATACACTCAACCGCATTTTAAGCCTATGGCATTCAAATTCTGAGAGGCTTTTCTGCTCACAATGGTTCTACGGAGCGGTTATTTCACTTCTCTTACCTTTATGTCAGTTGGATGCTAGCATACAGCGCCTGTCAAAATTACTTAAAAAAGCACCTCGTCTTTTATGATTTTTAAGACAAATACATGCTTCTTTTGTTTTTATGCAAGGCACTCTGTAAAAGGCAAAAACAACCAAGAATTGGACAGTGCATAAGTGGAAGAATGTTCTGTGGACAAATTTGACCTTTTTTTGTCTATAACTGAAGAACTTCACTAAGATGGAGAACAGGAGAGAAGATGTTAGCAGACTGTTTCACACCGATAGTCAAACATGGAGGTTGGGCTTGTTTTGGTTAAGGAAAGGTTGGAGATTTATTCATGGCCACTATTCCATACTTCAACACCATACAATTCCATCTTGACTGCGGCTCATTATAAGAGACTTCAACATACAGCAAGAAGATAAGCCGAAGCGTACATCCAAAGCCCATATCCTGCCCAGTCACCACACCCAAATCATATTGAACTGCTCTGTGATAAAATGGATCACAAGGCTTTAAGAAACCTCCAACTAGTGAAGATCATCTTTGGAGAGTTTTACCTGAGTGTTTCAGCTGAATGTTTGGAGAAACAAACTGTCAGGATGCCAAAAGTGTGTAAAGCTGTTATTTATGCTGAGGGAGGATTTTTTTTTTTTTTTAATGGTAAATGAAGTATAATATCTGAAAATTTAGATATTTGTTTGGTCGAAGAGAGTCTTCATGCCATTTAATGATCTAGATTATTGCCAACGAACAAAAGGAACATGCAAAATTCTCTTAAAAACCATAAATGACTAGGTTAAAAAAAATACAAATTTAACAAAAATAATCAATGTTCTTATAAGCAGGAAGAAAACCCGAAACGCATTACATATATGAATGCTTGCAAAATGTTTATGAAATATATATATATATATATATATATATATATATATATATTTTTTTTTTTTTTTTTTTTTTTTTTTTTTTTTTTTTTTTTTCTTTTTCCTAATTTCTTGGTAGAATTCTGGGTTATTTCTGTGACAAGTCAAAATCAATACATTGTCTCCTAAATGTAACACCTTCAAATATCCATCAAAACAAAAGACCTTTTTTTCTTTCCCTATAGTAATACACCTGCGTTTGTGTATAACATTGCGGGTAAATTCTTTACCATTTCTTTGTTGAACGTTGGAACAACTGAGCATTAGCGTAAAACACGTTAAAAACTGAACACTTTATTTCCTGAAGGTTTCCTTCAGTCCTGGTGTGAAAGCAAGCAGGTGAAATGTCTCTGATGATGCCGTGGTCTAATCGCAGCTAATCTCAGCATGTGGACGTGTTTGTATAACATGCTAGTGTTGGACTCCTGCGCACAGGCTAATTTTTAACTAGCGCACAGAGATATGTCCAAAACACCAGGTCCAATTCCCAACAAGTGCTCAATGAGCTACTGAGAGAAAGTAACAGAACAGCAATACTTAAATACAGAAACCCTCATCAGTGCTGTTGTTCAATTAAGCTTCATTTAACTGCCCTCAGATTTGATTTGATTTCACTTATCTATTCGGTTTCCCCTTTCTTCTTTCCTTCTCTGTGATTCTTTTTCCCCATGGCCTGTTTTTTGGCTATTTCTTTTTTCCTTTTGTGCATTTCTTTTCTGCCCTTCTTTCCCCTTGGTCATGCATTTCTTCTTCAATTTTTCTTTCTTGTCATGCATTTCCACTTCCTTTTTTGTGCTTCTTTTCCCTTGCTTTTCTTCTCTTTCATTATTACCATGCATGCTTTTCTAACTTTCTTTCATCCTTCCTTTCTTTCTTTCCCATCATGCATTTCTTCTCTTCCTTGTTATTTCCTGTCCAGTTTTACCTTTCTTTCTCTCATTCTTTTTCCTCACCATTTTGCATTTTTCTTTTTTTCCCACCATCGATATCGTCCTCTTACTTTATTCTTTTTTTTTTCTTCTGTCTTGCTCTTCCTCTGGTTTCCCCTCTTGGTTTCTCATTCAATGCCATTCATGTGTCTAGCCATCTATCAGTCTACCAGTAGTGTGCACACAGTTCCTCCCATGTTTCTATTAATTTACCCATCACTTTTTCACTCCTCCGTTCTTTTCCCCTTTCTCTTGCTCCCCCTCTCTTCTTATAGCAAGCCAACATCAAGTTTGCCAAGACAAACTTCACCTACCTTACTGCTCTCTCGTTTTCTGCCTTTCATTCTCTTTTTTCTCCATTTTTCCACCTTTGCTGTATTCTCTCCAGTTCTTTCAATTGTTTTAATATTTTCCCTTCTCCTCTTTTCCTTCAATTGTTCATCTTTCTTCCTTCCTCCTGATTTCACTCAACCACGTCTATTCCCACCATCAGTCTTTTTCCCATCTCATACTATAGTTCTTGCAATCGTTCTTAATCTCCTGTTTGATGATCCATTCCTATCCTTTCCTCTCTTCTTTCTTTTATTTCCACTTCTCCCCATTTTTCAGATTTCTTTATAAATTTTACTTTTAATTCACGTTATTCAGTAATGCAGAATTCTTTTTCCAAATCGCCTGACAGACTTTAGGAGTAATTTTCTCTCTATTATTATAATTTTTTCAACCAGACAGACAGTGTTTACTTTGAGGAAGCCTGTAAGCTCGAGCACGGATATAAGCACGGGCAAAGACCATAAATATTTGGACAGCAACACAAGTTCCATTATTTTGCCTCAGTACATCACCATAGACTTTTAAGTGGAGCAATTGGTTTTTTCAACTCAAACTCGAGGGGTTTAACTGAAAGTTACCTCTATTTTCAGAGGCTCAAAAGTAATTAGACAGACTAGCAATAATAAATATAAGAATGATCTTTATTAGTTTTTGAGTCAATGACCATCATTCGATACAATGATTGAGGTCAGAATCAGCTGCTGCACGGTTGTGGGTTCGGTTCGGTTGTAGCTAATTTTGCCTGAAGAAGCAGTTGCTTGGCAATATGTTCTGGTCAATTTGTCCAACGAGGCTTTCAAACAGGGAAATACCAAGGACCAGGAACAAGAAACTAGAGCTTAGACTCACATAGCAACATCCTGCACCTAAATAGAAAAAAAAAAAGCATCAGGACACCTGAATTTTCCAGCCATATGTGGTTCTTCCCCACAAAGCTGGACGCACACAATTGTATAGGACGTCTCTGGATGTGGTAGCAGTTAATGTTCCCTTCACTCAAACTAGGAGACTTAAACGTGTCCCAGCTTGACAATGCCCCTGTTCACAAAGCCAGCTCTATGAAGATATGCTTTACATGGATTGGAGAGGAAGATCTTGAGTGGTCTGCAATTGAGCTCTGACCACTCCAAAAGTAGTGTGGAATGTTGGTGTTCAAAAACCCCATGAATCTCACCATCACGTGTCCACAAACCTTTGCACTTCAACATATATTTAATTGGACACCATCTGCCTCCACAGGTTCAAAGTCTGCTACAAATATAAAACTACTATTATTTCTATTGAAATGACATTCTATTTCTCTTTGTTCTACATCCATATTCTATTTTTATTCTGCGACTTTAATTTAGAAAAAAAAATTGTTATTCCATTTTATGTAACGGAGTGTTCATAAGCATTTCCCCGCATGTCGTATTCTGTATGATTACGTATGCACCTAATTGTTTGATGTGAACATCAGCTTTGTTACTGTATGCGCTTTTTGAGCATCGCATTCCACATTTAGTCCCAATTTGCTCTTATGATTCCATCCACTTTTCTGGGAAGATGTTCCACTAGATTTTGGAGAGTGTTTGTCAAGATTTTGCTCGTTCGTGCACAGAGACGGGTACTGACTCATGGTGAGGTGAGAAGGCCTGGGATGCAATTCATCCCAAAGATGTTAGGGTTGAGGTCAGAGCTCTATAGCAGGCCAGTCAAGAGCTTCCAGTCAAATCCATGAATACAAATTTTCATGGAGATAGATTTGTGCACATTGTAATGCTGGTTTAGATCTCCTCTTTGAAGTGAAGGGAAAATGCCATGCTTCCACATCCAAAGTCAATCCACACACATCAACTTTGAAGGTAAAATGTTCCCTTGCTGCCTAATACTGTAAATCCCACCCACTAACAGGTGCCATGATGAAGAGATAATCGGTGTTCTTCACTTCACCGCTCATGTTGTTCCTGACGGGCGTATAAAAGAGAGGTACAGTGTGATCTTATAAACCTCAGATCAAAGGGTAAAGTAAAACATTTAAAATTTGCACTGATGGACCTTTAAATCTACATTTATTAAAAACATCCAAATAGAAACACGACACATTTTACATACTGCCTCCTGTACAATAAGAACTCGCTGCCGTTAGTGTTTCACTGGAAAAAAAAAGTTCTGGTGAATGAATAGGATGGAATGTCGCTCTTGAACTTTTTCCCTTGCTTCTCTTTAAACATCCCTTTAATTCCTATGTGGTTCAACATAAAACAATTCATAATCCAATTTATGGAGAAAAAAAAAAAGTTATATCACCCAGCTTGTAGGGCAGGATGTAATAAAGTGTTCAATTAAGGTAAAAAAAAAAAAATATCCCTAATGATCGTCGTGTTCAGGTGAAAAGAGAGCGACCAATCCAGTGTTCTCGCTGTTTGCCACCACGTCTTTGTTAGGTTTCACCTTCTTAAAGAGAGAGGGAAGGTTCCGGATGTGGACCTCCTTCTTAAACTGCTGCCCGAGAGGTTTCTGTTCGAGTGGAAGAAACATTAAAAAGATAAGAAAGAAGTCTGTGTCTTGATTATGTACAGTAAAAAAAAAAAAAAGAAAAAAAAAGGAATTTGCCCCCCCTTGTGGCCAGTGTTAGTCTTACCCCCACAGCTCCTGCGATGAGCTTCTTAAACTGGTCTTTTCTCTTTTTTTCGCCGATTTTCTGCAATGCGGGGTTGATGGTTTTTTGATCAAACTGATCGAGCAGGTCAGGCTGGATGTTGGGGATCTGGTTCATGATGGAACGCAGCTCTGCGTATTGAGGCCGCTGTGGTAGAGAGGGGAAAAAGCATCCATCTTATACACTATATAAACAAATGGTTTGTGGACACCTGAGCATAAGATTTTATGCGTTCTCGAACTGTTTACGTTTGCCATTAAATGAATCTCCTCTCTTCTCAGAAGAGATGTTCTGAGATTTTTTGAGTGTGCTTGTGTAGATCTGTGTTCATTTAACTCGGGTTACTAACGCGTCAGCGTTCCAATTCATCCCGAAGATGTTTAATAGGTTTGAGGTCAGAGTTCTAAAGCAGGAGATCTTCCACTCCGACACACGCAGAGCATATCTTCACAGAGCTGGCTTTGTGCACAGGGGCATTGTCGTGCTGGAACAGGTTTGTGACTCTTTGCTCAATTCAAGGGAAAATTGTATTCTATTGCATCCAAAGACGTCCTACACAATTGTGTCTCTCTAAATCTGTGGCAACTGTTGGGGGAATAGAACCACATATGGCATGTTTGTCCATAGAGTGCATTTTATAGGACGTCCTAGTGTTTAAAGGCTCTGGCATGGAGAAGCTGGTGTTAGATCTGTGATGATCTCAAATGTTGAGCTATTTTATGAGTTGCTCAGTAGCTCCTAGTTTTATAACCACAAATGACTGTAAAAGACTGTAGAAAGAACAGAACACAATCTTTCATGCCAGTGCTCATGTTAGTTCTCACTCTCCAGTGTTCTGTATTGTTTAAAGACTATAATCATGTCACCCAAATGAGGATGGGTTCCCCTTTTGAGTCTGGTTCCTCTCCAGGTTTCTTCCTCATAACATCTAAGAGAGTTTTTCCTTGCCACAGTCACCATGGCTGCTCATCATGGATAAATACACATCGCTCACCTTAACTGGTAAATTCTGTAAAGCTGCTTTGAGACAATGTCTGTTATGAAAAGCGCTATAGAAATAAACTTGACTTTTAGACCTCACAGAAACCCTGGACTCATATGAAAACAGAAAGTACCAGAGCGTCGTAGATGAGCAGGGCGAGCTGTGTTAGTGCGGCGTTGCAGCCCTCGTGCTGGCCGTGCATCTGCAGGCCGCTCAGCACTCTGGTATACAGCCACGTCACGGCATCCGGGAGCAAATTTGAACCTACAACCTGTGGAAAAATGACGACGACGACAACAACAAATAAGATCAAAAACTTCCTCCTCGGGTCTTGGAGTTATGATGAGGAGCTGGCAGTCGTATTTGGTACCTGTCTAAGCAACGTCCAGCAGATCAGCGTAGCGGCTCGCTGACAGTTACTGGTGTCTCTCCATGAAAGAGAGTTAAATGAGATCGCCAGCAGATTCATGTAGACGTCCTGAAGATGGGTCGAATGATAAATGTTATAAAAAAAAAAATAAAATAAAAAAAAGTTTCAGAAGACATGATATACGTAGTGTGGAAGTAAAGTGCAATAGTATTAAAAGTTCTGAGAATTAAGAATTGTGCTGAGAATCTTATATCTACACTACAGATCTTTGCCTATTATTTTGCACCCAAATACATCATTCTATTAGTTATCTTCCATATTTCTATAAAACAATACCTCATGCTAATGTCATATGTAAATATGTAAATATATGTAAACACAGACACTTCTGCACCCACTTGTAAATAATTATAACTTTCAAATGCCTCATTATTTTATTTTTTTCTCCTCTTTATATATTGTTTAATATTTCATATTTGCTGTATTTTGCACAAACGGTCACTGACATCTGTACATGCGACAAATATTACTTGAACTTTTTCGGGCGTCGAGTTTCACCGTCTTAAAATGTTTTAGAGAAGAACCGCATACAGATGGAAAAGTCCACTACATTTGTCCATACAGTGTGTCAAATCCGATAAAGTTATCTATCCAATAGTGTGCTCCAGAACAAGGAGAAAAATCTGATTTCAAAAAGATATGCATTCAAAATCTACATTCTCTCTTCATAAATCGAGTTTTGCGGTTTGTGGACACCTGAGCATAAGATTTCAAGGTCTCTTTGAAAAAATGTTTATTCGATTGTATAGATTTTATAGGTTTCTCTTACACTCTCAGAGCCCAATGCATAAATACTGCTTACTTGTACAGATAAATAAAAAAGTTAAGAACCCAAAACTTCAAAATAATAGAGATTAAATTTACCTCATGTTTAAGGAGACACTTGCCCAGTTCTGTGAGCTCATCTGAAGTATGTGATGTGGTCAGCGGAGTGGAATCGGTTGCCATCATTTCCTCATCCCCTTTTTAAGAGAAAAAGAGACACTTTTTTTTTTTGCATTTTCTTCTCTTGCCCTGATATACACAGGTCTACAGCTGCACTTCTCATGGATAAAATCAGCGAACTTGACGCTATGCTTACTAGCTAAATCTAAAAATCCAAAAAACGTCAGCTCAATATGATCAAAAAACACAGCTAGTGAATACTAATGGCTGGAATACAGCAGCATTTACAAAGAAACCTTTTTTTTAACGCAGAAAAAAAATGGATCGATCGGATTTCAAAACTCGTCTTTTCCAGACTCAAATATACAATCTTGCGTGAAGATTTATTAAACCTTATTCAACATCTCAAATAATGATTTTAAATTCCAACTATGACATACGTTACGATTTCTGATGTTTTCCATGGGTTTTACTTTTGAAAACACTTCCGTCCGCACAGACATTTTTTTTAGTCGATGGAAATGTAGCTTTTTGAAAACGCTCTCTAAAGTGGATCAATCGGAAAAGGCTTCTGGGGAAAAAAAAACTAATGACGCACAGGATGCGTCCAAAATTCAAAGGAACCCTGGCAATACATTAGGGATATTATGGTTATATTCATTAGGTCATTAGATATTATGGTCATTAGGGTTATATTTTTAAGATGACTATTTAGCTGAGTTTACTGCTAGAAAAACCTCACGCTTTATCTTTCTTACATTACTGCTTTGTTGCAGTAACATTGCAGTAACATATGCATGTAACCTTGGGTTTCATGGGGCCTTACAAGTATACAAACAAAGCTGTCTTTAAAAAAAAAAACAAAAAAACACTTCTGACCAATTAGGTTCAAGAATGGAACACCACTGTAGACCTACAATGTAGATTAGAGGCAGATACTGACATTCTTTATAAAGATAACACTTTACTTTTACATATAATTTGGCTTCAGGTTAACAAATAATAACCTTTATTCCTCTAGGAAGATGTTCCACTAGATTTTGGAATGTGTTTGTGGAGATTTGTGTTTATTCAGCTACAAGGGTTTTAGTAACGTCAGGTAGAATCAGAATCAGGTTTATTGGCCAAAGGTACTGATGTAGGTGAGGTGAAGAGGCCTGGGGTGCAGTGAGCGTTCCAATCCATCCAGGAGCTCTATAGCAGGTTCTTTAAGATCATACGTTCCATTTCATGCAAAGCATCTCATAATGGAGCTTTGTGCACAGGGGTATTGTCATGCTGGAACAGGTTTGGGTCTCCTAGTTCAAGCGAAGGGAAAATTTAATGCTGCCACATCCAAAGACACCATATACAATTGTCTTTAAACTTTGTGGAACAGTTTGAGGAAAAACCACATATGGCTGGAAAAGTCAGGTGTCCCAATACTTTTGTCCATACACTGGCGTGCTCCAAAACAAGGGGAAAATTTCAATTTAAAAGAGATATGTATTTAAAATCTATATTCTTACTTTACCACTGATACAAATCAACAGTTTTGATGGCCTCGTTCTACACGTCAGCATCACATCGGCTTTTTTGTCCAATCGAAGACTCCTGCCTCCAACACAACTACAATAGCCCAGTACTAACTGTCAAATTATGACTTAGCGGGGTCTGTGAGGAGAGCTGAACACTATTCGTTATGGAAAAAGGGGGAGGAGCAACTGGTTAGGCCCCGCCCTGACTTCCTGTTTAAGTGGAAATCAAGTCAACACATTACATGTCTCAATGCATTAGATGAGGAATTTTGGATGAGCTCACCATCAGCATCTTCTCGGTTTGCTCCTGATTCCGGCAGCTTTCTCGATATGCAGGAGACACCTGTCGAAACAAGAATTCAGTTCAGGTGTGGTGTTGTGTATTTAAACAACAAACAAACAAACAAACAAACAAGGAACTTACTGAGGAGATCCATGACCTCTCGCGTGACCAAGCGCACTAGCCGATCTTCCAGCATTTCCTGAGACACCTGATTCTCCTCATAAGCCTCGTCGTCATCCGGACCACTGGAAAAAATAAAAATTATCCCCTAATGACAGACGCATACACTATATGGAAAAAAGGTTTGTGGACCCCTGACTATACAACAGGTATGTACTTTCTGAACATCCCATTCCACATTTAGTGCCTATTAGCTGTTATAATAACCTCCTTGGTTTAAAGGAGGCAGATGCAGAGGACAGTAGTTTGGAGACGGATGATCCGCTCTGGCAGCAGCAGCAGTTAAAATATCCTCCTCTATTCTGGGAAGACTTTTCACCAGATTTTGGAGTGTTTGCATCCCAAAGATGTTGAGGTCAGGGCTCTATAGCAGACCACTCAAGATCTTCCACTCCAACCCATGTAAACTATATCTTCTGCAGGTTTTGGGTCTCAAAGTTCATGTGAAGGGGAAATGTAACACTTTTGTCCATATTGTGTATATACATTGAAAATGCCTAATATTCAGTCATATAATCGAAAATAGGGCTTGCAGGGGTCTTAATAAAGGAACGACAACATGACAACCGTCAGTAGTTCCTGATTTATATTTAATTTAGATTTTTTTTTTTTATCTATGGATGATTAAAATCTGTAGCGGATCTTCAAGACGGATATTAAAAAAAACGCAGTCGCTCACCATACGCTCGTCCTCTGGTTGATGATCTGCCAGCGAAGGTTCAGTCTCTGTAAAGGGCAACACAAACATTGGATTTTTACAGGATTGCTAATATTTTTTGTATCAATGTCCAATTCTTTCCAGTCATCAACTATAATATTCTCTTCAGGTTTTACGTTTGCAGTCCATCAGAGAAAACAAAAAAGGAATTAAGGAAGCAGGGTTTCTGCAGGTTTTACAAAATCAAATTTACGACTTTTTAAGAACTTTTTAAGACCATTAAGAATTTAATTCTATCGCACATCATCAAAAACGCACACACAAATACACTGTTAGTGACTGGCCTTAATCGAGCCCTGAATTTAGTCAAAATCAAGTATCGGCAAACTTGCACTTGCCCTGTAGCTAAAAAATCTAATCGGTTTTACGTCCGTGGTAAAATCCGACAAAGATACGCACCAGCAACATAAAAGCTGATTGGCTGTTGAGTGTTGGTCACATTTGTTGTCGTAATACAGTGAATTATTATTTAGAATGCGTTACATGGACATAAGACTGGTTTAAACCATTTTAAGACCTAAAACAGCGAATTGAAGACTTAAAATTTACAATTTAGATTTAAAACTTTTTACATTTTTGTAAGAAATATTAATATATATATATATATATAAAAATCTGATAGTTGGCGAGAAGCCGCGAGTGGCTCGAAAAGTTTGGAGTAACATTTCCAAACTTGTACTAATAAATTACATTAAAATGTTCAAAAAACTATTATATTATTCTATTATTCATTTAAAGTAGTAAATAAAACATTTGACAAGTAATTCACAATTTTTGTTGAATTTACAGTACAGTAAATGTACAATTCCCCTTGAAAAAGGAACCATCAAAACCTTGTGATTGTGTCATAGAACGTAACTCCGCAAATATCGAGGTTGCACTGTAAATATAAAATAAAAAAAATTAGCCTTATTTTTATAATTTAGAGTTATACTTTATATATAATTATTTTTTTATATGTTGGACAGTCATTACAAGCACTACACTACATTTGGTACTCTGCATGAATGTGTGTGTAAAAAATCTAATTTGATTCAAAGTTTTACCTGCAGCAGATGAGACAACAGAAGGCGGAGCAGTGGACAGAGAAGAGTCTCGTAATATTCGGGAGGACAGGAAGTGACCAGCGGTTTCATGAACACCCGTGATCACGGATTCCGTTAAGGCGAAATCCCAGAGTGAGTGTTATAGCAGCATTATAATCACTGAAACATCAATTCAATCACTAAAACATAAATGTTTCCCTTTTATTGAATTTTAAATAAAAAAATTTTACTGACAGATTTAAATCTAAACATGAAATCTTTGGGATGATCGTGAACGCTGACTGCATCCCCTCCTCATCCTACAATGTTGACTTCTAGTAAAGTTACTGTGTTTAAAGATGAAGGTGCAGAACATCGATGTTGAAATGACATTTGAGGTTTTGAAGGATATGAAGCATAGGGCGAAGTCTATGGTCAGGAACGTGCTCCAGGTGGAGGAAGGCCGAGCCGGCCAACTGTTCGGCCAGACCCTCTATGGTATAAAAGTCCTGCAGCAGGGCCGGGCCGGCGTGACCAAGCACATGGTAACTGGAGGGAGAGGGAGAGGAGAAGAAGAGTGAGACTGAGGATAATAAAGAGATGTCATGACTGGATTTAAAAACTGGAAACCCTGTTCACTTTCTCCTCTGATTTTCTACTGAGGAAATCTTTTACAGCGGCTTTACATAAATGCCTCAACCGATGCATTATTTTTAACCTTTCAACCATTCCTTCCTTCCTTCCTCACTCACTCACTCACTCTCACACACTTTCTCTCGCATTCTCCTCATCTCGCTCTTTCTCTATCCATCTCACACTTTTTCTTACACTTATTCTCTCACACTCACTTTCCATCTCACTCTCTCTCACACTCACTTTCCATCTCACTCTCTCTCACGCTCACTTTCCATCTCACTCTCTCTATCCATCTAACACTTTATTGCTTTCCATCTCACTTTTTTTCTTCATCTCCACCTTAAACTTTCTAGATTCAACTCTCCATCTCTCTCATCACACTTTCTAGCTCTATCTCTCTCCAGCTTACATCTCAGTTACTCGTTTCATCTCTACCTCATACTTTCTTTCAAGTCAAGTTTATTTCCATAGCGCTTTTCACAACAGACATTGTCTCAAAGCAGTTTTACAGAATTTAACCGTTAAAGGCAAGGAAAAACTCCATGTTATGAGGAAGAAACCTTGAGAGGAACCAGACTCAAAAGGGAACCTCATCCTCATTTGGATGATATTAAGACTGTGATTGTAAATCTTTAAACAATACAGAACTTTCATTGTCTCACATGCACATGCTTTCTTTTCTACACACACACACACACACACACACACACACACACACACACACACACACACACACACACACACACACACACACACACACACACACACACACAGAGCAGAAGGCACTTTTGAAATAAAAAAAACTATTAGTGTGAGGATGCATGTTCAGATTTTCTCACCAGTTGTCATAGAGGGTGCAGAAGAAGCCTTGTAACCGCTCTAGTGAGCTTCTATACACTGGAGAGTCGTACATGTCCAGCAGCGGCTGAGTGATTCCTTTGTGAAAACGGCAAAAACCCTTATGAAATTATATTTAAAACGACATCTATAAATAGACATTATCACTTAGGCAGCACCCATGTACCTAAAATGAGATTCTTCTCCACGTCCATGACATCATAGACACGGCTGAAGGTCTCGCTGAGTCGAGCTAGATTCTCTGGTAGAAATAAGCTGTTGTGGGTTCTATAAGGAGAATTCGGTAAGTCACTGGAGTTAACTTTATGCTATAAATGGCACTCGTATTAATGATTTCAGGCGATTTGAGCATGGAATAGTAACCGTTCGAATGCCTACAGAGTTGACTGATAGATTTGAATTTAATTTGACCAAAAGTTATATTTTCAGATACCGATGGCTTGGTTGGATCGCTGATAACCGATTAATCAACAGAATGTTTTTTAAAAGGATACTTCATTTAAAAACAAAACAAAAAAAATCTAACAAAGCACTGAATCATGAAAATGTGCTACTAAATATAAATATGACTTGTATTAATAAACATTAAATAAAATAAACATGCATTCAAACTGAAACAAAAAAACAAAACAAACACTCAAAATAATTAAAAACAATTGACAATTGTTTAAGACTCCTCAAATAAACAGCATGTGGCATGGCATTAATGGTTCACCTCTAGAGGCTGCTCTCGTACTGTGTTATGCAACCCGGAAAAACTATCGCTATGTATTTTGATTAACCGTGAAACCGATGAATTGGTCAACCTCTACCAAAGATACACTGTTCTAGTTACATAAACATCGAACAACAATGTATAAGGACAAGCGCATTGGTATAAAACTCGCGTCTGAAACTACTGTCTGTGCTGCTGTTCTAGAAAATGCATCTGTATCTTGATTCGGGCCAATCACAAACAAGAATTTAGTTTAGTTTCCAAAGTTTGTTATTTTAAACTGAAACAAATAAAACATTATACAGTGCGTTTACAGTTGATTGACGTATATATTCTTATTTATATATTTGTATTTGGATATAATATGGAAATTAAATGTACTTAATGGGTTTAGTTTTCATAGATTGCAGTTTCAGCAATAAAAATGTAAATAAAATAAAAAATATACATAGAAAAAAAAAAAATTACCTGTTCGATTTAAGAGACCTGCCTTATTTTCTTTTTTATATAATTAGTGTTGCTCAAAATCAAGCGGACACCTACAAATCAAGATAATCATCAATTTCTAAACAGCAGATGACGTCGTACCTGATGAGGGTGAGCAGATTTGGAAGCAGAGCCAGGAGGGGCTCTGAGGCAGGGTTTCTGTAGATCGGTGCTCCAGCTGGAGTGTAGCCCACTACAAAACCCCCGGCTTTGGCTTCCTCGACATCCGTAGGACAGTGTGCTCGCTTCACCACGCCCAGGATGGTATACACACAAAAACTAATCTGCACATAAAAAACCTTCAGTTAGTCCCTTTCGAATAGAAATCCAAAGTGTAATGGTTAGTAAAAAATATTAATTACCTCAGGACAATACAGGAACCACAAATATAAAGCTACAGTATAAACCAATTACAATAATAAAAAAGATACACGTCAAATTACCTCACAATACAGTTTTCTACGTTAATTTAGGAATCATATAATCTAAAAAAAGTATTACTCAGAATATGTTATAATACTGAGGCAGTGTATTTACCCTTGACCTGTTGATTCCCATCTGATCCTCAGTGCCGGGTTGAGGGTTGACCTGATCTGCGCCAATAAACGTAATGAAGCTGGCTGGATCTGATAATACGCTGCGCCGAAGAGTCAATAAATAAAAAAATTATAAAAAATGAAAACACTAAATATTAATAAATAAAAATTCATATCCTGGAATCAATGTTTTCATTATGTCATAGATAAAGGCACAAATAAATTCAAGAATAAGGTTAAATCACTATGTTTTGCATCCTTTAATAATTGGTAAGTTGTGGTGGACAGCCTCCAACAGTAGAGGTTGTGCCATGATGTTCGAAATAATGGATTTTTTGGGGCTCTGTGAGACTTTCAATGCTGAAGAATCATTTTTACAACCGCACCTCTGCTCCAGAGAGTCATGACAATGAGGAACCTTAAATGCATTCTGCTTAATTAGGTTGCAACTTTGTGAAAAATGTGAAAAAGCTAAAAACAAACACTATATTGCCAAAAGTATTGGGACACCTGACATTTCCTGCCATATATGGTTCTTCTGCAAACTGTTACCACAAAGCTTCAATTGTACAGGATGTCTTTAGATGCGATGTAGTAATTTTGCGTTCACTCGAACTTGGAAACCAAAACCTGTTCCAGCAGGGCAACGCCCCTGTACACAAAACGGTCTGCTTTATATGGGTTAGAGTGGAAGATCTCCTGCTGTAAAGCTCTGATTTTAACCCTAATGGGATAAATGTGAACTCTTGACTGCACCCCAGGCCTCCTCACCTCGATCAGTACCTGTCTTTACTAACACCCTTGTAGCTGATGAACACTAATATCCATAAGCACCCTCCAAAATCTAGTGGAACATCTTCCCAGGAGAGTGGAGAGATTTATAAGAGCAAATAAGGACTAACTGTGGAATGCGATGCTCAGAAAGCACATACCATACCACACGTCCACATGTCCCCATACATTTTTTTCAATATAGTGTATGCAAACCTATGTATTTCTATATTGCACCTGCGCATCTCCTCCGAGAGCCAGCGTGCCGTCACGGCGCCCATGAGCTCCACTAAGAAGGCCTTCTGCTTGCTGTAGTCCTTAAACTGGTTGCTGATCAGCACCAGTGCCTCCATGAGTGCACACTTCTCCATCTGGGTCAGCAGCAGCTCGTTGATGAACAGCTCCTTCACGCGAGTGTAGAGCAGGTCAAAGGATGGCTATATGGAACAAATACGCTGTTTAGTCATAGCGTTTTATTTCTCGTCGCATTGATCTCCCTAAATATTCTCACTCTTTTTAAAAGAGGGATATAATGAAAAAATATAAAGCTTGTATTATTAGAAAAATGATCCAGTTTGGCTACACGTCCATGATACACACCAGGATTAACTCTGGATAATCTCGACACATCTTGATGATGGACGAGCAGGCGTGTCTTCTGACGTTCTTCACCGCTCGGGTTCGAGGAGCCTGAAATTCAGCATGTCGTTAAGTGTATGCATCACACATTCGGACCCCTTTTTATATTTTTATTTCTTGACTTTATATACACACACACACACACACCTACATACATCTCCCTCCCTCCCTCCCTCCATATTATATATATATATATACACACACACACACACTGACACACACACACACACACAGTGGAACCCGGTTATGTCGATGTCCTAGGGGGTCGCCAAAAAGCACCGAGGTAACCGATAATCGAGATAAACGAAAATCAAAATGGCGGCAATATATAAACGTAAAAATTTTTTACACCGCGATTTGTTTGATGAAGGCATGCTATAAAAATACATACAGTACATGTTTATCTGTCAGGAATCCACCTGCCACGCCCCCTTCGGCCCCCTTCGGCGTAGCAGGTGCTTTCTCGGCCGCTTTCTCTGAAGCTCCCGGCTTCAATCGCGCACATATGGTGCTCGTTTATCATCATCACCAGCTCCTATTTAAACTTCCACACTCTCACTGTCCGTTATTGTTGGTATATGTTGGTTCACGGCGGTCGTTGTTATCGCTCATGTGTATCCCGGTACGTGCCTTCCCACCGGCACTCTCTCACCGGCTGCGCTTTTCTTCCCAAAGCGCACCGCGGATTCACCCCCGATCCTGCCGGTGTTCATTCTATGATTTTGGATGGTCATCACACGTTCCGCGCCGCCAATCGCGGCTTTCGCCTCCCGTTCATCACATAACATTTAACAACAAAAGGCATATGTGCACTAACTAACAGCAGAGATTCACCAGTATACAATACAACACCTGTAGCCGCTACTTCCACGAGTTCTCACGAGAATTTGGCGATTCCACCTCAAAAACGTCGACTTAATAGGGTTGTCGAGGTAACCGAGGGCGAGATAACCGGGTTCCACTGTATATATATTCATAAAAGAATGAGGAAAATAAGACATGCATTCGAAATGCTTCTCGCCTCGGCATGGATTTTTGCCGATAGTTCCAGCAACTAGGGTTGCGAAATTTGCGGTAACTTTCCAGAAACACCTGGGGGAATTTTGGAAATATTCCAGGAATTTACAAGAATTTATGGGAATGTATTCGAAATTTAGGTTTATGACTAAACGTTTTGTTTAGTCATAAGCAGACATGCATGCATATTAATACAGATTTAAAAGAAAATTACTTTTGACATTTATTTGCACAAGGACGTTTTAAACAAATGTATATAATATTTATGTAATTTACGTGAATACTTGCCACGATGGACAATTTTTGACATTATTTTGTGTGCTGGATACATAAACTGATGTGTGTGTTATGGTATGGAGGAAAGCATAGTGCAGGTAGGGGTGCTGTGTGCATGTGATTGATAACGGTGCAGGTAAAAATTCTACTGAAACTGCATTAAATCTGGTTCTTTTGAAGAAAATCAAACTGCAAGATTTTTTTTCCAACTGCATTTAAGTTCCCTGGTATTGGCGAACCTGCAATTTGGAAAATTCCCAATTCATTCCTATTCATTTCCATATATTCCTGTTATTTCCCATGGAAATTTTCCATTGGTGTCAATCGGCAAAACCGCTGAATTGGTCATCCTCTACTATACAGGGCTTCTTTAAATTTAGTAATATACACTGTACACACTAAGTACACTGTGATAATCAGCATAAAAATAGTGTGTCATGGTTTACAGACAGACAGTCAGTAGAATACAGTCAGAATCAGGAAATCATGTAAATACTGTTAAATGAATTGGATATTGGCCAGTAGGTCAAACAAAACTCTTACCTTGCTTTCTTCTACCACTTCGAATGTGATGGCAGGAAACAGCTTTAATTAATAAAGAAGAAAAAAAAATTAAAGTGTGGTTTAATTGTAATACAATCTAGACAAATGTATTTTTAAATAATAGGAAGAAATATACTTTGGGCATCAGTATAAATGGGTGAAGTGCTTTTGAAAGCACTGAAGCACAAGGAATGGTCTTACCTTAAAGAACACTTGTGGTAGAAGTTCTGGGCGATGCAAGACAAAGGGGAAGAAGGTGGACAGGTTGGTGAGTACGCAGGACAAAACGACGGGATCTCGCGTCTCGTAGCTCACTACGGCTTGTAGCAGCTCCATGCCTTGATCGACAGGCAACTTCTAGGAGGTTAGGTAAGCAGGAATTATGACTTTAAAAGGGATTTAATAGTGATTTGTAGTTTCATTCATGATGATCGGTTGATCAACCGATTATCAGCAAGTATGATCCAACCTAGCTATCGGTGTCCAGACTGATAGATTTGAAAATGGATACTGGATAAAAAAAAAAAAAGTATACAAACAGCACACGCCGTCTGTGATTCGCCCCTAGAGGCCACTCTTGTAAAAACAGCAGACCAAAAGCCGGAAAAACTATCGGTATGTATTTTTTGACGAAAGTCGAAAGTTTCAGCAATCAACTATCGGTGCCGATTAATCCACCGACCTTTAGATTTGACCAAAACCCTTGACAAATGAGCACTCCAAAATCTAGAGGAACATCTTAAAAGAGTGGAGGTTATAATAAAAGTAAATGGCACTCATGGTGGATTTGGATGCTCAAAAAGGACCAATCTTATGATCAGGTGTCCACAAACTTTTGTCCAAATAGTGTGTGAAAGTAGGTGACCAGTAGGTGGCAGTGGGATATAATTAACCTACATCTTTTGAGAGACTAATTCTGAATTTTCTTTTTAAAATCCATCAACTATCCTAAACTTTCCTGGACCCAGGAAACCCAAAGATTTGAAACTTTGGACACATGGTTCCAAAACAATTATGACTATAAAGCCTACTTTCCCTAGGGAGAAAAAAATATATCAATGATGCTTGGACCCCTAATTATTCCATAACACAAGCTACAATTAAAGCGATTAGAAATGTGCATGATGGTGTGTCAATTAATTGGAGATGAAAAAGTGTTACCTCTTTCTCCAGGACTTTGAAAAGCTGGCCCATCACACTCTCTGTGAAAAAGGTCATGGCCTCCCACTGCACAGCGGTGGGCGAAAACGTCGAGCACGTCCCTTCACCTGGTTTAGCTTTGTACAAAACAAGATCATGGATTAGTTTCTTTGTATATGTCCTCAGGCGAAGCATCGTGTGGTCGGACAACATTGTCTCTTAATTATTCTGCCGTAGAGGCAACGACAATGTACCTGAGTGGTAACATTTTTATGAAAAATCTCGATACGTCAATTTAAGCAACATTTGAATCATCTTTAAATGAAAATTCTAATTCACTGAAGAAGTAAAAACATCGCTTGAGCTAATAACAGATTCTGATCTGACTTACGACAGACCAAGCTTTGCCTATAGCAAGCCTGATCAATCATTATGCAACTTATGGAGACCTTCTTGTCTTTACTTCTCTGAAATCTATTATAAAACTGATTATGATAAATACATCAATAAATAAACAAATACCAACAAATAAGTCCCATGCTGGACTCAAAATTGCAATAGATGTAGCAACAATTACCCCCCCAGCAGGGTTTGAAACTCACACAGAGCGTTTCCGCTGTTAGAGGGCGAGTTGATCTGATACTTTAACCATTCGGCAGCAATCTGGAAGGCTTCAAGGGGCGCGATCTTACAGGAATGACGAATAACGTCACCCTGCTGGGCCCGGAAAGCTGTCAGAGAAAAAAGATAGTTTCCTTCATTAAAAAGAGCACCATTTAATCTCCAGATCATTACTTACAGCTGAAAACAGGGTTCCTACACATTTTTCATTGCAAAACTCTACTTTTCCAGACTCAAATATACAGACTTCCTTAAAGATTTTTAAGACCATATTTAACATCTGGAATGATGATCAAGCATTACGCGCGTTACAGTACAATCTCCGAAAGTGTGTCAGAATCAAAATCTCTGATGTTTTCCATGTGTTAACTGTCATGGAAACTTCTGCCTCACAGGGTAACAACCTCACAGCTAGTTATTGGGTGTAGATATATTTATATCTGAATACTGTGTGTGTCCCTACTGCACCAACACCCCCCCCAACTAATTGCCTACTTTTTCATACTTTTCGAAAATGCGTAGGAACCCTGCGAGAAATCCTCTTACAGTGAAAGAAAGCGTTGAAGTCCTCGTCGCTGTCGAAGTCCACCCGGGCGTAATCGCAAGTCGGGCTGTCGTTCTTCGACGGGAATCCCGTCTGCGAAACGGAGACAAAAACATGAATCGTTACGCCACAGAAGACTTTTTGGAAATGAAGAGCTGGAGGATTGATTTTCGGTTTCCACTCACCTTCACGAGGTTGGTCATGGTCGCATTTAAATATTTAACCGTCATCTGTGTAATAACGGGCTCCTTCGATAAAACCTCGTGTCTGAACATGTTTCCCCAGGTGGTCTGAGTGCAAGATCTGAGGAACTGTTCGCACAGCACAATTAGATCCACGATTCGGTTCGGCTCAAAAGTGTGTGGAGGCGCGGTGCGGTTTTTACCTGACTGGGGTGAGTAGTGAAGGCGAGGAATGCTTCCAAGTATTTACTCAGGTTGGCTGGAACCTCTACTTCTGCAGGCGAACCCTACGGCATGATCAACAGTTCCCATGTAAATTCTATACATACATATGGTAACCATGCGAGGTCATATAAAGGACACGCTTACCACCAAGGCACAGAGCTGACTGCCAAGAGCACAGAGCACTTGACATAACCTCTTCAGGAAAGTGTATCTCGTCTCGCTGAGCCCCACTTCTGCTGACCTGCGGAGAGAACGATAACGGTTCATTGATAAAATCAATAAATTGCAGCATGTTGAGGACAATCCCCATGCTGATGTCTTTCACGTGGAACGGCTCCATAATGTGCTCGAACCTGTGGTGGTTATTAGGGGTGTAACGGTACACGCGGAACATAGTTACAATCCGAGTTCCCTCACACACGTGCGAAATGGCTGCCACTTCCTGTCATTTTGACAAAGGTTTAGCGATATGGATTCTTTTTCGTTTTGTGTCCAGATTCAAGAGTTTTCTTAAAAGGAGAAAATCCTGACACTTCCACATGTCGAGGGAGTGAATGAATGAAGAATGACAGGAAATAAGTATATATAATAAATAAATATACTAAAATAAGTAGAACATTAAATTACAGAAAATTAAATATTAAATGTAAAAAAAAAATTAAGAAAATAAAAAAATACAAAATAATACACTCACTTCTTAACACCGAGATCAGTGTTTGTACACTATAATCTGCATTACACAAATGGGGTCTGACTAACGTTAACGACTTAATTTTAATCTGTTTATTTTATTTAAATCCATTCATTTTAATTATTTAATAAATAAAATAAAATAAAAGAATTGCATTCATTTGATTTCTTCTGTTTTATTTTTAGATATAATTTTTTTTTATTTGAATCAAGCAGGCAATTTATTGGAACACTGTTTTAAATATGTAAACTGCTGATGTTCACAAATATTAATAATAATAAACTGGTAATAAAAAATAAATTAATTAAAAAGAAGCAATTTAATGTTTTGCATTTCTTGACTTAAAAACCGAGGAACAGTGAGTTTTGTGTACCGTAGTTACACCCCCTAGTTGACATGGATTTTAATGTCGTAAATGAGGACTTACTGGGCGGCCGAAAGAATGTAGTGCATGGCCACGTCTTTAAAGAGCACCATGAAGGGCTTCCTGTCTTCCAGTTTCCCCTGGAAAACAAAACAAAACAAAAAAAACAAAACATTAAAAAACGACAACAAACAGTTAACATACATCACAACATGGAATGAATAAATACTCTATTCTGATTGGCTGAATGCTAGTTCCTGGTTTCTCCTGTTTTAAATAAATCGGATCTCTCTCACTTTCTCTCTCTCTCTCTCTCGCACTCGTTCTCTAATTACTAGAGGGTGGCAGCTGGGCTTTACCAGGGCTTGAACTCCCCAAACTTCTGATCCGTAACCCAGAGCCCTTAACCACTGACGTCCCCAAATGACTCGTTTATTTATATTTTATTGACTTTCATGGTCTGCAGGATGTTTTATTAAATAAATGATTTATCATAATATTAATAATAAATGAATCCGCCATGGTTTCCCTTTGTGTGCGCTACAACGTTTTCATGCTTTGCCTCAGGTGGTCATTTCGAATTTTACTATGGAACAAAACTTTACACTATACAGTTGAGGTGTTTCTGATCTTGTCTCAGGAGACAATGGAGCCACTCACTTTCCTGCTGACTGCAATGAGCAAACACTCAGCAGCCTCCAGCCGAAGCTCTGGTTCGCTCAGAAGAAGGCAGAGGATCTCCAGTAAATGACAGCCGTTGTTTGTGATGTGAACCAGCGCGACCCAGTCGATGTAGCCGGCCAGAGTGTTCAGGGTGGTCACGCTGACTCGACAGTGAGCTTTGGCCTGATAAAAGTACAAATTATGTTATTCCAAACGTAATTGTTCCTCTGTAATTGATTAATCAGTGACGAGAGAGTCTGGGGTTTACCTTTAACTCCTGTCCTGGATTTATTTTCTGAGGGAAAAAAAAAAAAAAAAGATTAAAAAATTGAGGAAGAATAAATAGACAAACTGGAGTGCAGTGTCATTTCTACTAAATGTAGCAGCCAAGTTAGAAGGTGAAATAATTGAATACTAGAAGCACCAGGAGATGCACGCTGAATAAAAAGTTACGAATTGTATAAATGTTTAGAAGATTATTTACATAAAATATTTTGATGTTTCCTGGTTGGACGGCGCAGAGGGCAATTTTGTTTCCGTCCGTCCATCTATCCATTCATCAATCTATCTATCTATTAATCAATCTATCTATCCATCCATCCATCAATTCATCCATCCACCCCTCAATCTATTCATCCATCCATCCATCCATCAATCTATTTATCCATCCATCCACCCACCCATCCATCTATCCATACATCCATTAATCTATCCACCCGTCCATCTATTTATCCACCCATCAATCTATCCACCCATCAATCTATTCATCCATCCATCCATTCATCCACCCATCAATCTATCTATCTATCTATCTATCTATCTATCTATCTATCTATCTATCCATCCATCTATCCATCCATCCATCCATCCATCTATCCACCCATCCATCTATTTATCCACCCATCCATCTATTTATCCACCCATCTATCTATTTATCCACCCATCCATCTATTTATCCACCCATCTATCTATTTATCCACCCATCCATCTATTTATCCACCCATCCATCCATCCAGCCACCCATCATTAATAAGCTAATTTCTGGACATCAAACTCATATTATGCATCTAAAAGTAGTTGTGTGTTTTCACTTTTGTGGTGAAAATGATGGTGTTTATGGTGTTAACTGTTTTGAGTCGACCCTCACAAAAAAAGTGATTAAACTTTGTTGACGTGCGCTTCTTTTGCGATCAGAGGAAGAAGTTCAGGAACCGCTAGACCCGTTTAGCTGGACTACAGCGCTAGACTGAACCCGTACCAGTTTCCTGTACTCGTCGACGTGCTGCTGAAGGATGTTCAGGAGGAAACTGAAGATGCCGTCCATGTTCTGCGTCAGCGTGTGCTGGATGTCTCTGCGCCTCTGCTGAGGAAGAGTTTGGAACGTGATCACGTCCTCAGCCAGCCGCAGCAGGATCAGCATCACCAGCTCAGTCTGAGTGTCCTGATATGTGACAAAAAGAAATTTGCATACGGTGTTCAAGAGCGGAAAAGTTCACGCGTCGACGTTGTATTTTTTTATTTTTTTGGAGGAACAGCATCGTGAACCGCTGTTCAAAAAAATTATCTATCGAGTACCCCGAAGGTAGTGAGCGTTTCCATCTCTTTCAGCATATCTGGCCACTGTTGAGGCCACTCTCTCTTGATCATCTCCACAACAATCCTCGACAGAGCGTCTTTAATGTGACTCTCCTCCTCCAGGATGGGAAACGTTCCCTGAGAAAACACATGCAAGACATTGGATAATAAACTCCCGCACTTCTACCAGGGAACGGGGCTCATAAAGACATCTCGCATCAAGGTTGCCAGATTGTGCAACGGTTGGGGAAAAAAGTTATTCAAAGCAGGGGCAGCGAGGATACAGCCCCTCTGGAGTAGAGCGTGTTGCTTGAATCCATAATAAACATAATGGTTATACCCATAATATTATTACTAGCTGGACAGTTTTGGTTAGACGTTGTGATCACTCACGTTAGTCAGCATCTCCATGGCGCAGTCTTTCAAATGAACTTTCTTGTGCTGTTCCATGTTGTTCCACTGAAACCTGGTGACACAACAATCGAACATGACGTCGGTTTATTTACCTAAACACAGATCTTTCGCTCCAAGGTGCAGATTTAAAGTCTTACTTGATAACGTGCTCCAGAATTTGTAGACCAAAATGTCTCACCACCGCCGGCTGCGATTTGTCCGCTAGCTGAAGGCCACATGGTATGCAATAAGGACATTTTTCCTTGAATTCCTCGCAAAACTGAAACACAAAACGAGATTCCCTGCAATGGAACAGCGCTTCCAGAATATCGTTCCAAAATTTAACACATACAGAAATTTTCTTTTTTTTTTTTTGAACAGAACGTTTTTTTTTTTCGTCTCACAAACATGTTTGGCACAAAAATGTTATAATAAATTAGTAATTTGACTTTTTTGTTTTGTTTTAAAACATTGAACACCGTGAAACCGTGATATTTTTACACGAGGGAATCATATCGGGAAGATCTCAAATCGTACCACCTCTACCATACAGCGGAGCGGGCAAGCCCAGGCCGTAACCCAAACGGCCACAGGTTTTAATTAAAGTGCACTTGTTAGGTCGCATGTATTGCCCTTTCTGTCTCTATAATAGTGCACTGGGGCAGGGAGAAATATTCCGTTTAGGACGCGCCCACAGGCAGAGCTGGAGATAGCTAACAAAACGTGTTGTACAGTCATAAATCCGCTCAGTTAGCTGCGTAGCTGAGGAGCGATAGGTCGGTGAAACATTATAACGGTGTAACACACCATTATTATTTAAAAAAAATAACACGTATATATAATTTTTTTATTCCATTTTATTCGACGAGCTGTGCCTAATTAATCGTAGTTAGCATTGTCCAGACAGCGGCTCAGAAGCCTTCAGCTCGCCGGATAGCAAGACGCTGTTAACATTAGAGCTAATGGCTTCTCCTCCTCTTCTCTGGTACCTTCAAAGCCTCCAGGCGGTACCGCTGATTGGATTCCGCGTCCATCATGACGGTCACAGCCTTGACGAGCTGCTCGCACATCGCGCCCACCGACTCGGCCATGCCTGATCCCCGCGCTTATCCGCCTAGCTGCACGCGCTTTAACCCAGCGCTCTGACCGAGCTGCCGTGCAACAGCGTGCATGCAGCTGCGGCGACCCCTCGCGGAATCATGGGAAATGGAGTTCTCTGTGTGCGCCGCCATTATGATTAGATAGATAGATAGATAGATAGATAGATAGATAGATAGATAGATAGATAGATAGATAGATAGATAGATAGATAATTCCACATTTAGTTTCTTATTTGCAGTTATAATAAACTCCACTCCTCCACTAGTGTGTTTATGGAGATCTTTGCTCATTCAGGCTTAAATAAAGTCATCAACTACCTGTAAACCAGTGTTTAATGTGGAGGTTGGACTGCAACAAGGATTGGCTTTGAGCCCTTTCCTGTTTGCAGTGGTGATGGACAGGTTGACGGACGAGCTCAGAGAGGAGTCTCCGTGGACTATGATATTTGCAGATGATATTGTGATTTGTGAGTAGGGAGAAGGTTGAGAAGAGCCTGGAGAGGTGGAAGTACACGCTGGAGAGAAGGGGAATGAAAGCCAGTAGGAGTAAGACAGAGTACATGTGTGTGAATGAGAGGGAGGGCTGTGGAGGGGTCCGGTTGCAGGGAGAAGAGGTGGAGAATGTGGAGGAGTTCAGGTACCTGGGGTCAACAGTGTAAAGTAATGGAGAGTGTAAAGAAAAGAGTGCAGGCAGGGTGGAGTGGGTGGAGAAGAGTGATAGCAGGAGTGATTTGTGATAGAAGAGTATCTGTGAGAGTGAAAGGGAAAGTTTATAGGACTGTGGTGAGACCTGCGATGTTGTATGGTTTAGAGACAGTGGCATTGAGTAAAAGACAGGAGGTGGAGCTGGAGGTAGCAGAGCTGAAGATGTTACGGTTTTCGTTGGGAGTGAAGACGATGGGACAGCGCATGTTGGACGTTTTGGAGACAAAGTGAGGGAGGCGAGATTGAGATGGTTTGGACATGTGCAGAGGAGGGACATTAATTATATTGGTAGAAGGATTCTGAGGATGGAGCCACCAGGAAGGAGGAAAAGAGGAAGACCAAGGAGGAGGTTTATGGATGTGGTGAGGGAAGACATGCAGGTAGTTGGGGTGAAAGAGGCAGATGTAGAGGACAGGGGGGTGTGGAGATGGATGATCTGCTGTGGCGACCCCTAATGGGAGCAGCCGAATAAGGAAGAAGACTGTAAACTCATGTAAAGCATGTCTTTATGAAGCGGACTTTGTGCACAGGTGCATTGTCATGCTGAAACAGGTTTTGGGTCAAGTGAAGGGAGAAGAATCATTCTAACACATCCACAGACGTCTTATACTATTGTGTACCTCCAACTTTTTTAAATAAAAGAACCACATATTGCTGTATAAGTCTGGTGTCCCAATACTTTTCTCCGTTTACTGTGGAAGACTGAGGAATAGAAAAAGAAGTTTGTAGCGGTTACCACATGGTGGCGCACGTGCTCCACACACACACACACACACACACACACACACGAATATTTTGTCTATTTGTAATATGATTAGTATTAATAGTATTGTTTATATTTTAATTTGATGTTAAATTTAGATAATATAATTCATGTTTATTGTGTATTAAGGTCTTAAAAACAGCAATTTTCTCTCTCTCTCACACACACACACACACACACACACACACACACACACATATATATATATATATATATATACTTACACTCCTGTTACTTCGATAATAAACAAATATTTTTTGTTATTAAAAAATAAACCCTAAATGTAGTATAATACACATATATTTATTTCTATATTTAACATTTGTTAGTTTTGTTGTTTGATTCATAAAATTTTTATTATTTATTATTTATAATTTGTTTTATTTATTAATGGTTTATTAATTTACACTTTACCCTTACATGTATTGTAATATATGAACATTTGATACAATATTTTCATTATAATATATTTGTGTAATTATTTAATAAGTTTATTAGATTCAATTGTCTTTATATAACTGAATGGATGGATAATAATAGTTCTCGCTCTGCAATGATGCACTGCAGACTGGTGTAGTGTGTGAACCCCAGCCATGGTGTATAAAAGCTGGTCCTAAAGCTCACAGTGAAAGGACTGAAGACCACGGGATGATCTTCATGCCCAGCGTGAGCTTCTCTCTAATTATCCAGCAGTACTTTGGCCCATTTATTCAGCTTCAGCCTGCAGATCTTGAAGCTGTGCATTCCCATACCGTAACTCTCCAAAAGTCAAAGCATAGCAGGCCTGCATGAGCAACAACTCTGACGCTGTCAGAGCACAGCATGAACGTGAGAGAGCAGGAAAACAGAGCAGTCCACTCATCCATCCATCTATCCATCTATCTATCTATCTATCTATCTATCTATCTATCTATCTATCTATCTATCTATCTATCTATCTATCATTTGACGTGTCCCACTATGTTATCTAGAAAGAATGACATGTCCCAGTATGTTATATAGGAGATATGACGTGTCCCAATATGTTATGGAGAAAGAACGTGTCCCAGTATGTTATATAGAAAGAACGACGTGTCCCAGTATGTTATATAGGAAATATGACGTGTCCCAATATGTTTTGGAGAAAGAACGACGTGTTCCAGTATGTTATATAGGAAATATGACGTGTCCTAATATGTTTTGGAGAAAGAACGACGTGTTCCAGTATGTTATAGAGAAAGAACAACGTGTCCCAGTATGTTATGGAGAAAGAACCACGTGTCCCAGTATGTTATATAGAAAAAACGACGTGTCCCAGTATGTTATGGAGAAAGAACGACGTGTCCCAGTATGTTATATAAGAAATATGACGTGTCCCAATATGTTTTGGAGAAAGAACGACGTGTTCCAGTATGTTATATAGGAAATATGACGTGTCCCAATATGTTTTGGAGAAAGAACGACGTGTTCCAGTATGTTATATAGGAAATATGACGTGTCCTAATATGTTTTGGAGAAAGAACGACGTGTTCCAGTATGTTATAGAGAAAGAACGACGTGTCCCAGTTTGTTATGGAGAAAGAATGACTTGTCCCAGTATGTTATAGAGAAAGAACAACGTGTCCCAGTATGTTATGGAGAAAGAACCACGTGTCCCAGTATGTTATATAGAAAAAACGACGTGTCCTAGTATGTTATAGAGAATGAATGACGTGTCCCAGTATGTTATATAGGAAATATGACATGTCCCAGTATGTTATGGAGAAAGAACGACGTGTCCCAGTATGTTATGGAGAAAGAACGATGTGTCCCAGTATGTTATGGAGAAAGAACGACGTGTCCCAGTATGTTATGGAGAAAAAAATGACATGTCCCAGTATATTATGGAGAAAGAACGACGTGTCCCAGTATGTTATATAGAAAAAATGACGTGTCCCAGTATGTTATAGAGAATGAATGACGTGTCCCAGTATGTTATATAGGAAATATGACATGTCCCAGTATGTTATGGAGAAAGAACGACGTGTCCTAGTATGTTATAGAGGAAGAACGACGTGTCCCAGTATGTTATGGAGAAAAAAATGACATGTCCCAGTATATTATGGAGAAAGAACGACGTGTCCCAGTATGTTATGGAGAAAGAACGATGTGTCCCAGTATGATATGGAGAAAGAACAACGTGTCCCAGTATGTTATGGAGAAAAAAATGACATGTCCCAGTATAATTTGGAGAAAGTACGACGTGTCCCAGTATGTTATATAGAAAAAATGACGTGTCCCAGTATGTTATAGAGAATAAATGACGTGTCCCAGTACGTTATATAGGAAATATGACATGTCCCAGTATGTTATGGAGAAAGAACGACGTGTCCCAGTATGTTATGGAGAAAAAAATGACATGTCCCAGTATATTATGGAGAAAGAACGACGTGTCCCAGTATGTTATATAGGAAATATGACATGTCCCAGTATGTTATGGAGAAAGAACGACGTGCCCCAGTATGTTATGGAGAAAGAACGACGTGCCCCAGTATGTTATGGAGAAAGAACGACGTGCCCCAGTATGTTATGGAGAAAGAATGACGTGTCCCAGTATGTTATATAGGAAATATGACGTGCCCCAGTATGTTATGGAGAAAGAACGACGTGCCCCAGTATGTTATGGAGAAAGAACGACGTGCCCCAGTATGTTATGGAGAAAGAACGACGTGCCCCAGTATGTTATGGAGAAAGAACGACGTGCCCCAGTATGTTATGGAGAAAGAATGACGTGTCCCAGTATGTTATATAGGAAATATGACATGTCCCAGTATGTTATGGAGAAAGAACGACGTGCCCCAGTATGTTATGGAGAAAGAACGACGTGCCCCAGTATGTTATGGAGAAAGAACGACGTGCCCCAGTATGTTATGGAGAAAGAATGACGTGTCCCAGTATGTTATATAGGAAATATGACGTGCCCCAGTATGTTATGGAGAAAGAACGACGTGCCCCAGTATGTTATGGAGAAAGAACGACGTGCCCCAGTATGTTATGGAGAAAGAACGACGTGCCCCAGTATGTTATGGAGAAAGAATGACGTGTCCCAGTATGTTATATAGAAAAAATGACGTGTCCCAGTATGTTATAGAGAATAAATGACGTGTCCCAGTACGTTATATAGGAAATATGACATGTCCCAGTATGTTATGGAGAAAGAACGACGTGTCCCAGTATGTTATGGAGAAAAAAATGACATGTCCCAGTATATTATGGAGAAAGAACGACGTGTCCCAGTATGTTATATAGGAAATATGACATGTCCCAGTATGTTATGGAGAAAGAACGACGTGCCCCAGTATGTTATGGAGAAAGAATGACGTGTCCCAGTATGTTATATAGAAAAAATGACGTGTCCCAGTATGTTATAGAGAATAAATGACGTGTCCCAGTACGTTATATAGGAAATATGACATGTCCCAGTATGTTATGGAGAAAGAACGACGTGTCCCAGTATGTTATGGAGAAAAAAATGACATGTCCCAGTATATTATGGAGAAAGAACGACGTGTCCCAGTATGTTATATAGGAAATATGACATGTCCCAGTATGTTATGGAGAAAGAACGACGTGCCCCAGTATGTTATGGAGAAAGAACGACGTGCCCCAGTATGTTATGGAGAAAGAACGACGTGCCCCAGTATGTTATGGAGAAAGAACGACGTGCCCCAGTATGTTATGGAGAAAGAACGACGTGCCCCAGTATGTTATGGAGAAAGAATGACGTGTCCCAGTATGTTATATAGGAAATATGACATGTCCCAGTATGTTATGGAGAAAGAACGACGTGCCCCAGTATGTTATGGAGAAAGAACGACGTGCCCCAGTATGTTATGGAGAAAGAACGACGTGCCCCAGTATGTTATGGAGAAAGAATGACGTGTCCCAGTATGTTATATAGGAAATATGACGTGCCCCAGTATGTTATGGAGAAAGAACGACGTGCCCCAGTATGTTATGGAGAAAGAACGACGTGCCCCAGTATGTTATGGAGAAAGAACGACGTGCCCCAGTATGTTATGGAGAAAGAATGACGTGTCCCAGTATGTTATAGGTTACTAAAACACGGAAACGGTACCGCAACAGGCGCGCGCGCGCGCGCGCGCCGCCCTTGTCACGTGACGCAGTGTACACGCGCTGCGTGCCTGATGCGGTCTGGAGCGCGCAGCCCCGGATCGCCTCGTCAGTGGGCGGGGATTAAATTCCAAAAGGATGAGCGCGTCAGTGTGGGCGTGGCACCGCCTCTGCGTGATATGGAAACCTGGCGCTCCTCCTTTTTCTTCTTCTCCTCCTCCTTCTTCTTCACTGCTGGGGGGGGGAAATGTCCCGAAAACAGTGAAACTACACCAACAGCCGGAAAGTGGATCGTCCCTGGGATATTTATCGCAGGGGAGAAAGCGTTATTTTTTTGGACAGCAGACGAGGTAGTAGGAAGTGCTGGGAAACTTTGTCCGTGCGGGAGCTCACTGGTGTAGAAACCAGGGAGTGAGAGCGGAACTTTACTCTGATCCAGGCCTGAGACCGACCGACCGCCCGCCGATACCCGACCCCCTTCCCTGCAACAGGTCTCCTCCTCCTCCGAGAGAGAGAGAAGGACATTCCTGACTTTTCCCCACCACCTATTTTTTCACCCAGAATATATTTTCATATGTATATATTTTTTTCTACAAAGTCAGAATTCATTTATTTTCAGGACAAGTGTATTTCCTTCACTACCCTGTACAGCAGACTGGCGTCAAAATCTAGGAAATAAAAGTCGATACGAATGAGATACGAAGCCAAAATGATGCCGGTAAGTTACCAATATATATTATAACTTTATATATATATATAATATAATATATAATTGTTTTCTTGTGATTATATTTCCGGATACTTTGAGTTTAAAGGTACAATATGCAATTTTTTTCAAATGATAAATAACCTGCCAAATATGTTTAGCATTATGTAAATATAATAATACTAATAATGATGTAATGGTTTTTTCACAAGTTGCTGAGAAAACCAGTTTGGAAAGCTGACTTCCGGTCCGGATCGTGCAGGTGTTTTTGTTTGGATGGGCCGCATGTCAATCATAAAGGCAAACACGATGTGGGCGGGGCTTTGGGATCAAAAGGGGGCGGGATCAGTGAGAAACTAATCATTGAAACATGAAAGGCTTGTACACAATGTGCCTTTTTGATTCACTTGTTTGACCGAAACTCATACACAGATGCGTAATGACTCACGCTGGGAAGGTCACGCTTCTCCTCTCCGTATGTAGAGCATGAGTGCTTTACTAACTGTAACGGAGCTCGTTATCAAATATTTATTTTCGCAATAACGAGATCGGCTTTCGTCAAAAAGTTCTTGGAGTATCTGAAAGGCTCGGCTGAACTTTAATGCGCAGTGGGTTATTGTTTTTGGATTTTTGCTCCTGAAAACAGGAACAGGAACCATGCGCTGGACTTCTTCCAGTTCAATGGATGAGCACACAGGTGTTGGTGACTGTACTGATGTGGGGAAAGGTAGAGCATCGCTAGATATGAATTCTAGACTCTTTCCCACTGCACCATGAATCATATTATATACTGTTAAACATTGACATTTCTTTTCACTTTCCAGTGTCCTCCTTAGAGCTTCGCTACAGCAGATCATTGATTCTTTGAGTAGATCGTTGATTAAAAAAGCTGCTTTGAAACAATTGTAAAAAGCGATTTACTAATAAAAATTATCGAATTGATCCGCACATGTAATTTGCCACAGGATTAATGGCAAAATTCCCTTCCTAATCCAGTTTCTTGGATTTTTTATTTATTTATCTTGGCCTGGGACTGACAATGAGGCCATGTTCATACTAATGTGATATGCTTGTGCAAACCCCGATGGCCGGGTCGGTTCCCTTCCGAGCGTCTGAGCCGAACCTGAGCTAGAATGGGGCTTTGGCTCTAAAGGCTTCTTAGCATTGAAAAGCAGGAAAACAGCAGCAGCAAAGAAACATGTTGATAAGAGGTTAATATTTTCGAATGATTGAAAAACGTATGTGTTGTAAAAACTGGAACCAGTGCTTGGACCCCTTGTTGTTGCTGCTGCGCTGTAAGATCCTCTAAAAACACATCTATGAACTGCAACCCAACGTAATGAGAGACCTTTTATTATTAGTTCCAGCTTTTCGATCTGGTCACGAATGCCCTCAGACCTTCATTGTTCTTCTCCAGTTTTGCTCCCATCCCCCAGTCAGCTCTTATGTTCATGAATCTCAGGCCTCAAGGATCCATGGTGACCTGTAGAGTGTGGTAAAATGATTGACAGGAGGCTCATCCAATTATAAACAAGTATATGTATATGTATATAATATATATTCATACATATATATTTTCCCTTTCCTGTGGGATGCAGCACTTCCTCTTGCAGTGGCGCTTCTCTTACCGAGTGACACTTGTAGTTCCTCTTC
Organism: Silurus lanzhouensis; assembly: GCA_039877035.1. NCBI lineage: Eukaryota > Metazoa > Chordata > Actinopteri > Siluriformes > Siluridae > Silurus > Silurus lanzhouensis. The sequence continues at coordinate 98,588 of JBCEWE010000127.1, read as the reverse complement.
GGGAAAGATTTAATATCAAACAATGCAAATGAAGACTTGCATGTAGACTTGTTACATGTTCCACAAATGGATTGGCTCACTTTTCTTGCTCATGGTTGCTGTGAAATGTTTACCAAAAGTTTGGTTATGCAAACAAACAAACAAAAAAAAAGTTTTGCCTATGTTCTGGTTTTTGGTCTCATGTCGAATGTAATTCAGAGACTAGAAAGATGATGGACAAATGTAAGGCCACACTTCCAATAAAACCCACCCACTGGATACTTTATCAGAATGACACTGTGTTGACTTCCCTGAATCCAATTCATCATCCATTTGTTTGTGTGCAAGAGCAAAGTGTAGGAGCGACCTATAATAACCTCTACTCTGCTGGGAAGATGTTACACTAGATTTTTGGAGTGTGGTTGTGGAGATCTGTGCTCATTCAGCCACAGGGGTGAGGTCAGGGTGAGGAGGCCTGGGGTGCAGTCAGTGTTCCATTTTATCCCAATGGTGCTCAATATGATTGAGGTCAGCGCTCTAAAGCTCTGGACCAATCAAGATTTTCCACTCTAACAAATGGAAACCATAACTTCATGGAGCTGGATTTGTTCACAGGGGCATTGTCATGCTGGAACAGGTTTTGGGTCACAAGTAAAGGGAAAATGTTCATACATCTGTGTGCCTCTAACTTTGTGGTAAAGTTTGGTGAAGGCTGGAAAAGTCAGTGGTCCCAATACTTTAGTCCATAACAGGTGCTGTTTTATTTCGTAAATCCAAGAAACACGAAAGGTGAGGCAGGGGGATACAGGAAATATGAAAAATGCAATAAAAAAAACTTTGTCTTGTGCTCCTACTTCACAATATCTGACGTTCCCACTAATCATTTGTGAAGAGTAAAAGTCTAGAATGGCGTACGTCCCTGCAGATGGAGAAGGCAAGAACCATCAGTGTGTTTTCTCTCTGCCCCAGGAGACCAGATGGCTCTTTGTTTACCTGCGTTCCCAATGCATTTGTGAACACGTGTTTTGACCGATCTCACGTGCTTGTCTGCATCACCAGCATGTGTCGGGGTTCAGTCGAACACATTGTTTTCATCACACGTATTGTGCGTGCGCGCTCCTGCTGAACTCTGATAAGACAAGCTCTGGTTTTTTGGAGACGTCTTCCCTCTGTACAGGCCCACAAGAGGTCATGAGTTCAGGTAATAATTTGCCTATTGAAATGGTGTGGCGATGTCTCGTGATTAGACGGGCGCTGGATATACTGAAGTTTGAGCAACCAAAGGACACAACAGCAAGGAGAAGGGAAATTAAACAATGTACCTCTTCTTGTTTGAATTTATTTATATTATTATAATTTTTTTAATTATAGGGAAAATGTGGGTCAGTTAACTTAAGGTCAGTCTAAAAAAAAGAAAAAATTTGCCATTAAATAATAAAAAAACAAAAAGCTTAAAGCGTAAGCTTAAAAATGTTGAAAATACAGCAGGTAGTTTTCTTATGGCTTTAGACAGACACATACATCTTCTTTCTGTTTTTACGCAACAAACTCTGTCCGAACAATGTTCCACTTGATTTTCATTAAGCAAATCCTCCCTTAGCGTGAATAACAGCTTCTTGGCAACCAGACAGTTCGTTTCTTTGTAACTTTCAGCTACAATACTTTGCGATACCTCATATAAAACTTGATCTTAACTAGTTGGAAATTTTGAATATTTACATCCAGATTTCTGGTTGATAGCAGTTTTATTTCCACACTTGTGTTTGCGTAGGTGTTATTCGTAGACCAGCCCGGCCATCGGGGTTTGCACAAGCACAAGATCACATTAGTATGAACATGGCCTCATTCTCAGTCCCAGGCCAAGATAGTGTTATTGCTTTTAAAATTGTGACTTTGTCCTCATGGCTCTGAAGAATGTTTCTACTGTTACTCTGAGTCCTGGTGCTACTAAAGTCCTGCTTTATCATTGGAAGATGCGTCAGCAATTATAAAACCTGGTGAAATGGTGTACAAAAGGTACTTTTGGCTTAAGTCAGATGACTGAACCGATCACGATAAATCATGAAGTTGTTGTTGTTTAATTGTTTCCTTACATTGGAAGTCATTAAAAAGTATAATTGTATTAAAAAGATGTTAGAATGGTCGAGTTCACGTATTAGTGGTGTAATGGGGTTTGCTCATAGGGGTTTATAGAGGTCTAAGTCGTTTTATAAAGGGTGAATAAGGCGAGGTGTTTGTAGGAGACAAACCAGTTTGAGGTGAGGAAGCATCAAAGTTCTACAACAATCCATTGCATGTGGTCCATCGAGGTGGCATTGATTATGTCTTTCAATTAGCAAAAGAGAGGAAACGAGAACAGTCTGTTGTTTGTGAAGTCGATGTGTTGGAATCAGGGAAAAATGGGCAAGTTTTAGGACCTTAGCTGATCGTACTCGAGCTAAATTGTGACGCTAGATGACAGTTTAAGGATCTCCAAAACTGCAGCTCTCGCAGGGTGATCACCGCATCACAGCCGGAGGTGTATTGAGCTGTGTAGCTCCAGAGTGCCCACGCTGATCACGCTTGTGGAGGAAGCTTGAAGGAACATCCGGCTGCATTCGGAGTCCACGTCGATCCTTTTTCCAGAATCAGGAAATATTTTCTGTTTTAGGGGGGAAAACAAAACAAAACAAACCCTGCATCAAAACCGGTTTTCACGTTGACTGTTTTTGTTTGAGTAAAACACATAAACGGAAAAAAAAGTCCCCGTGGCATTCAGTCAAACAGAGTATAGGAAATTATACTTTTATTTTTGCCCTGAGGCTTCATCCTCTGTTTCCATTGAACACTAGGAGTCCTGGTATCTCTTGTCGTCTGTTTAATCTGTGGGCTTGACCCAAACATCCCATCTTCCGGCAATTGAGCCGCTCGTGTAAATGTACATGTTGTTAAATTGAAAATCTTGAGTCCAAGTTCTGCGGAACTTGTTTTTCTATTTTTTTTTTTCTTTCTTTTCTTTTTACTTTTCCAGATAAGCTTTCTAGTAAGTTTCGGCGCGGTGCCCGTAGGGATATAAGTGTTCATTCAGGGACAAGAGCGTCAATGAGGAAGTGTGGGGTTCGCAAGTTTGCAGTCGTAACGCACCTCGTTTTCACCTCGGACGTTGTTCGACTGCAAGAACAGGTTCGAACCTCCCGAGGCTGATTCTTACTGGCTGTTGCCTAGCACCATGCGTACACCGAAACACACCTCTGCTTGTTGTGTCATTCGTGGGCTAATTAGCTCGAGGCACCCGCACGATGCATTACCTCATAGAGTAAATAGCACACAGTGTAGCGTCGCGTAACGCCGAATAAACAAGTTCCCATCTCGAATCGCGTACTTGTATGATGTTCCTTCTTTTTACGGTCCTGCTTAGAACTTTTTTCCTTCTGAAATTTACTGAAAGCTGTTTAAAGTGTTTTTGAAGGAGTAAATATTTTTTAAACGCATTTTTTTGATGCGACACTGAAAGTAGCTGAAGGACCTCCTCCAAATGTATCCTTTAAAATGCATTTGTTGGGTAGAAACAAATGGGAGATGTGTGACGGCACACGTTTGTCAAATCCCCCGTAGTGGGAGACGATACAAAGCTTTTGTCTAGCTGTGGTTAGCTTTCATCTGGATAACAACTGGATATTGAGTGCAGCTGGGGATACTGAGGCTTTTAACTATTGCTTCAAAGATGCACTCTCGCATCCCGGTCCTGGCCATGAGCACACTAATAGTTTCTTTTGGAAACGTGTATTTTTCTCTTCTTTCTCGCAATTTTAGTCGATGAAAACATAGCTTTTTGAAAACGCTCTCCAAAATGGATCAATTTGAAAACCGCATTTTCCGGTCGCAATTTGACTCATTTTCTAGGCTGCATCTACACCAATCAGGATCAGTTTTAGGCTCCGCCTCCACACGTTTTTTGTTTGTTTGTTTGTTTTTGTATTTTCCCAAAAGTTGCTCATCCACATCGAAATGCCTGAAAACGCTTACACCCCAATGCTTTAGTCTCTGTATGTGGTGTCCATCGACTACAAATATCCGGTTCCCGGTTAAGATCGGCTTTTGCTTTCTTTCATCTTCGTTTAAAAACAAAAAGGGTGCAAATGAGCACAATGATAACATACGCCAGGGTTCCTGCCTCGGCCTCTGGGTCCAGCATGATCCTATATAAAGGATAAAGTGCTTACCAAGAAGTCAACACAACGCAAAACGTAATACTAACGACAAGGTAATATCGAGCATAAAAAAAAAGAAATCATAAGTTTTTTGGCGAAGACCGAAGGTCACATCTGTCCCCATGCCCACTTTAACTTTTTTTTCTCTCCTGTGCGGAGTCTTCGGATCATTAAGTTAGTGCTGAGCGATTTAGAACAGCACAGCCTCCATCCATCCAGTGTAATTACACGTTCACTTTCTCTCTCTCTCTCTCGCTTGCTCCCTCCTTTGTTCAAGCCTCGAAACATCCCATGAGAAACATCTGTCGCTGTGCATCTCAATTACAGGATGTAGCGTTTGTGTACAGAGTTGGCCAAGCAAACCCAGGACTTTATTAACAGTTTGTTTTTGAGAGGAGCTCATTAGATGAAGCCCAAGACGAGGAGAACTCGGGTTTTCCGATCCCAGGACTGCCCGACGAAGTGACTTCTACTTTGCGGAAAAGGGACCGATTACCGTTCCCAAAGTGATTCCGTCTATTGAATATCGTCTTCTTAATCGCTTGTTTAAACGGTCCCTGGAACTGCAGTAGGTGGAATCCAAAACTTCAGGGGCCCATCGTTCCTACATCCATTACTCCATAAGGTCCCAGATCTGATTGTGGTCATTATGTTCTTCCTAGTGTTCTTCAAACACACGTCCAGGTATGATTAGTATAGCAGGATGGAGATGTTTGAGGTAATGTAAATCAGTACTAGACATCACGCTCAGCAGCGGAGATTGCAAAGACACAAAGTTTTTCTTTCTTTCATTCTAATAACTATTTATTACACCTCATTTAGTTAGAATGTGGCACTACTTTATCTCTAGGTACGACTCATCTATCTTCATCTCTGTGTATGATTTAAAGCAGCACAATTCTAGACCCTTAAATAACCATACTAATGAAAATAAACCGGTATTTTTCTATTCAGTGATTTTCGCCACACAAACATCAACGACCACCTCGTACTTGATGCTGGTGTAATTGAGGTCATCCAAAGCTAGAGGGGGGTTTACACCCTTAGAAATGCGGCGGGCCGTTATTCGCCTCCACGCCGTGCATCGAAACCGCAAAATATCCCTTACGCATACATTTGTACGTACGCTTCACCCGCTGTCTCCATCTCTCTGCAGATGTTCTTGACCGTATACCTCAGCAACAACGACCAGCATTTCACCGAGGTGCCCATAACCCCTGAGACGGTGTGCTGGGATGTGGTGGAGCTCTGCAAGGAGCCAGGCGAGGTGGACTGCCACTTGACGGAGATGTGGCGAGGATCAGGTAGGAGAATTTCGTCTTCAGAAAACTATGGGTCAAGAGAATGACATATTTATTCAATCAAAGGATTTTTTTTGTTTTTCCCCCAAAGTATTTTCCGAACAAAGTTCTCCGGATTCTTCAAGGCGTATGTGACGTATGTTCGAATAACAAACTAAACCAAAGCGCTCCTCGGATTTATGTAAACGAGCGATTCAAATGAGTAATGGGAGCAGGGCTTTCTGGAAACGGGGCATTGTGTTCTCATTCAGTTCTCGAAGACACGAGGTTTCGGCAGTGGGCCGTTGCCACGGTTACGCACCTTCAAGCACGGCTAGGGCCTTCGAGCGTTTTCAAGTACCAGGAAAGGCACTTCGGAGCGTGGATCGGAGCGAGCCGTTTTTTCATGCGCCGTTTGTTATTGTACAGTCGTTTACGCAGAAAGCCGAGCGATCCGGGCTTTGAACAATAACATCCTTTGAATGAACCCGTCTCCGAGTTAATGACTAATGTGGAAAGATGAGCGGAAAGTGGAATCGCGGTCAGTCGAGCCGAAGCTGTTCTGCAGCGTTTGTGCTGACGGTCCTCAGGCGGAGGAGAAAGTCATGGATTTTGTCTAAATTTGAATTGTGTATAAATACTACACAATTTATTTTTTTCGTATTTACCGTATTCAGGATAACGATAATTAGACGCTGTTTTGTCGAGCTCGTTATTGTGCAGGTACATAAACATCCACTGTGGACATGTGAATCTTTCTATTCTGTGTGGGGGTCCAGCATCTTTTCCAGCAAGTTTGAATTGATTTTTTAGCTTTAATGAGCATTTTTTTGTTCACAATCCTGTGAAGAAATTCTTGTTTTCGAATGGACTGGAGTATTAAACGTATATGTGCTGATCTATAAGAGCTCGATTTGAATTATTGATGCAGTTCATTGTTCTCTTCTCATAGAGGCACAAAGGACCCTCACTCCAAACACACACACACACACACACACACACACACACACACACACACACACCACAGCTTCTCATTTCATCCAGTTTTGGCATCAAGGTAGTGAAGAAGGTTTTTCCTGAAAAATAGTGTAAACTAAAGTCTCCCACAATGAAAATACCCTAAAAAAAGTAAAGATACTTTGAGAGGGAAAAAATTCCATCCTTATTTTTTCATTTAAGGAAAATCAGTAAAACCGCACACACACTTGCGACTAATCATGGCCAGCAGCCAGTTAAAATCACGCGCTTAGATAAACAGGAAATGCATCGTCAGATCTGATAATCAGTCCACACAAAATAAAATCCCCCGTGGGATACCCTCATCGTAGGATACGTTATAATTCACGTTATAATTCACACTGGCCAATGAAACGGCTCTGACACACTGCTGAAACGAATACGCATTCGTCATCTAAAAGTCTTCAAGATGTTCTACGTTGTCAGGTTCAGGATTAATAGTTGAGTAGACTCCATCGTGACTCGTCAGATCATGTTCCTGAGTGTGTCTCCTCAGCAGTTCAGCGCAGCAGCAGTGTGTGTCAGCACTCCCTCACTGCTGTCCTCGCATGCTGGGGTTATTGGCGTGAGCTGATCGGACTCTGGCGTGTGTGTGTGTGTGCGTGTGTGTGTGTGCAGAGCGAACTGTGGGTGAGAACGAGAGGATGCTGGAGCTACTACAGCGCTGGGGCTCACGCAAATCAGAGGTCCGCTTCTTCCTGCGGCACGAAAGAACCCCGGGCCGCGAGCCAGGTGAGTACCGATGAGGCAGAACGGGCTAATTTATCGGGAAAAGCGTCACGGGATCGGTTTATCGGTGCGGAAACGAGGTGGCTTCGGCGTGATTGGTTTCTCGGTTGACGCTTTAAGGTTACTGCCAGGTGCTTTAGTCTGATCTTAGCTGAAGCACTGAATCACAAGCGCCGTATCATTTTTTTTAAACAAGGAAATCAAATGCACTTTATGGACAAGAAGTTTGTGGACACCTGACCATTCGAATGGGCTTTTTACACCTCCCAATCCACCTTTAGTCCCCATTTGCTGTTCTATAACCTCCACTCTTCTGGAAAGATGTTCCACTAGATCTTGGAGTGTGCTTGTGGAGATTTGTGCTCATTCAAACACAAGAAGGCAGGTACTGATGTAGGTGAGGGTGAGGAGGCCTGTGGTGCACTTAGCGTTTCAACACATCCTAAAGGTGTTGGATAGGGTTGAGGTCACAGCGCTATAGCTGGAGATCTTCCACTCTGACTTATGTAAAGCATATCTTCATGAAACTGGCTTTGTGCAGCTTTGGGTCTCTTAGTTCAAATGAAGGGAAAATATTATGCTACCACATCCAGAGATATACAACTGTGTGCCTCCAACTTTGTGCTAACAGTTTAAGGGAGAACCACATATGGCTGGAAAAGGCAGGTGTCTATGTGGTGTACATGAAATAAAGTGTATAAGAAATGATTCTTCTGAATAAACTGTACCCCGATCAGGAATTACATGAGCGCTGAAGAGAAGAACACTGATTATCTCTTCATCATGGCTCCTGTTAGTAGGTGGATTTATATATTAGGCAGCAAGAGGAAATTTTTTCCTCAAAGTTGACGTGTTAGAAGCAGGAAAAATGGGCGAGCGTAAGGATTTGAGCGAGTTTGACAAATTGTGAGACGTCTAGACGACCGGGTCAGAGCATCTCTAAAACTGCAGCTCTTGTGTTTGGCTAAATTATTTTGCTTGCATTACCCAACCCCCCAACAGGCCCCCCCCCCCCCCCCAACAGCCCCCCCCAATCCCAGTCTAATCCTTTTCTGTTCCCTCGATCCAGTCAGCTGTAAAAGTAGCCTTATGTAAACGCCAAACTTGCACAGAGACCGGATCTTGATTGGATTCGTTGCTCCCATGACCAATATTTTTTTAATGAGCAGTGACTGTGACTCGATGTTCAGAGAGCCATGCTAGATGCGTGGCACATCGCCAGTCATTTTACTACACAGCATCCTTTGTTCTAACCGGGCCAGGTGCTAATTTGGAGTCGACTGTTTTTCTAACCTGCTTGTGACCCCAGCTTTAATTGAAACCGTTTTTTTTTTCCTTCATATCCTCACAGCCCAGTAAACTAAAAAAAAGCTAGCATTTTATTATCAAGAGACACCTGACTATACGATCCGTATATGTTTTATGAACACCCCATTCACCATTTAGTCCTCATTTGCAGTTATAATAAGCTCCACTCTTCTGGGAAGGTTTTCCACTAGATTTTGGAGTGTGCTTGTTGGAGATTTGTGCTGTCGGTCCGGTTGCATGTGAGGGTGAGGAGACCTGGGGTGCAGTAAGCGTTCCAATTCATCCTGACTTTATTGAATAGGATTGAGGTTTTAGAGCCCTACAGCAGGATATCTTCCACTCTAACCCATGCAAAGCAGATCTTCATGGAGTGTGCTTTTTGTGCACAGGGGCATTGTTATGCAGGAACTGTTTTTTGGGTCTCCTAGTAGAAGCGAAGGGAAAATTTGTGGTAAAAGTTTCTGGAAAAGTCAGATGTCCCAATACTTTTGTTCACATATATATATAATGTATTACCTAAATGTTTTCCAGGCAATGCCAGGGGGATGGATCAGCGGAGGAACGGCGTTAAAGGACCCCCAGATCGAAGGATGGAGAACGGGGTGAGTGGATGACTTGAGTTTCTTTTGATCTACTTGCACAATGAGGAAGAAAACCAGAAACTGTTTATTTGCCGCTTTGCAGGTGGCTGCCCCACGCATGGACATGACACTCGCTGAGCTGCAGGAGATGGCGACCCGACAGCAGCAACAAATCGATGCGCAGCAACAACTCCTGTCGTCGAAGGTAGATAAAGTTTAGAAATGTAGGATCATATTATAGCTTGTGAAAACGTTGTAGATTTGACAGTTAGGAGGCACCTAGAAGGGTTCTCGTTGATGTGATCATGTCTTGTCGTGGCATACAGGAGCAGCGTCTGCGCTACCTGAAGCAGCAAGACCAGATGAAGCAGCAGCAGGTTTCAGAGCAGGAAAAGTTACAGCGCCTCAGGGAGAACGTGGATAAACAGGAGGCTCGGCTGAAGAAAGTGCGCGCCCTCAAGGGCCAGGTGGAGCAGAAGCGCATCAGCAACGGAAAACTGGGTGAGCGCTCGCGGTCGACGTTCCTCAAAGAAGGTTTGTAGTTGTAGTTTTCTGAATGTCGTTTGCACGTTTGCAGTGGAAGAGAATCGAGCAGATGAACAACCTGCTGCAGCAGAAGCAGCGTGAGCTCGTGGTGGCGGTGTCCAAAGTCGAGGAGCTCAGCAGGCAGCTGGAGATGCTGAAGAACGGCAAGATGGACGCCGTGCACGACAATCAGAGCGCCGTGGCGGAGCTCGACCGTCTCTACAGAGAGCTACAGGTGCGGAACTCGAACATCAGATGCACTTTACACACTATACACTATACAAAATTTTTTGGACACCTGACCATAAGACTTGTCTGTGCTTTCGGAGATCTTAAAATCTCCACTCCTCTGAGAAGATGTTTCACTAGATTTTAGTGCGTGTGGAGATTTGAGCTTATTCAGCCACTTTGTGCTGATGTAGGTTCATCCCGTAGATGTTCGATAGGGTTGAGCGCTCTAGCAGGAGACCTTCCCATCTAACCCATATAAACTATCTGGCTTTGTGCCCAGAAGCATTGGCATGCTTGAACAGGTTTTGGTCACAAGTTCACATGATGGAAAAAAATTCATGCTCCCGCACCAAAAGACATCAGATGCATTTGTGGTGAGAAACAAATACGGCTGGAAAAGTCAGGCGTCCAAACTCCTGAAGCCACAGGAAGCTATAGAACCACAGACTCGATTGCAGCATTCGAGCAGCATGTTATGTTCTCAGTTAATGGTTCGATAAACTGTAGTATTTGTCAGTATTAAGCACGGTTGTTTGTTTATTATTAATTCACCCATTTTTTCCTAATCAGCTGAGGAACAACATGAACCAGGAGCAGAACACGAAACTGCAGCAGCAGAGGGACAACCTGAACAAGAAGAACCAGGAGGTGGCCAACATGGACAAGCGTGTCAGCGAACTCCGCGATCGTCTTTGGAAGAAGAAAGCGGCGTTGCAGCAGAAAGAGAATCTTCCAGTGAGTACTGCACGAGACAGGGGACGTCCCCGAGTATAGGAAACGATCATCAGTGAGGCTTACGGGATTCATAAAGCAGCAGTGCAGATTGTAAACGGACTCCAGAGCATTAAAACATCACGAAATGTGCCGCTCGTAATCTGGGTTCGTATATGAGAGGAACCTCTCCTGACGTTTTTTTTCTTATGTTTTTAAAAAAAAATTTTATTCGGGAGATAAAAGCAGTTTATCGGTAACGGTGTATCAAAACACAGGGTTCCTACGCATTTTGGAAAGTATGAAAATGTATGGAATTTGATGTGAGTGATATTCAGGTCTGGATTTGTAGTGGCCGATTGTCTGCATCATCTTATGACATGTCAGATATCAGCCTAGGACCTTATTCAAAAAAGACTGTGCTGGTAATCCAGTATACAGGGTTTCTGCAGAGTATCAAAAATTTAAAATTTTTTAGGTTTTTAAAAAGTCTGAAATTTGCTGTTCTCTGTCCTAAATAATTATAAATGGGTCCTAATTTTCGGATATCCAAGTAACGCAACCTCTAACGCTCATTGAAAAGCCCCCGAGGCACTTCAGAAGTTATTTGTTTGTTTTCGTGGTCTTGTACTTTTTTCCTTCCGCAACTCCAAATATAATTTGCTGTATTATGACTACCAATTAGGCCGACATGCAACAGCCAATCAGCTTTCTGTTACTGGTGTGGATCTCTGTCGGAGTCGATTTTTCAGCTATGCGGAAGTGCAAGTTTAGCGATACTCCGCTTTAAGAAAATGAATTTAGGGCTCGGTTAAGCCGCTAACAGCGTATTTGTGTGTGCGTTTTTTGTTTTGTTTGTTTTTTTGAAATTGGTTAAACCTGCAGAAACCCTGGGTCAGATCTTCTGCTCTTGCCCTCTGTGGCAGCTAAAGATTTTATTTTTAAGATGGAACCAATTCAACAGGCTGAAATTTTGCTGGATTGATTGCTGTGAATAGAAATTAGAAATAGAAATTACTCTGTGTTGCAAACACACACACACACACACACACATGTTAATTTTATTTGCATTATTAATAATTGGTTTTTCCTCCTCTAGAGGTTACCTGGATATCTGGACATTTTTTTTTCCTTCCTGTTATACACTATATGGACAAAAGTATTGGGACAGTTGACTTTTCTAGCCTTAAGCGTTTTTTTTTTTTTTTCAAACTTTTACCACAATGTTGGAGCACAATCTTCTGCTCAGGTGTCCACAAACTTTTGTCTATAGAGTATACCTCTCAGTTTATTAGCTGATGAAAGGAATAATGTTATTCCCAAACCTGGAGTAGATTCCCGCTCCATACTCTTATCACCATGCGTTACATCACAAAGCGCCCCCTGGTGGTTGCATTTTCATTTCTCAATGTTCTTCGGGTTTGTGTTTACCAAAACGTCTGGGCTTCTCTGTGGTGTTTCGGTGATGTTTGCGGTACAACGGGCAAATCCTGCAATGAGGATTTTTACTAATACAATGTTTCCTCCCCTAATTCCTATAGAATTAAAAAAAGGGCATGAAATGGAGAACCCGTGAATGTTTTTTCCCTTGTACTAAAATTCAGTTCTTTATCAATCCTTTCCTCTGTACGATTATATAAAGAAGGTTGTAGATGGAATAATAATCCTTCTCTCCGCCCCCCCCCCCCCCCCCCCAAGCTTGGTTTCGAGCACGGCTCTGCGCAGAATATTAACTAAACTAACACAAAGGGATGATGTTTAAGTCTTTAATTACTGCCAAGTAACATGCGGTGGCGCTACCAGGCACCTGTGGTGGTTCAGGATTCAGTGGGATCTTTCTGAGTATGATCCCCCCCCCTTAAATTCTCATTCCTGTTCGACTTAAACGAAATTCGCTCGCATTCCCGGTGCTGTGAGGAACGGGATCGTCTTCCTGTTAACCACTAGGCAAAAGTGTACTCGCCTTTTGAATGTGCTGATAGTTGTTTTGTTCTTGTTTCCATTTAAGAATGGCTTCCCCGTTAAGGAAAAGGCTTCAAAAGATACCCAACCCAAGGTAAAGCTACAGTACTATTTGGGACTTTGTTAGACGGCCTCGTCCATGCCAGTCATCCTCAGGGCTGCAAAATTCTGGGAATTTTCATGACTGGGAACTTTCCATGGGAATTAATAGGAAGATTGTAGGTTCAAAGGGAATTTTGGGTAAAACAACCAGATTTAATTGCAATTTCTTTAGAATTTTTTAGAATCAATCACATACACACAGCACACTTACTGAAGGTCCACAGGAATGTTGAAGCACATTTGAGTCTGAAGATTACATCAGTTCAAGTAAGTTTTGATATTACTTAAGGAAATTATTTTTCTTTCTATGGCATTCAAGTTTAACTAGCAAACCAATATGTGTTTATACTGTAGCCAGTCAGTAAATCAGATATGTTAAATGTAAGTTAGTACTATTTCTTTGACAGTTTATGAGGCTAACTCGAGCTGTGATGCTCTTCCTTCCTCCTTCTGCCAGCCAGTTTTCTGTTATCATACAGAAGTACAGTACTGGTCCAAATATGGACACGTTACTGTTTTATTTGAAAGAAGTCTCTTATGCTCTAAGTTAAAAATGTCTGTATATAAAAAAACAAACAAAATGGTTATATTTGTTAGCATATGATTGTATAAACCTCCCAAAAATTTTAATTAATTCCCATACATTCTTTTGTATTAATGTAAATTCCTTCCAAGTATCCATCTTAGAATATTTCCCAAGTTCCCATGGAAGGTTTCAGGAAATTTATCAGAAATTTGCGCTACTTTGCAACCCTAGTCATCCCCGTTTGGATTTATGGGATGCTTTCGTTTCGATTTGATTGATTTATTTTATTTATTTAAAGTCCGCCAGTGCTGCTTATTTTCAGTTGCGTTTTTTTCCCCCCTTCACATTTTGTTTTGTCAGAGGGTAAAATGTGCATCTAGGCAGTTCATTCAGATGTCCAGGCATCTATGTCAGTTTTTTGACCCGGCAAGTGGTTATTCATCTTTTTTTATTTTGATTTTTTTTTCCCCTTTTAAAGCATTTCTTTGCAATCCGTTATCGCCATTTTCCCACAGCGCCAACGACAGTAAACTCACATGACTAGAATTGTTTATAAGGGACATATCAGGATTTTTGAGTTACGATGTGCAAAGTGAAAATCAGTCCTGTGTATTTTAATCCATAACATCCAGTTATTCCCTTTTGTTTATTCTTGCCATTTCTTCCCAGCCTTATTATAGTGGCTTTGCGTTTGACGTTATTGAATGCGTTCATTTGCTTTGCCTTGAATTAGTAATACTGTGGAGGCGAGGATAAAAATGACGCTTGAATAATAACCCCCACTCTCCTTCAGGTGTCTTCTGATGGACAGCCCCCTCAATCAGGAGGTCAGTCTCGTGTGGCTGCCGTGGGGCCGTACATCCAGTCGTCCACCATGCCACGCGGTCCAGCCAGACAGGATCTGGTGAAGCCCGTCTACCCCGAGGGCGCAGCCACACTGCCACATCAGGACAGGAGCATCGGCACGGTGTCGGCACCGGCCAAACCTGGCACAGGTACAGCACGCGCATTTCACTCGCTGGCATGAAAAGCATTACGTGTGCTTTAGCTTCCGAAGGGCAGCAAATGAGGATTTCTATAAGCAATGCCAACGGTGCTTTTTACTAGTACAATAGGAACATTAGGCACTCAGAGAAATAGGGTAGTGTGCGTGTGTGTTTGTGTGTGTGTTTGTGGTCTCCTGTGACTTTGAGGTTTAGTTTGCATTTGCCACAGGAGATGAGAGTCCTGGGACACTGCCGCAGCACGGTGTTGCTGTGGTTCTCAGCTCAGAAGGTAGCCCCTTTCAGTCACTAGTGTGCTGTGATGCAGTGAACATTCTCCCATCGATTCTCTCACCCTCCCGATTCTCCCGCTCTCTTTCTTTCCAACACCTCACAACATCGCCCAACAAAGGGCAGGTGAAAGCCAACATGTGCTTCCAGTGAGAACCGTTAGATCAGAGCAACAGAGGCCACTTGGAGGAGAGCGGTAACTGCCCCTTCCTCATACTACACCTACTTACAATGAATGATTTATATATAAAGAGTGAAAGGCAATAAAGCAGGTGGCAAACTTGAATTTCTCAAATACAGGCATTAGACAGCAGTAGAGCACCACAATATGGGCAAAAGTATTAGGACACCTGACGTGACTGAAATATGTGGGGGTTTTTTTTGTTGTTGTTGTTTCCCCCCCCCCCCCCCCAACACTGTTGCTACGTAGTTTTAGGCACACAATTGTATATATATATAAAAAAAAAATATTTTTTTAATTAGAGACCCAAACAAGTTTCAACACTACAATACACATGGGTTTGAGTGGAAAATCTCCTGTCTGCACCCCAGACCTCCTCACCTTCACCTACATCAATACCTGACTTTACTAATATTCTTGTGGCCGATTGAGCACAAATCTCCACACTTTAAAATGTAGTGGAGCATCTTCCAGAGGAGTGGAGCTTCTTCTTCTTCTTCTTCTTATTATTATTATTATTATTATTATTATTATTATTATTATAGCAGCAAATGGGGACTAAATGTGGAACAGGATATTCAAAAAACACTTCTGCTCAGGTGTCCAAACTTTAGTCCATAAAGTGTATTTTTACTGCAGTAGGTTTGCTGCTTTCTTGTAGGACACACATGAAAATCTCAATGGAAAATCTATATTAATATCGGCAGTTAAAATTATTAATACTTTGACTATAAACGTGTTTATAGCCATCGTTTTTTTTTTTTTTTTTTTTAGATCTTCCATCTAATCCTCCCTGTAATGTTGGTCCTTAGTTGTTCTGTATCGCATTAGCAGGAGTTTTCTTTCACCCTTTTGTAAAGACTGTTGAAATTTCAAAGCACCTGGTATAACGCCAGGGCGATTTTGTCTCCCGTAAGCTGCTTTGTGTTCGTGTCTGCGGTTTATTTGTTGTGATCTGATTGGATCGTATTACTGCCATGTTTAGTATTGTTTGCATTTTTCATTTTTTTGTTTCTTTAATAGAAGAAACGTTCTTGCTTAAGCCGCTGAAAGAACTGCGGGCGAAGAGAAAAGGTACACAGCCGTTGTGCAGAGTTGGTTGGTTGTTTGTGTGCAGGTGTGACGAAACCCAAGACGAGGTTTTACACACGGCTCTAGAAAACAGATTTCTTTTTTTTTTTTCCGTGTGAAAGCACATCCCGACTTCTCAGGAATGCTAATCTTTTCTGAACTCTCACTGCGTAGTCTACAAACACACCTTCTAGGTCGCCTTTGATTAAATGCTTTGCTGATCGGGGAATTTGTTACCGAGAGTGGATCCTGTGCAGTGCTGAGTGATGGTTAATATCATTAATTTATTATTTAAAAAAAATAAGTCGAGTACCTTTTTTGTTTTTTTCAGGCCTTCCGACGTCAAAGGCACCTAAAGTGTCTGATTGGAGCTCATCTCCCACAGGTTCTACCACCAGCCATGCTTCCTCTACTTTACCACGACTGCCAAGCCAAGCGCCTCAAGAGCAAGGTGATCAATCGCAGTGTTTAATCTGTACCACTGAATAAAATGCTGTGAAAAGCAGCCAATTTTACCCTGAAATGTCAGCTGATAACGTAAGACTTTACTTAGTGGTATAAACATGTTCACAATGTTCTACTGAGTCCAGCCATGACCCGAATGTTAACGTGTCCTCCTGTCCTGCAGCTCCAGACGACACAGATGTGTTGAAAAGAGGACAGCAGGACCGGAAGGCGCGCCCGATCTCCATGTTTGAATCCAGTGAACAGTCCACAGCCTCCCTACGCAAGAACCAGAGCAGCGAGGACCTTGCGAGAGACGCCCAGGTTAGCAACGTGTGGAAATTTCAGCATGAGCTTAGTACACACTAGGGGGGGTGTAACGGTAGCCAAAATTCCCGGTTCGGTACATACTTCAGTTTTCGATTCATGTTTCGAAACATAAAATCGCTTGTCGAATTTTATTAACGCAGTTTGTTATTATTTTGACATTTTAAAATATCAACATTATTAACATTAACAGGTGAAATTGTAAAAACAATTTTCAATTAAGTGCCTGCTATAAAATATATTTTCTAATAAATAAAGTATACATAAAATAAAATATAATAAATCAAATTATTGAAATGCACTTTTTTGTTAAATTGATTAAATACAATTTAATAAATGGAAAAATGTAATGAAATAGTTTACATTTGTTACACCTCATTTTAGTGATATAGATGTGTGTGTGTGTGTGTGTGTGTGTGTGTGTGTGTGTGTGTGTGTGTGTGTGTGTGTGTGTGTTAGATTTAATATAAAATTTTCTAAAGATCTGTTGTACTTATTCCAGCATACTTTAAAAATGTCTTCATTCCTTCCAGTCATTTACTCCCTCGATATGTGCAATTGTCAGGTTTTTTCGTCCTTTCGACAGAAATTCTTAAAGGTTGACATAAAACACAAGATTTCATATTGTTAGACTGTTGGACAAAGCACAGGAAGTGGAAGCGATGTTGCGCACACTTAAAACGACGCACTACAAATCGTATTTCTGGTACGGCGCGAGTAGCCACAGTGACACTGCGCCTTAATGTTTGTGAGGGAACCTAAGATTGTAACTGTTACACATGCACGGTTCGGTATGAATACGTGTTACAACCCTAATACACACTTTAATTTTTTTGTTAAAATTTATAGCATGTATATTTAACCCAGTTTTTTTTTTTTTTCCCCTCATAAGCAGAATGCTGCCAAAAACCCGGTTAAAGTTCCCCCTCCTGTTCCAAGCAAACCTCGACAGGTCAATCTGCCCTTCCCAAATGCGGGCACCTTTCCAGGCAAGGGCAAACTGAGCGGCCAGCAGCAGCGCACACCTCTTCCACCCACTCAGAGCAACACACTTCCACTCCCATCCAAACAGGAAACCCCACCGGCTGCCACTGTTCGACCTTTTACCCCGGAGCCCAAGGAGCCCTCTATCCAGAAACCTCAGACAGTGGCAGCCAGCTCCATCTACTCCATGTACACAAAGCAGCCAGCAGTAAGCAAAGGCATTCAGCAAGGCATTCAGGGAGCGCTGAACCGGTCCCACAACCGCTACAACTTTGTCAGCAGTGAGTTAAATTTTTCGTGTGTTATTGTTCTAGTTGTTAGTTTGCAGCTTGACTCATCGGGTACGCTTTGTTTTTTTTATTTCTCGTTAGTGTACGGTAAACCAGTGATCCCCACAGGCCAGCAATCCCAGTCACCGCAAATGGACAACCCCTACATGGAGCGTCCGAATTTCCCCGAAATGGAGACTGACCAAGGCACGAACGGCGCTCCGGCTCCCGAGAACCAGGAGACCGAACGAATCCCGCGCCCGCTCAGCCCCACCAAGCTGCTGCCCTTCATCTCCAACCCCTACCGCAACCAGAGCGACATGGACCTCGAGGCGCTGCGCAAGAAGCTCTGCAACGCTCCGAGGCCTCTTAAAAAGCGCAGCTCCATCACCGAACCTGAAGGTCCTGCGGGTCCTAACATGCAGAAACTTCTCTACCAGAAAACCACGCTGGCTGCCATGGAAACCACAGTCAGTCCTCCCAGACCTGCAGAAGAAAAGAGCGCACCACCCGATCCGGTCAACACCGAGCCATCAGAACCCGAATCCCCCGAGCAGCCGCTTACTGACCCGCTGCCGCCTATACACATCCTGAAAATCGACGGCGAGGACTTCATACCGCCCCCGCCGCCGTCTCACCCTGCTCCTCGCCCCGAAGACGCTCTCCTAATCCCACCGCCTCCTCCTCCTGAGGTCGAAGAGCAGCTCCCGTTGCCTGCTGAAAGTTATGTAGAGGAGTTCCCTCCCTATCCTCCTCCTCCTTATCCAAGCGGTGCTGAGCAGGAAGCTCTGGGGGATGACACATTAAACATGAAGCCACCAGAGGTCATGGGACAGGTTCCTCTACCACCAGTGAGTACACAAGTCCCAGAATGCTTTTTGAATGCATTGATTTAAAAATAAAGTTGGCTTCTCGTCCGCTAGAGGGGAATCACTGACGCCACAGGCTGTTTGTTTTAACATGCAAGACAGCACGCTGCACAGAGAGCGTTATATTATTTATTATTTATACTTTTATTACGTAATTATATTTATTAATATAATTGACATTTATATTTATTACATTTTTTAAATACATTTTTTTTTTATTTGTCACACACATTCATACAGAATGTACAACATGTAGTGAAATGCTTTTGGCAACTGTCTAACATGTAAATAGAAATAAAATATTAATGTATTCTTAAGTATGAAAAGTATGATAAAAGTATAAAGTATACCTATAAATATAAAAATAGGGATTAAAACCCTTGGGATTTTCATGAATCAGTACCGTTTTTTTATTTATAATTTATTTTTTATTTTATTTTTTTTTATATAAAGATCAGTGTTATTTTAAGTGTTAACTTTGTTTTATCCAGCATCCATTTTAAAACCATTTTAAGAAAGTACAGTTAGTTATTGGTATCTGGTCAAACTCTACATTCAGATATGTTTGTGCTGTGGTATGCTGAGGAAATTACATTTTATATTTTTATTTATTTATTATACTTTTTAAAATGTGCCTTTTTTTGTTTCTTAGCGGCGTTTGTAAACTAAGCTACTTAAGTTCAGCAGTAATAAAATATCTTGACATTTTCAACATTTGACCATCATTTCACATCATTTATTTTTGCACCAAAATATCGATAACAGTATCTATAAGTATCAGTTCTGAGTTCAACCGAGGTGACCAGTAGGTTAAATGTAGAGAGCTTTGTGAAATGCTGGCTGTACACGTGACCTTGGAATCGGACTTTTTCAACCAAACATCCTGTTAATGAGTCATCCAGTGTCCTTTAATGGTGTGATTTGCTATGTTTCAGCTGACATAAGCATCAGTTCAGTCGTCACCTTAATCAGTGAAAAGATGGAAAAAGTTTGTGTTTTTTATTTCTAGCTGTAAGAGAAATATTAGTTTTTTCTTCTTCTTGAATGGCATTAAGGTTTTGCAAAAACACCCCACATGGAATCTGATTTCCCCCTTTTGGCCTCACTGTAAGTAAGGGTGACTAACCTTGCCCTTGGCTACAGATGTAATCCCAGCACAGATCCTGTTTTGTTCAAAAATAGAGAACGTCTATTTATTGCCCTTTAATCTGCTGCACTCGTGCCGAATTTGCGTAAGCGGCCTTGTTCATGCGTATAAATCACAAGAGCTTCGTTCTGCTGCAGAAGCTCCTTAAATTCCGCTTAAGTTCAAATAAGATTTAAAGCAAATTTTAAAAAATGGCCCAGTTCTTATTGTGCTTCTGTATTCATTACTCAAAGAGTTCTTTATTCGAGTAGGGAGGGGGAAAAAAGGTCTAATCGGCTTGTGCAATCTCATTAAAGCGAAATCAGTCATCACGAGATGCAGGGACCAAACCGGTTTATACACTGATGGATATCCTCGCCGAGAAACCGAGTACTTCCAGCAAAATGGCAGATGTTCCAGTGCGATAAACATCAGCTAAACGGCTGCTTTTTTTTCTTTTCATTTTTTTTTTTTTTTAGGGCAAGCGGACAAATTTGCGCAAGGATGGATCGGAACGCATCGACCATAGCATGAGGGTGAAATTCAACCCCTTGGCTTTGCTTCTGGACTCTTCTCTGGAGGGAGAGTACGATCTGGTGCAGCGAATCATCTACGAGGTTCGTTATGGTCTTTTTCTTGCTTCAATAAACTTTAAATGACACCAGGTTTATTACAGAGTTAGTTTTTTATAAATATATATAAATAAAAAGTAAAACCGGAGGGGGGTTTGTGGGGTTTTGGCGTGCAGGTGGAAGACCCCAGTCTGCCCAATGATGAAGGGATCACAGCCCTACACAACGCCGTCTGCGCCGGTCACACAGAGATCGTCAAATTCCTTGTACAGTTCGGAGTCAACGTCAACGCTGCTGACAGCGACGGCTGGTGAGTTCAGGAGCAAGAACAACTTGTAATATGCAGGACTTGTACATTTATGCATTCAGTAAACAGATCTAACCTTTTATCAATGCTGTGTCCCTGCACCAGGACTCCGCTGCACTGCGCCGCTTCCTGTAATAACGTCCAAGTGTGCAAGTTCCTGGTGGAGTCCGGAGCAGCCGTGTTTGCCGCCACCTACAGCGACCTGCAGACAGCCGCGGATAAGTGCGAGGAGTTGGAGGAGGGCTACACCCAGTGCTCACAGTTCCTCTATGGTGTGTATGCCAGAGCATTTATATATATATTATGTATTTTACACATACACACACACACACACACACACACACACACACACTGACTGACTTATAACATTATGAGCGGTAAAGTAAAGAACACTTATTACCTTTTAATCATGGCACATGTTTGTGGGTGGATATATTTATTAGGCAGCAAGTGAACATTTTGTCCTCAAAGTTGACGTGTTAATAGCAGGAAAAATGGATGTAAGGATTTACCCGAGTTAGCCAAATTGTGAGACGTCTAGACGACCGGGTCAGAGCATCTCCAAAACTGCAGCTCTTGTGGGCTGTTTCTGGTCTGAAGTGGTCAGTATCTATCAAAAGTGCTCCAAAGAAGAACCAGTGATGAACCAGCAAAACGGTCATAAGCAGCCGAGGCTCATTGATTAATGTGGGGAGCGAAGGCTGGTCCGTGTGGTCCGATCCAACACATGAGCTCCTATAGCTCAACTGTAGCTCAAACTGCTCAAGAAGTTCATGCTGTTAATGCTCAATGGGTCAGAACTGTTTTAGCAGCAAAAGAGGGACCAACACAGTATTAGGCAGGTGTTTATAATGTTATGGCTGATCAGTGGTTATCAGCTGCTTTGAGACAATGTTCATTGTTAAAAGTGCCATAAAGATACAAATTTATTGAATATTTCTTTGGTATCTGTCCAAACATTTCGCCATGTGTCGCGCCAAGAAGGTTTATTGTACAGGTTGGGATGAGAATTCCTCGCTATTGTTATCGCGATACAGCGATTATTCAGGATGCGCACGGTTGGTTAATTGACCGATTTACTTTCCAAATCCGGGTCTACAGGAGTGCAGGAGAAAATGGGCATCATGAACCGCGGCGTGGTGTACGCGCTGTGGGACTACGCGAGCGGCGAAGACGACGAGCTGCAGTTTAAAGAGGGAGACTGCATGACCGTGGTGAGGAGAGAGGACGAGGACGAGATCGAGTGGTGGTGGGCACGCATGGGGGACAAGGAAGGATACATTCCCAGGAACTTACTCGGGGTGAGTCTCCAAAAGCAACCACCAAAATCTACTTGGACCTTTTTATGTATTTTTAGCAAACTTATACGTTTGCTAATAATATATACTTATTAATAACTTATACTTATTAATACCTATCTCATTAAGGATCATGTATCAAACACACACACGACTGTATGACGATGATATAAAAAAGCAATTTTGTAAAAAAATATTTTTTTTACCACAATTGGGTAACGATAGTCTTCTGGGGCATTGCAAAATCGTGCCAGGGATTTAAGTTTGAATGTCTTGACCATTATGTAAAAGAGATTCATTCTTAGAAGGAAAAAACCTCATTACCTCGAATAAAAACAACATATTTATCACTGGGATCAAGTTATTTACACACGATGCCGGATGGGGCGTTTAAAACTAACATATACATTTATATTATCAGGGGAAAATGCAATCCAATTTCCACGAAACATATTTTTGTCTGGACTCTGACACTACTTACCCTTTTAAGAAACTTGTTTTTGTTCTGTTGAGACTTTGAAAAGGTTTTTAATCAAGTAGATCCAAATTTAGTTTAGAGGTTTTGTAGAAAAAATTAATCCTAAACATCTTATTTAGTTTTATATTTGTATAACTAAAACCTGGCTTTCTAACTGTTTTTATCATTTTTCTAACCTTTTCCCAGCCTTTTTTCTTTACTGTAAACAATTGTCACCTTGGCCCTTGTCAGAGGCATCACTATTCCTGTTCTATTCTGTGTAAAGCTGCTTTGAGACAATGTCCACTGTTTAAAAAAAAAAAAAAAAAAAAAAAGGGCTATAGGTGTTTCCTCAGTAACAAAGTATCCCCCCCCCCCCCTTTCTTCAACAGCTATATCCAAGAATAAAGCCACGACAAAGGAGCTTGGCGTAATTGGCCCAGGAATGGAGGAGGAACCTGCATGAATCTGTAGGACATCAGTGGGGAAACGTACTAACAAACACACATGAGCGCTCACACACACACACACACACACACACACACACACACACACACACACACACCCCCCACAGATGCTGGTTCAAGACTCCGAATCGAATGAAGAGACCAAAACCATGAAGGATTTTTTTTTCCCCCTCACTGCAGACACTGCACTTTTTCTATTCTGTGGTTTTCATCTTTTTCTTTTTTTTGTGTGTAGATCTTGTGGAATCTTTTTCACTACATTGTTTGAAATATAGTTTTATACACACACACACACACACACACACACACACACACACACACACACACAGGGCTCAGAATCCTTTTCATTTACCAAATCAATACACTGTGTAAGTGCTGTGGATAAGCTTCCTTGTTTTTTTTTTTTTTTTAGTCCTCCGTGTAACAGTGAATAAATGGTGTAGTTAATGAAAAAAATCTCCACATCAATGGAGACGTGAGTTCACTCCCAAGGGCTCCAGGTTTGTTCACTGAAGCTCTTCAACTTTGGTTAATAAGAACTCAGAGGGAGTGCTATTACCGCATGTCAGTATTTTTTTGGTTAGTTTTTTTTTTTTTTTTTTTTTGGCCTCAAGTTGAAGCAAATGTGACAAAATAATTTTGCCCATTCTGTTAAAAATCCTCTTTTGTACAACATGTAATCCGAATTTGCTCTTTAGGTTTTGAACACATTGTTCTTTTGTTACTTGATAAGCCTTTTTCTTCTTTAATTGTCTCAAACATTTTTGCATATCAGTTATTATATATATATATATATATATATATATATATATATATATATATATATATATATATATATATATATATATATATATATATATATATATTCCAACATTTTACATATGTCAAAGCAACTGTATTTATTGTGCCTAATTTTTCATCTCCATGTCATGTGTAACTTCAGTCAATTACAACACTTTAAACACTACACCCTTCTAATTCTCATCACTTAAGAGCTTGTTTGGTGATTTTTTTATTTTAATTTACATTTTTTTTTTTTACACAAAAGTGCGCCATCTGTTTGAAGCAGGTTTTAATTACAGGTACGATGGAGATGCGTTAAGCTGCCCCTATTGTAACTTTATAAATATGGTAAGTCTAAAACATGGTCTAGTCTACCCAGGGGTCTTAAAGAATGGTGATCAGTATTGGGGTAGTTAATAATTAAACAAATTACATTACATAATATAGCAAAACAGCACAATTTACAGTATCGTACTGTATAAACTATACAAGGTGATATCAAAAAGTTTCGAGACTAGTTCTGTTTACAAGAAAGTCCTTTATTTATCTACATTTACACACCATCACCTTTAAAATAGTCCCCATTGCATAGTAATACAGTGCTCCCAGCGTTCCTGACACTTCTGGAATGTGTCCTGGAAGTCTTCTTTTCTAAGTGTGTCAGGTGCCTTCTGCGATTTGAGCTGGATCTTCATCTCCAGGAGGAGGGTGAAGTCCGCAGGAGCCAAATTTGGCGAGTAGAATGGGTGCGAGTGAGATCATGTTGTTTCTTGCTAGAAACTCACGTTTCATAGACTATATCTTTTGACACACTGACTTATGAAGGTCGGTGCTCCCTGTAACTGTGTGTGCAGCTTTGTGCTGCCACCTATTGGCTTGTTACAAACTAGTTTTAATACCACCTTGTTTAGTATATACTGTATGTATGCGGCAGCGTGTGCATGGACGAGCACCGGTTTTCGAGTGGAGGGCAGAAAAAATGATAAAACTGCAAGAAATTCAAAAATTTATAAGAATGAATAAAGAAATGAAGCACTAAATGAAATACAGATTTCTTATACATGTGCGGTCTTCCTGATTGAAATATGTTCTGAAAGATAAATATTGCAGGTAGTATAAAACCATTTCAGATAAATTCAAGTCAAGAAGCTTTTCTTATCATTTTAACCATATATACAGTAGCTGACGCAGTACACAGTAAGACGACGTTTCTTCAGAACCCTATTGTACTACATTAATCAAAATAGAGCTACAAGAACACAGAGCTAAGGTTTAAAGCAAGTCCCCGCCACATAAAGTGCAACCAAATATATCGCACATTGGATAAGGTGGAAAACCTCTTAAGTGGTCTGAGGAAGAAAACTTGAAAGGAACCGGACTCAACGATCTGGCAGTAACAAACCACGGCCCTAAATTATGAACCAGATGGCAGGAACGCAAAATGTTCTCCATAATAAATGTCCCTGACAAGGAGGTGCTCTTGCAAAACACATTTAGAGATCATTATTATTTAACATCTGATTGATCATATGCAGAATCTGTACACAAGCCGGTCATGTAGCAGCAGCACAATATATAACATTATGCAGACCAGAATGATACAAAAATGTGCATGGTTGTGGGTTGGTTTGAGTCATTCAGTAATGGCTGTGAGTTTTCACACGACTGTCACTGAAGTTAGCACAGAATGGTGCGGAAAACAAAAAACATCCGCTGAGCGGCAGCACCGCAGGAGGGAAGAGCCCGTTAAAGAGGACTGAAAGCTATTATCAAGTCCAGCAACCGCTCTTTACCAGCATGGTGAGCAGAAAAGCATGTTGTGCAATGTTGAAGAAAACATGTAACTTAGAATTATTATTTTATATTATTAACCATAAAGGTTTATCTTATCTTATATTGTAATGGAGAGTGTGTTAGAGAAGTGAAGAAAAGAGTGCAGGCAGGGTGGAGTGGGTGGAGAAGAGTGATAGCAGGAGTGATTTGTGATTGAAGAGTATCTGTGAGAGTGAAAGGGAAAGTTTATAGGACTGTGGTGAGACCTGTGATGTTGTATGGATTAGAGACAGTGGCATTGAGTAAAAGACAGGAGGTGGTGCTGGAGGTAGCAGAGCTAAAGATGTTGAGGTTTTCGTTGGGAGTGAAGACGATGGACAGGATTAGAAATTAGTTTATTAGAGGGACAGCGCATGTAGGACATTTTGGGGACAAAGTGAGAGAGAAGCGATTGAGATGGTTTGGACATGTGCAGAGGAGGGACATGGGGTATATCAGTAGGAGAATGCTGAGGATGGAGCCAACAGGAAGGAGGAAAAGAGGAAGACCAAGGAGGAGGTTTATGGATGTGAGGGAAGACATGCAGGTAGTTGGGTTGAAAGAGCAATTTATGTGGTGTGTACAACTTACTTTAGTCCTTAGCGCTGTGTTCTGTTATGTTCTACATTGTTTGTGTAGCACCAGGGTTCTGGAGGAACTCATTTCAGTGTGTACTTCGTCAGCTATATATGGTTGAAATGACAATAAAAGCTTCTTGACTTTCTTGATGGAATCAACGTTGCCTGTAAGCTGTGTCTTAAATAAACGCCCGGGTTAAAACGCACTAATGAGCGTACACCTTGGTTGTTTACTCATAAACGGCCCGCCGTTTTTAACGTAGGTCGAGGATGCAGGCCGTAGGTCAGGGTGATGCCTCGTCATTTTACCTTCCAGCAATTCATTTTCATCTCTTTCAATCGTGTTGTTTTATGTGCTTCCTCGCACTCTCATTACACAATGTTCTCTCTCCTAGCAGCCCTCCTTTGTGAATCGATATGTAGATCTCACATACTTGAATCTCCTCATACCCCAGTGCTGCAGAGTTCTCAATTCTGATTGGTCAGAAGGTGTTGATTTATGAGCAGAGCCATAGTCGAGGCTAGAAGATAAATTACAGAATAATGTTAATGTGCCTCTTGTAATAAAGACCAGAAACTTAGAAACAGATTTAAAAGCGGCGTTCTAATCATTCTTTAAGATTTCAGTCTCCAGTGTCAGCTCTTGGTGACACTCACAGGTACTGGAATGTCTCTTTCATGCTGACTGGTCCAGCTGCATTTTTGTCTGATTGTCAAAAAAAAGGAAAATGGTGAGAGAACAATTCACTCTATTTTGTGGTTTTGTTTTTCACACACTTGCTCTCCGATTTATCGCTGCTAATCTGTTATAAGATAAAGCAGAACACGTTTGGGTTTCCATATGTAAATGTATCATGAATGTGTTTAGGTGCTGCATTGCGATGGAAACGAGGAGGAGTTTGACGCCCCCTGCTGGGGAAATAATTCACACCTTGATACAGTTGACAGTGATAAAACAGAAAGCATTGTTATCTAATAATTACGATTTGTATACAAATAAAACTTAAATAATTGTCACTTTTAAACTGTAGACTACTTAAAAAGTGAAGTTCTGAGAATTAGAAGGTTTCATACATGGAAATTTCCCCTTCTTTGTTTTTGACTTCTTGTAACTTTGACTATCTATCTATCTATCTATCTATCTATCTATCTATCTATCTATCTATCTATCTATCTATCTATCTTATGATGTTTTGTTCAGGTGAAAACACTTAATAACATATTAAAGTTCTTCTCATTATTTATATATTTATATATATATATATATTATATATATATATATATATATATATATATATATATATATACACACAGAGGAACCAGATTTAAAAGGGAACTCATCCTCATCTGAGTAGCCCTGAATGCCCATTAATTACAGTTGCATTATTGTTGAGGTTTAGTGTTCAGTGATGGGTCTTTAAATGCATAATTGTTCAAGCAATTGCAGTCCTAAGCCATTGTAGTAGACTGTTTATATCAATTACAGTCGATCAGTGGTTAATTTTAATTGTGGATTTTTTATCTGTACGTGTCTGTAAGTGGATAATCATTCTATAAACCAAATTCATTGCCTTGCGACACTTTTCATGGGAAAGAAATGCATTACTGGTTTGATCCACAAGTCGGCAGTGTGGTACTATTTTACATTTTTTTGCTTTACATTTTTTTGTATAAGGACAAAAGTATTGGGACACCAGACTTTTCTACCCCTACGTAGAATGGGATGTTTAGAAATCACATACGAATCGTCCACAAACTTTTGCCCATGTAGTGTATATGCAAGTGAAAGCAGATTTTTTTTTTTTCTGTCACGGCACATCACAATGTGTGTGTGTGGCTTAATGTGTAACAAAAAAAATTTGGAATTCAAATCAATTACTTGTATTATATAAAAACAAATGTTAATGTCAATGTAAATATAAACATAAGAAACGTTCTATGCAAATTTTAAAAACCCTTCTGACCAATTAGAATAGACAATTCCAGTGAATCTCGACTAAAAGTTTGATTTCTTGTCCTAATCGTTTTTCAATCCAAAAATAAGAAAGTGCTGATAAAGTTTTTCACCACTGTTAATAAGAAACCGGACATAAACAATTCAGCACGACTCAATAAACTGCACACGATGTATTTCTCATCACTGCCCTTAGGAACTAATGAAAATGTGGCACTGGACCTTTTTTCGCTGGCTTTCCTCCCATCTGTATGCCTGTTCTCTTTAATGAGGACTGAGCAAGCAAATTAATGGGATGTTGCATTATTTCCTGCAGCTAGCTAACCGCCGGGTAGGCGTTCAGACAGCTTATTAACAACGACGACAGCGAAACATGGAGTTGCCTCTCAATGAGGGCGGTCCTGTTAAATATTCAAATGTTGCACACTCTTAGGCAATACATCAAAAGTTGTATCTTGTTGCCGTGTGCACAAATATTAATTAGCCAATGTCCAATCATGCGCTGCTGCCGATCCACAATATAAAATAACTGACACGAGTTGTTCGGAGTAAACCAAACGTTCAGTGGTCCTGCAAATGTTTTTAAGATCTCTTAACTCACATCTATGTCTACAAAGTATCTACAGTCAAAAATCTGTTGTACACTGAAAGTGCTAAGGAGTCATCACTTTCTTGATTATACACAATATGCTGTGGAATAAAGTATTGGGACCTGACTTTTCCAGCCGTATTTGGTTCTTTCCCAAACTGTTAGCACAAAGTTGAAGACACACAATTGTATAAGATGTCTTTGGATGTGCTAGCAAGACAGTTTCCCCTCAGGAGAACTAGGAGATCCAAACCTGTTCCAGCATGACAATGCCCCTGTGCACAAAGCCAACTCCATAAAGATGCATAATTACATGCGTTATATATAAAAAATCAGCACAAATCTTTACAAAACTCTAGTGGAACATATAAACCATTAAACAATTTGAGCAAAAAACCCAGACATTTCATAGTTACACAAGTGCACTGAAGGTTGAAGGTTGCAAAATGCTACCTAAAGATCTGTGGGTGGAAACACCTTGTTAAAAAGAGAGACAGGATTGGTTCTAGCTGGGTGGTTGTGGATGACATGACAGACTGTGTTTACAGACAATGCTTTCTGGAGGTGTTTCTCATCATGCCTGTTTTTATTGAAGTGCTACCTAAAGGCCCGAAGATCATAAGCATCCAAAAATAGATTTTTGCCCTTGTCCCGGTGTGCACCGATATTTCTCCATATCTTTTAATGATATTATGTACTGTAGATTTTGTAATAGATGTTGTGAAAGAGTTTGCAATTCTAGGTTGAGGAACATTATTCTGAAATTGTTCCGCAAATTGTAGATGCAGTTTTTTGCAGTTTTTAGCCTCTGAGCATCTTTATTTTAGACATTCTGCATCTCTAAGATGCTCCTGTTAAATTCATGAATTTGTCCCTACCAGTTTCTCACTATAAGTTTGTCTCTGAGTATACATAATAGTATGCTTTTTTTTATCAGGGAAGTTGGACACAGATGGCAGTAATAACAATGTATGCTAATTATAATTAAGGGAAAGCAGCAAAAGGGGACATTGAGGCTTCTAGTGGATAAAAACAGGATCCAAATCCTGACAGAATCAGTCTGGTCACTCCTCTGATTTCTGTCATCAACAAGATGTTTCTACATTTTACTGTATGCGAAGATTAGCAATTTCTTAAATACAAAGAAAGAAGTGTTTATTTTATGTCAATGAAATCACACCCCCCGATCTCCAGAAGCATTTTCTAGCCAAGTGAAAATCTTTTAATTTTCAGGGCCACTTTGCTCACACAAACATTAACTATGTCCTGCTTGTTTTTGTTTTTTTTACATTACGTGAACAGTTTGTAATCTACCTATACGGCTCTCAATTACAGTGTTTGTTGCATTTTAAGAAAGGAACATGCATGTGTCTCAAAACACATAAGAGACAAAGTTTCCAACTTCAAAAACTGACAAACTATGTAAAAGGCAAAAACACACAAGTATTGGACAGTGGAAGTTCTATAGACAGCTAAGTCCAAATGTGAAATTTTTGGTTCAAACAGAAGAACTTCTTTAAGACAGAGAACAGGAGAGATGATAGCAGACTGCCTCACCCCCACAGTCAAACATGGAGGTGGAAACTTCGGGTTTTGGAGCAGGGAAGATTGAAGACTTATTCCAGGTTAAAGGAAAACTGAACCAATATCGCTACTATTCCATACTTCAACACCAAGCAATTTCACCTGGACTGCGGCTCATTGTACCTGACTTCACCATACAACAAGACAATGACCCGAAGCGTACATCTGAGCTCTGTGTTATTTAGAGAGTAAACAGTCAGCTGGAGTGTAATCTCTCATTTAATATTCTGCCCAGTCACTGTACCTAAATCCTATTGAACTGCTCTGAGATTAAATAGATAACACATGAAAACTTCAACTAGTGAAGATCAACTTTGTCAAGTTGTACAAGAGGCATAGCAAAGTATTTCAGCTGAATGTTTTTGGCGAAACAAATTTGTCTGGGTTTTTTTTGTGTGTACATTAGTATTATTCATGCCAAGCAAAGATTTTTCAATGGAAAATAAAGTGCAAATTCTGTACATTTATATATTTGTTTGGGCAAAGTAAATTTTCAGGCTGTTAAATTACCTAATTTGTTACATGGAAACAAACAGAACATGTATATGTCTCTCAAAAATTATCAAATGACTAGGTATTTCCAAACTTAACAGGTACTGTAGGGCATGCTGCTCTTTACATTTACACTGGAAAAAAATGTTTCACAATCAAGCTCAAGAGGGCAGTGACACCTTCTGCCACACTTAGTACAATCATAACATGACCAACCTGGGTGCCGAAGCCATGTGATAAATTTCAATATATCCGTCTGCTATGCAGTCTGCCCATACACACAAACAAAACCAAGCCTGGTAACATGACCAGTGAAATGTCTCTTCTTTACTTTTATATAAAATGGTCATGATTGGATTTTTTATTCTGGAGTATTATACAGGTCAAGTTAGAGATTCCTGTATTCTTCAATGTGGTAGACGATACAGTTTCTGTTGTTTTTTTTCCTTTTAGGACACAGCAAAAAAAATGGGAAAAAGAGCATGCATTTCTTTCAATATTTTATGCTACTGAGTGAAGGTAAGTGGTAATAGAAATAGTCTAAGTCTGTTGTACCATGTTATGCCAAGCTTTTTGTCTTAGTCTGACAGTAACTGTTATTAGTGAGGAGTCTCTGATTGTATATAAAATAAATAAATAAATAAATAAATAAATAAATAAATAAATAAATAAATAAATCAGTCCAGGTTTCTATATATTCATGAGCAGGCCATTTAAGTACATTTAAGTTTGCGTTGTCATACAATCCAAAGTAAAGAGATCTGTACAATGAATAACGTGTAAGATCTAAAGTATAAATAGTGCAACAAATGGAAGCCAATAGCAAAATAATGAGTGCAACATAACAAGAATTCTGTAGCACATGAATTCAATGAAATAAAAAGTGAAAGAAGCTGAAAATGCTGATCGTCTTTGCAGAATTGAGATCCACAGTGGTGCGGTTTGTATTATTTGATGTCAGGCCAACACCCAGAGCAGGGTTTAATCCTCAGACAGGTTCCTGGACTTCATTGATTGAGGGATAAGATACAGAATTTAGGAATCAGGTCTGTTAGTGTTTAGAGACTTCTTTGTTCTGACCGTTAAGCCGCATCTGTCATTGGACGATCAGAAAACATTGCCTAATTCTTTACTTTGATCATGTGGACAGAATGTTATTTAATAATAAAGTGATAATATTCAAACATGTTTTAATGTCCTTATAATATTTCATTCTTTTTCCTCCACAAGCCTACAATAAGTCCAATAGCAGTTTATTTTTAAAGGGAAAAAAAGTTGTACACTTTCTGGTCTAAACTATTGAGACACCTGACTTTTTCAGGCATATTCCCAAAACCACAGAAATAAATATACACAATAAACATTATGTTTCCCTTCACCTGTACTTGGAGACCTAAACCTGTTGCAGCATGACAATGCTCCTGTGAAAAAGCAAACTCCATGAACAAATGATTTACATTGGTTGAAGTGAAAGATCTAGAATGACCTGCTATAGAGCTTTGAACTCAACTTTATTGAGCACCTTTATGATGAATTGGAACACTGTACATGTTTTTTGGCACCATGGCAAAAATGCACTGGTGTAGAAGTGAGCAAATAAACATGGAGGAAATTTCTCCATTCATCTACCTCCACTCAGAGGAGCCAAAGAAAAAATGATAAATATCATGAATATGATTGCACAACATAATTCCCCCAGATACACTATATGGACAAAATTATTGGGATACCTGACTTTTTCAGACATTTATGGCTCTTCCCCAAACTGATGGATGTAGAAGCATAGAATTTTCCCTTTACTTGAACTAGGAGGCGCAAACCTGTTCTATCAATTCGCTCTATACACAAAGTCAGCTCTATTAAGATCTGCTTTACATGGGTTGGAGTGCAAGATCTCCTGCTATTAAGCTCTGACCTCAACCTTACTGAACACCTTTGGGATGAATTGGAATGCTGACTGCACCCGAGGTTTTTCACAGTGACAAGAGTTAAAGAGACACAACATATAACCAGGAGTCTGGTAATATTTTTCTTCTTCTCTTCTTCCTCTTCTTTAAAACCAGTGAATATCCAAAGCATGAACAATATATCACATAATACAGATCAGAAACTTACAAGCACGCAAGTAATCTTGGATTAGATTTCTAGCACTGCTCAACTGGTACCACCTTCTCTCAGGGTAAGAGGTAAGTTTGCCTTAAGGCTCTTCTCTGTTCTGGCACTAAGGTGGTGAAATGAACTTCCCCTAGATGTCCGAACTGCAGAGTCCCTGGCTATTATATAAAATAATATTAATAATAATAATCCTCTCAACAGAGTTGTAAACTGATTTATCTTAGTTGTTAGTTAGTGATCTAGCGTACCAGTGTAGATTTATTAATTGATTGAGACTCAAAGTACTCTGGCTCATGAACGTCGCTCTGGACAAGGGCTTCTGCTGAATGCCATAAATGTCATTGTAAATGTAACAAGAAGTTCCCAGCACTGGCTTTTATCATGGATAAATACTGTCACCCATTAATTATGCCATCCTTTAAGTAGAAGCAGCATTATTAGTCTGGAGCTAAATAGGACAGGAAAGTCCACACTGGAGTCTGGAAAGGACCAATTTGCACTGAACACAAAGTAATTAACAATATGTGAACAGAAAAAGCCATGGCTCAGTAAATGTATACTGTAGGTTCTGCCTCTTCCATCATTTCTGGAGTTGCCATTACCAGAGATAAATCCTTTGCCAGGAACTCTCACGAAAATTAGCCACAATTTTCTCCCTTAGAGATGACACTGAAGTGGTGCATGGTTCCACTCCTTTAGTACTTAAGCCCCTTTTTGTGGCCTGCAGTTCTTTTGTTAGGCACCACATATAAATCAAACCATCAAACCATCTCTGAACAGTTTCAACTGCAGCCCTAATTCCAAAAAGCTGGAACGCTGTGTAACATTTAAATAAAAATGAAATGTAATAATTTCTCACAAGTCAGTTATCTCATTAAAAAAATAAATAAAATAAAAATCTCATTTTAAGTTTAAATTTGAAAAAAATAAACTTTTGAATTTGATAGTCGCAACATATCGGGAAAATTTGGGAAGGGGGAACAACAGGCTGAAAAAGTAGGTGTTACTTGAAAAGAAAAATTTTAAAGTAGAAAAGAGCATTTTGTAACTAATTAGCTTAATTAGCAACAGGTCAGGAACATGAAGAAAAAATATCTTATAAGTATCTTAGAGAGACAGAGCTTCAACAATCTGTGAAAAACTGCATCTACAAATTGTGAAACAATTTTAGAATAATGTTCCTCAACATAAAATTACTAAGAATTTTAAATATCTTTAAATATCTCATTATCAACATTATGTAATATCAAGAAAAGATTGAGAGAATCTGAAGAAAATTTCTGTGTGCAAGGGACAGTGGTGAAAATCGGTATTGGATCTTTGAGCCCTTAGCTGGCACTGCATTAAAAACAGGTATGATTCTTTTTGGAAATCACTGCATACAATGATATGCAGTTCTGTACTCAGATGAATGAAAATTTGCAATTGTTTTTTAAATCCATGCTGTGTCCTCCAGACTAAAGAGGAGAGGGACCATCCCGCCTGCATACCAACAACGCTTAGTTTAAAAACCTGCATCTTTGTTGGTATAGGAGTGCAAAAGTGCCTGAGATCATGCACTGAGGGTTCAGTCTGGGGTTCAGTCAGAGCTCTCGTTCATCCCAGAGGTGTTCACTGGGGTTGAGGTCAGGGTTCTAAGCAGAAAATTCAAATTCTTCTTGTCATGCTGAAACTGGGTTGGGCTTCTTAGTTCCAATGATGGGAAATTTTAATGCTGCATGTAATTGTGGCAACATTTGGAGTAAAATGTATATTTCATGGTCAGGCTGTTTAGGGAAAAAAACTCTTCAGTGGCACATGCCTGAGTATATTGTGATTGGTAGCTACTAGTTGAACATAATGGAAATGAGACAATTGTGTTTTTGTTAGAGAGCCTTGTTTACCAGCCTTTGGTCCTTTCTTCTAAACCAGAGAAAGACATTTATAAATCACACTGTTTGCTCTGCTGCCCCCAAAACACAGGGCTTAAAGCAAGTCAAGTCAAGACAAGGGCCTAGAAAGAAAAATTGTATAAAGCACCGCAAAGCCTTCTTTTCTAATTGGATGTTGTGTGCTGGAGGACCCAGGGGGTTCAGAATGTTCTATCTCTTTTAGGTGCCATGGTGGGGTGAACACCAGAAAGGGATTTCATGGTCGGCTGCAGAAGGCAATCTGTCCCCTGTCATCCATGTCTTCTTCACTGGGACTGACAGGCACACAGAAGAATGTTGTATAAGAAAGATAAAGACTGAGCGTGAGAGAGAGAGATGTATTCAGTGACCAGAGGAAAAAGAGCATATTTGTAGATGCAGATACAGGACAAATTGTATATCATGTTCACATCATGTTCATAGTTTGGGAAACTTCTGATCTTCCAGAATTTTCACATACAAAATTCTCTAGAGTTTACTCAGAATGAATGTGTGTATTGTTGAGAGTTTTTTCCTTCAGTTTCTTGATAGATATTGGATGATATCACTATCCATGAAATCCTTTGAAACAAGTTGTCTCAATGGTCTGTGAAGACCAAGGTGCTTACTAACACAACCGCCTCAAGTCAAACACACATCAGACAGGAGCTGGATAGACATGAATCCTTGGGGGAAGAAACATAGCTGGATGACTTGCTGGAATTTTATCATAGTTGACAGCTTTGTTATGAGTACTTTCTTTTTTTCTCCTCACTCGATTATATCCACACCTCTTGATTTTATTACTGGTTTCCTCTTCCGATCAATGCGCATGGCTCATGGTGCTAAGCCAGCATAAAAATGATAAACAGATTGGAAACAAACACCAATAGCTGCCTTACAGCTGCCATTATTTAGCACTATCCATAATCTCCCTATACACTGGTGGAATGGCTCAAAGGCCTGTTTTCTTTCTATTGATTTTCATGTAGAAAATGTGTGGTAATAATTTTTTTTTAAACAAACATTCACAACTTTGTATCTGTTAGCAAAGATATATATATATATTCTTCTCATTTGTAATCCGCATATTTGATTTGGCACATGTTTTAGGCTGGATGCCCTTCCTAACGCAACCCTCCCCATTTTCCCGGTCTAAAAGGCTTGTGCATCCATAATGGCTGGGTTATTTATATATATATATATATATATATATATATATATATATATATATATATATATATATATATATAAAATATACTGTATACACATGGCATGGCTGCAATTAAAGTTTTTGATTTAAAAAAAATAAAAGAGTGTGTCTGAGAAAAGAGTTCGTGCTGTGCAAGTTAAAGGGATATAAAATATATGAGTGTGAAACTGTAATAAAAGAAATAAAATGCTTCTCCATAGACTGCTCAGAAAACATACAAAAAACACATTCCACAGTCACTGCACCACCCTTTCTACACCTGCTCATTAATGCAATCATCCAGTCAGCCCATCATTTCTCTAGTATATAGATTGACAATGGCCAGACAGGTTGGATTTGATTATTTCAAAAGCTGCTATACTCCTGGGATTTTCACACACAACAGTATCTAAAGTTAACACAGAATGTTATGGGGAAAAAAAAACATCCAGCAGCTCTGAAAAACCGCTTGATTGATGAGACAGAACAAGTAATTTAGGGACTGGTTTAAAAATGGCCAGACTGGTATGTGAAAAAGGTTACTGAAATAAGCACTCTTTACAATCATGGTATGCAGAAAAGCATCTCAGAATGGAAAACAAATCAAACCTTTAGGCGAAAGACCTCACACTACTTCTACTTCTGTCACACAAGAACAAGAATCTGAAAAGCTGAAAACTGGAAGACAAGGTAATTATTTATCAATTTTTTTTGGGTTTGTTCTAAATGATGTCTCTAAGTCTCTGAGTTTGTTATCATTGATAGAGTCAGATTCCTGTTCTTAGCTGACAGGAGTAGAAATCAGTGTGGTCTTTTGTCATCTTCTGTCTTACTGTTTGATATTTTGTGCATGTTGAGATGCATTTCTGCTCACCAAGGTTGTAAAGAGTGACTATGTAATTTGTTTTTCTTTATTGAAAATGCACATTTTCTCAAAGACCATTTCAGTTTCCTTTCCTGTTAACCAAGAACAGGAATCTAAGGGTTAAGCAGATGTACAGGTTTTGATTTGTTTTACTCATTTCATGTCTCCACTAGTGAAACAAACACCCAAACATACACACAAAACAATCCATGTACATAGAAAAATACAGAAATCACAAAGGCTATAAATTATTTTTAATCAAAGAGCTGTTGAATTTTCTAATCTGATTGGACACAAGCTCAGACAATAGTGCATGCAGTTATTCCATTCACAGGGATCTGTATGGGGATCTCAGTCTAATATTCAATAAAATAAATAAATCTAAAGTTTATTTATAAAGCACCTTTTTATAATGATCTGTTACCAAAGTGCTTTACAATAAAAGCACTGATAAAAAAATAACAAAAAAATAAAAGCATTCACAACCATGTATTGTATCAGACAAGAAACATAAAAGAAAATAATTGGACACAACACGTTTTAGCCAAAAAGCCAAAGAAAAAAAAAGTGTGTTCTTAACAAAGATTTAAAAGTAGTCAGATTTGAGGCTGACCTTACACCAACCAGGCATAACATTATGACATAAGATTATGTCAGGCGAAGTGAATAATATTGATTATCTCTTCATAATGGCACCTGTTAGTGGGTGGGATATATTTAATAGACAGCAAGTGAAAATTTGGTCATCAAAATTGACGTGTTAGAAGCAGGAATAATGGGCATAAAGATTTGAGCGAGTTTGACAAATTGGGACATCTAGACTTCTGGGTCAAAGCATCTCCAAAACTGCAGCGCTTGTGTGATGTACCTGGTCTGCAGTGATCAATATCTATCAAAAAGTTCAAAAAAGAAACAGCGGTAAACCGGCGACAGGGTCATAGGCGGTCGAGGCTCATTGATGCACGTGGGGAGCGAAGGCTGGTCCGTGTGGTCCGATTCAACAGACGAGCTCCTGTAGCTCAAACTGCTCAAGAAGTTCATGCTGTAATGCTCGATGGGTCACAATTGTTTTGGCGTCAAAAGGGGGCAACACAATATTAGGCAGCTGGTCATATTATGCCTGGTCTTTATATATTAAACGGCTAATTGTACCACAGCTTAGGAGCTGACACAGCAAAAGTTTGATCACCTCTGTTTTTGTACTTAGTCTTTGGTACACGTGAAAGACGCTGATGGGAGGATCTTCGGGAGCATGATGAGGAATGGAGCTGTAATAAGTCAACAAGGTATTTGGAAGTTTCATTTTTGTAATCCTTATACACAAACAACTTTAAAATTAATTCTGAAACTAACTGGATGCAGGTGCAGCGAAGTGAAAACAGGGTTTATATATTCTGGTCTACTTGTGTTAGTGAACAGATGATCAGCAGCATTTTGTACCAATTGAAACCTGTTCAGGGATTATTGTGGAAGACCAATGTACAATGCATTACAGCAGTCTAACCTGGAGCTAATAAATGGATGCGTATCCTTTTTGAAGATCTAAAAAGGATAGAAAAGGCTTCAATTTGGAATGTAATTACAGTTGAAATAATAATGTTTTTTATGACTGAGTTTATCTGTATCTAAAGTAAGGTTGCTATAACATATTACTCCCAAATTCCTTACACAGGGCTTTATGGAGGGAGCCAAGGATCGAAGGTAAGTGCCAATAGAGCTAGTGACAACGGGAGAGCTGAATGAAATCACTTGGGTTTTACTTTTGTTTATTCAATAGATTTGTAAACAAATTATTGAAATTTGTTGTTGATGGATCACTTACATTAGTATAATGGTCAGATACTTACATTTTACTTCCACTTATTAATAAATAAATACATTAAAACATTTTAGACAAGAGTATGTGTGCATGGCAGCGTAATGAAGGGCTAACAGAGTCGTTTGATGCAGCTCTGTTTTCCAGATTTATTTTCAGTAAATGAGACAATTTAAAGGTAATTTGGAGCAAAGTGTCAAGTGGAAAGCTCACTCTTGGAATTGAATGGTATTTATCAGTGGCGGGCAGAAGCACTGACCTACATTGTCAACATAAATTCTAATATTTGTTCTATGAAATTTTATACATTTATTTCCTACAGTTTATTCTCTTCATTTCATAGCGTTTCTTTTGGCTGCACAGCTTTCAGTACGTGCATGCGAATGTTAAATATTTTGTCTAATCAGATTTTAGCCTCTTTGTGCTGCCATGTCAATCTAATCGCCCAGGGCCTGTACTGCCGGCCTTTTTTTTTTTTTACTTTAGTCTCTATTACCGATTTCAAGAGGGAAACTGTTACAGCCAAGTTTGATTTGCCAGAATACATGTGTAGAGCTCTGCACACATTAATACATCTAAGTTAGACTTTTTTTATGCCTACAGAGGAAACTGAAGCTAGCTAGCTTGTCTCATCCCGGGAAAGGGTTTGTTCCCCACTTCTAGACCAGTGAATAAGAGCAGCACTATTGGCTTACCGCCTCTGAGGAGTGGTGCAAATTATGTGTATGCATCTCTGGTGAGTAGGTTGGATTTTATTTACATTGTTCATGTTTTTGTCATGTTATTAGACAAATATTGATTCTGAACTGCTCCAGATAATGTAGGTGGCACATTTGCGGTTGTAGTGTAGAGGTTTGGAGCTGTCTTTTAACTGGGTTTCTTGCTTTAGTAAAATGGTATTTACCCTCCATATGTGAAATGCCTTCCTCTCTGTAATGCCACGCATTGTTGTATTGTGTTTTTGTATTGTATTGATGGTTTCTATAATCGCAACGTGATAGTCGTGGTATTAAGAGGTGGTAAGTCCCCACTGAAGGCCCAGGTACCAAATGCATGACCTGCCACTGGTATTTATATATAAGACTAATAACGGCTTAACAAAAGAAATCGAAGATAAGCTGCAAGCTCCCCAGAAGTGGAAAAGGAATTGCTTGTCTTTTTTTCCTCTGGTGGTCAGATGATGAACACACAAACAAGGTTTGAGCTGGACAAAGATTGAGTGATTTGGATGTTTAGCTTGTTAGATTCCCTTTTGAAAAACAACCTTTTATCAAGAAGAATTGCTTTGCAATTTTAATACTGTCCAAATCCAAATGATAAATCATTTAAACTGTTAAAACATAATGGAGAAAAAAAATTCTTTCTGTTCCTTCTTTATAGTGCCTCTCTGGTTTTGCTCTACTTGGCACAGAAGGATGATGTGTCATGGCACTTGAGCATAGAGACACGTCATATTATGCAAATCGGTCAAGCAATGTTGTGCAATAAATGTGTCATAGATATCCAACAGGGTCCTTGTTTGATCGCGTGGCAAAATTTAATGAATACACGCACGTGCACGCACACACACACACACACACACACACACACACACACACACACACACACACACACATGCAGTGGTATCAAAAAGGTTCCAGACTAGTTTAGTAACACACCAACAGATCACAGTCACAGGGAGCACTGGGAGCTTCGAAAAGAAGACTTCCAAGACACATTCCCAAAAGTGGCAGGAATATTGTGTAAACATAGACACGTAAATAAAGGTATATACAGTTCTTTCTTTTAAACAGAGCTAGTCTCGAAATAATCCCTTGTGTACATATATATATATATGCTACGCTAGTTCACTTGCCATTTCATTCTCTGTTTTCATAGCTGTGGATTATCCCTTACAATTTAAAGCTTTCAGGTTATGCTCTGTGTCCATTTATACCATAGCACTGTTGAAATCACTAATCTTATTAAAGGTATTGATTCATTTTCTAGAACAGCAGCTATTATAATTCCAAAACAAAGTTGATAAGAATAAACTGATTCTAGGTTATCGTTTCTATCGTAACCACTCCCATACAGAATACAATGGCATACATTCCACATGCACAACTTTTTTTATATGTTGATTTATAGAAGGTTTTTGTAGTGT
This sequence comes from Silurus lanzhouensis, assembly GCA_039877035.1. Lineage (NCBI taxonomy): Eukaryota > Metazoa > Chordata > Actinopteri > Siluriformes > Siluridae > Silurus > Silurus lanzhouensis. Next base: position 57,986 of record JBCEWE010000127.1, on the reverse strand, counting down.
TAGTCATTTGTTAGCAACAGAGGCAAAGACCAAAGCTTTACTTTTCAGACACAAGAGTCAGTTTTCAGGACTGAACGTTTTCTGGTTGCTGAGTAAAATGACAGCCTGCACTTTTATCTTATTAGCATCAAGAGAGTAAAAACAGAGGCTGACAAGGGGATGACTTTATTTATATCTTCAATAACACAAGCGACAACAGGAATTACCTTTTCCTAATGGATAAATGGATACACATTATATTGTTGGATAATAAATAAGAATACAGCAGATATGGGCAATTGCTGTGGTATAAAATGAATAAACAACTTGTTCTTATGGGGTTTGCAGTAATTGAGATGAAGAACTCCGAATACTACATCACTGATCATTTGTTATAGTCTCAGGCCTGGTTTTGTACTTACATTTCTCAGTGTTTTAAGCACATAGACACACAGTCATACACACTGCTTTGCATTTCCATCCCTCTCTCTCTCTTGGCTTCGATCTCTTTGTATTTTCCATCTTTGCTTCTCACTGCCACAGAGAACACTCATTAGTAAAACTACCCACAGGTGTGTGATCCATACCACTCATTTCCTCCAGCTCCCTCTTTGACCACACCCCCTCTGCAACAAATTTAGACTGTGGTGGAAGAAGTAAACAAACCATGTACTCGAGTAAAAGTGAGATCCGCTCTGTAAAATATGACTCCACTAAAAGTAAAAGTGCTCCCTTTTAAAACTTTACTTGAGTAAAAGTACAAAAGTATTTGCCTTCAAATGTACTTAAGTATCCAAAGTAGTCTGATTTCTTACGGCTATAATGTTCCTATTATCATTTTTGTCACAAGACTCTTTGCCTAATCATCTCAGTTTATGTGAAAAGACTCTAATGTTACTCTCAGCACACCAATCTATTAATAGAATGATGATAATGAGTCAAACACTGATATCTATTACAATTATCATGAGCCCAATACCTTCTTTTCAACTTTATCGCAAATGTTCAATGCACAAATAAGGCCATGGGCAAGAGTCAGACGTTTCTTTCTAAATATTCTGCTTGCTGTTAAACCAACGCTGAACTGTATGTTTGTGCTACCACCAAAATAGATACCACATATTAAACCTTTATAAATAATGCTAGATGATATTGGCAAAATCTGTTTGAATGCTGAGTAAAGTTGCTCTAAGCAAAATTTATCAAAGATGCTTTGACATACTTTCCCCTCTAAAACTACCAGTTAAGTTTTTATCCACTCATGAATTAAAAGAAAAGACTGATTTTGGAAAATGTAGCTGAGTAAAAAGCACGATATTTGACTGTAAAATTTTGTGAAGTTAAAGTCTCTCCAAATGGAAATACTTCTGTAAAGGACATGCGCTTGAAAAGGCTACATAAGTAGAGTAACCAATTACTTTGTTACTGTCCACCACTGTAATTAGACAGTGTGCTATTAAATAGAGAATAGTTAGATACTCTGTTCTATACGTTTCATGGTTTATTAAATACCACATACATTTTGTTACTGTTTCCATGGATTTCTGTTCAGAACCCACAATTTACCCAAAAAATCCTAAAAGTTTGGTGGTGTTTTTTTGGAACGCTACAACAACCTTACATCGTTGCATTGCTTGTGATTAGTGTTAGTATTTTTTTTAATTACTGTTTGTGATAACGAGACCATAAGAGTCAAACATTTTCATCCATAAATACAAATACATATACATTTTGGCAGGAAATGCAACCACTTCCCTCATTACAGAAAGATAACAGTTCAAGTTAAAGTAAAGGTTAACTGATACATTTTTTTTGTGTGTATGTGTGTGTATATGCAAGCCTTTGTGTAGGAGGCCTGTGTGGTGTTGCAGGGCTGACCTGTACTACACTAATTGGTGAATATGAACTGCAGAAGCTTGTATGCCCTACAGATACACACATCATCAGTGGGAGAAAGTAACATTTCATACCACAAGCACACAAAATTTAACAATGAGCTGGACTGGTTATCCTTTAAAACCTAAATTTTCATTAAAAAATATAAAGTTTTCAAACATACCCCAAAGTCTTTGTGTTTTTGAGACACATACATGTTCCTTTTGTTGGCATACGGACAGTTAGTTTCTTTAAACATTCAGCTGAAATATTTTGCCATGCCTCTGTAGAACTTGCTGAAGATGATCTTGACTAGTTGGAGATTTCTTTCTGACCTTGTGATCCAGTTCATCCAAAACAGCAATATGATTTATTTGCAGTAACTGGGTAGGATATTCCATGATAGCTAACACTCCAGCAGAAGATTTACTCTTTAAATAACACTTACAAAGCTTGGACATATGCTTCAAGTCATTGTCTTGTTGTATGGTGAAGTCGGTTAATTGCTCTCACTTGTCCAATTCTTGTGTGTTTTTTCCATTTCTCTAGTTTGCCACATATAAACAAAAGACACATGGATGTGTCTCAAAAAAACATAAAAATAGTTTTCGCAAAGATGATTTTGACAGGCATCAGAGTTTTAATCTACTAGCCTTCCAGCCAATCAGAATTAACCATTCAGACAAACTATTGTATAAATACATTAATGGAAGGAGTCTCTGGGTTTTAGCACGTTATAATGGACAGTCTGAGTCTTTTATGCTTTTCGGGTTTCTATGTATCATGACATGATGCATTTTCATTTTTGTCTTATTACCATCTAGATAGAGAAACAACAAATGTTATATGCCATCTTGCAAATAAAGGACACAGAAAAATCTAATTATTGGCAAATTGCGTTGTTGATGTTAGAGGAATAAAACCTTCCAGGACAGCCCCGTTATGTGGTTTCCCTTACATAATCTTGCTTAATTTTCTATTGTGTCTTTCTAATTCTCGCTATTATCAAGAGACCTTACTCCCCCTTCCCCCTGTTCTACAATACATGCCCCCCCCCCCCCCCACACACACACACAATTTTTTATTTTTGTCTCTGATTTCATTTAAAACCTTTACCTTAATATCTTCCGGCTCACCTCCTCTTCACTTATTGGTCTCACTGGGATCCCTGAGGTTTGATGCAGCGTTTACCCCAAACTGTTTTATTTGACATACAAAACTCTCCATGGCTCTCTAGAGGCTCTTTGCCTTTGTGCCTCTGCAGTCTGGTGGCAAGAAAGGCAATATTAATGTAATGATAGTATACTATAATGAGCTGGATCCACCTTGTTTCTGCAGTAACTGAGACATTAAGTGTTCAAAGTAAAGTCTGGAATCATCCTAGTGGTCTAAGAAAAAACTCTGAGGGTAAAGTCTGTATCACATGTTTCACATACAAAATGGGGTGCAGTCAGCATTTCAATTCATCCCAAAGTTATACAAAAGATTGAAGTCCGAGCTCTGTAGTAAGCCACTCAAAATCTTCCACTCCAACCTATGTAAACAATATCTTCATGGAGCTGGCTTTGTGCACAGGGGTTTGTCATGCTATATATAAAAAAATTTAGAATGTAAAAGTGACACCCTCAGTGTGGGAAGGAGTGTGGGGGAAAATTATATTTGGTTCGGCAAGCCCCTCTGTAAATACATATAACATTCAGCCACTCCTGAGAGATCCATAAAGTTACTAAGGAACTAAAGAACTGTAAAGATGGATTTAGACTGTAATTATGATTACTGCTATGATAGAACTGTTATAAATGGATAACTATACAGTATGTATGTAGATGAGGATGGGTTCCCTTTATAGACAAAATGGGTTCCCATACTCCTTCACAGTGTTGTGCTAGTTACTAAGAAATCGTAACTAGTTACAGTTACTAGTTACTTCATTCAAAAAGTAACTCAATTACTTACACTAAAGAGTAATGCATTACTGTTAAAAGTACTGTTCCCATTAATGCCCTTTTATGCGTTATGGTCTATACAAACACAAAACTGACTTAAACACAAAGTAATTTTTAAACACTATTTTAATTAAGTCAGACCAGCACACACTGAATATATCACAAGGATTTCTGAAATAAATAACAAAACAAGCTGAATAATATATTCACAATCAAAAACTAAAGTGGCTTCTGCATCATAAAAGCTGTTGTGTTGAGCTCTTAAAAATGTTCCTTTCACAGCTTAAGTATGAAAACTATCAACAATGTAGAACAGAACACCGGGTTAGCTTCTAGCTTCGTCGAGGCATGGAGTTTCTGGAGGAGCTTCGACAGATTGGAGTTGCTGTTTATCGCAGTAGATACGACCGTCGAACCAGAAAGATACAGCTTACATTTGACTAAAAAGTTTTTGTCTTTATGCTCAACTAAAATGAAATAATAAGCATATTTCCACTTTGAGAAACTCGTCTTGCTCTCGCCTCGACTCGCCATTACTGCTGCACAGACCTGAATAAACGGAAACACGCCCACAGTGCGTCTTCTTCGTGTTTACAGTGGTTCATCCACCAATCCTACAATGGGTCGCTGCTGTAAACAGGTTAGACTGTAGGCTGCACTTCAGCCGAAATTAATTCATTAAAAAATGTAACGGGTAACGCACCATACGGTAACAGTAACGGAGTTACTTTATTTAAAAAGTAATGTGTTACAGTATTAGTTACTGTCAAAAGTAACTGCGTTACAGTAACTTACTGGTAACGCATTATTGCCCAACACTGCTCCTTAAGCTTTTTTTTTTTATTTATGTAAGTAATATTTAGACTGAACCAGAAATTCATATCTTATTTATGAACCTTTTACATTAAACATTTACTTCTGTAATATTTTACAAATTTGAAAACTTTTTCAATTTATTTCATGTTAATGTGAACTGTTGTTAAGGCTCTGAGTAATTGATGTGAAGGTTGGGGGTTCAAGCTCTGGTATTGCCAAACTGCCACTTTTAGAGGCCTTGAGCAAGGCCCTTAACTCGTAGTGCTCCAGGAGGGCTGTATTATGGCTGACCCCAGCACCTTAACATCACCTGGATATGCAGATTTCCCTGTGCTGTAAAGTACATGTGATGAGTATAAAGTACATTTCTTTCTTTTATTTTCAGCAGGTCTAAACACTTTGTAAAGACCGTATTGTCTGGAATGCAGGACCAGTGTGATGAATTTAAAATTAATAATATGCCTGACATCACAATGTTTTCTTTAGTCTACAGGCTCTCCTACAGCAGAGGTCCTATTGCATGAATATCCAAATTCTAAATGAGTGTGACTTGAAACACAGAAGCTGCATGGGATGTTAATAGCAAAGGCTGATTATACGATTTCATTCAGTTACTCAGTGTTGATGCAGTAAAGGCCTTGTTTTATTTATGGCTCAGATATGTTTTTAGCTATTGGACCAATCTAAGTGGAGTGCTTTTTTTTTATGGTGGTAGACTTTATCTGTAATGCAGGGGGTACACATAGGCACACATTAGAAACAGTAATAGGGTCTGTTTAACAGAATATTTTGCATTATGTGCTGCAACAGTCAACATTAGTTTAGGGCTCTTAATCTCACCAGGGAACTTTTTTTTAGAGACACAGAGAAATGAAATAAGCCAAATGATAATGTGACCTAACAAACATGTGTTGTATTTAGGGGCTTTAGTGTTGTTTTTAAATTATTTTTAAATGACTACCTGATATGATGTCTTGAATATGGTCAGAAACTACATTTCCCATTAGCCACTGCACCTCATGGGACCTTGTCACATGTTTGCACACCTAAATCACATTCACACTAATTAGCATAGCAATTAACACTTGTATTAAGTCTCACCATTTGTTGCACCTCTCTTTTCTTGTTTGGATTTTGTTCATGATAGTTGTACCTTTTGTTGTTTCATTGCTTGGTGTTTGATGTCATGTTTATTGTGTGTGTTTTTTTCATGTGCACTTTATTGTTGTAGATGCATCTGCTTATAATCAATATAACCAGTGGCAGTTCTAGCTTGGATGTTGCTCTGGGCAAACCACAACATGATCGTTGTTTTTTTTTTCTGAATTAGGCTCCTAATGGCTTGGACCTTTTTGTGGCATCCACAATTTTAATTTGGATTCTGCTATCCTTACTGGCATGATGTCACTCTAGATCTTGTCAATTCTCCCACTGGAAACCCTGAAGGCTGAGGTGACGTCAACCAACCCTCGCCCTTCCTTGTGTATAAGTGAGGGTACAATTTCTGTGCAATGGGCGGACACTCTGACCAGGTTCATTGACCTGACACATTGATATTATAATTGAGGAACCAGTGCAATTGTTTTTTTTTTTTAACGTGGATGCCTCCAGAAAAATGCCAGCCTGGCCCGCTGCCCATGTCACCAATGCATAAATCTGCACTGAGCATAAATACATTATTGGTAAAAAAAAATAAATAATAATTATTATATATATATATATATATATATATATATATATATATATATATATATATATATATATGCGCGCACACACAATGTAATTATAAAATCGTCTAAAATGTGAATCAGGTCGTAAACAGACAACAGGTCAGGATTCAAAAAGTAAAAAATGTTGTATAAAAACAGGTCAGAATGGTTCAGGGCACACTATCATCAACTAAGTGTATGCTTTGCAAAGTTCTGAATGGAATGAAGTCTCTTTATACTGTATGATTTTGTATGTTTGGGATCAGATTGTTACCGCACACCTCAACAAATGGAACTGTAATGAATGAAAATTTGGTGCCACCCTTATGAGAATGAGGTTCCCTTTTAAATCTGGTTCCTCTTAAGGTTTTCTTCCTCATGGCATCTCCGGAAGTGTTTCCTTGCCACAGTCGCTGCTGGCCCACTCATTAGGGACAAACCTTATAATGAATAAACTTATTGGAAATAAACTTAAACCTTCTTAATACAACCTTATAAACATGTTATCTCTGTAAAGCCGGTTTTGTTAAAAGCGCTATACTAATTTAACTTCGAGTGTACTGCATGGCAGCCAAGTTTAAAAGTTTGGCCACAGTATTTGTTGGGAAATGGAGTCAGAATTTTACTTGAAACTGACACAGCTGTCTGACCATTTATTGTACTAACATTTTTGATGGACATCCAAAGTTTGATTGTTGTGACTTATTTGTGTGCACATTGCTACCTTGAGTTTTTTTGCTCATGATTCATGCTAGATGCCAGATGAACTGCTCAGGATATTCAGAGGTCCTCAGTCGATGATATAATATCGATTTAACTGCCAGGATATCTTGAAGTCTTTATTGTGAAGTCAGGGGGCACACTTCATACCTCTGTGTTGGTTGGATATCATTTTAATGCTTTAATTGGATCGTAATCTTGAACTGGCTAATTTATCTGCAACGATTTAGAAGTGAGTTTGTCAGGTTGCAGAAATAATATAACTTTTTGTATATTGATCTTGTATTAAGATTCAGCACTGAAATTACCTGGAAAAGAGTTTCGAGTTCGGTTTGAATAGTTTTCCTTATAGCAGACTCTCTGTAACCTGGAATGTCATACTGCCTTCTAACAGGGCATCAATCTTGGTGGTCTTGTGTAAGGTTCTTGGTTATTAGCAAAAAAATTATATAAGGCCCAGCGTGTATAAAAACAATGTGCTTATGTGCATGTTTCATGGATTCATGTTGTGTAATAGCAAAGGCCTAGTTGTTGCATTTACATATATCTTTTCTTTACATATTCTAGTGTGTTCACAAGCTGGGTTCATAGAAGATACAGTGCTCCTTGAGCAGATCGAGTTAAGGGTCCAGCTTAAAACCCTAACAGTGGCAGGTTGGTAGTGCAGGGGCTTTATGGAAATCAGGATATAGATTTGGATCCCTAATAAGTATTTCAGATGTTATTAGTGGTGGGTCAGCAAGGCCTTCTCTGCTGGCCTAAACACTCAGAGGCACTGGCCTACATTTACAAACTAAATTCTAACATTTGTTTCATTAAATTGTATTAATTTATTCCCAACAGTTTATTCTTTTCATTTCGTAGTGTTTCTCTTGGCTGCACTGCTTCCAGTACGTGTATGTGGATGTACGATTTTTTTTTTTTTCTAACCAGATTTCAGCCTCTATATCGTCAGCATTTTTCCATCCTCTTTTTGGTTGGTCAGAGGGAAACTGTTACAGCCAAGTTCGACTAGCAAAACACGTCTGTAGCACTCTGCGCACATCTGAGTTAGACTTTTTTACACCCCAATGGCTGCTGGAGTAAGAGAATTTGATTTAGTCTTGGACACTCTTAAAAATCCATTTTTAAGGCGGACACTTTTTAAAGCTACGGTAATGCAGACATGCCGTGTAATCCATTACATGCTGTGTGTGTGTGTGTGTGTGTGTGTGTGTGTGTGTGTGTGTGTGTGTGTGTGTGTGTGTGTGATTTTAACAGTCAGCATCCCAAACAGTAAGTGGTAACAGCAACAATAAAGTTTGAACAAACATGTACTCAATTCCTATCATATTTCAAATTAACTCCAGGCCAGTTAAAGGCCAAAAATATTCAGGTCTAGATTAAAATTATTTGGGGCTCGAGCCCTAGTGACACCAATGCCTCAGTTTTAATGCTTAATGATTATTGGTCATTTTACAGAACAGCTTACATTCTGTACAGTGGGAGCATTGATTGACACATTAATTCAGAGCCAGTTTGACTAAGAGCAAGAATCAAATGTACACTCAACAAAACCCTGCAGCATTCAGTCTTACATAATATTGTGCATGCGCTTGTCCAGCATACGCTCTTGTAATGAGTCAGTAAGTCAATCCTCTCCTGCACATCCATATGTGTGTGTGTATATATGTATATATGTATGTATGTATGTATGTATGTATGTATGTATGTATGTATGTATTTATACATGTGTGTGTGTAATCTGGTTGTTTAGAAGCAGATGAAAAATAATGACGATTTGAGATTAGTCAGCAGGAAAGTCTAGGACTGATGATCCATGCAATGTTCCAGCAGGACAATGCTCGTGTACACAAAGCCAGATCCATGGGTGGGATTGGAAGATATTAATTGGCCTGATATAGAGCTCTGACCTCAACCCTACTGAACACCTTTGGTCAGGTGACCCCTTTTACGGTCCGGTGTCCACAAACATTTGCCCATATAGTGCATAGTGTCTTTGTATAATTTTATAACGAGGAGCTTATGGATACAGTATTTTTTTTCTTGCTTGTGATGGCTTGTGGTTTGCAATTGGTAAATAGAGGCAGTTTTTTGGACAAGAAAACTTTGCTTTTATTATTTATTAACATGAAACCCAATACAGCCTCTATTATTAGTGGATAATTATGACTTTTATAGCTGCATTGAAATGGCCTGGGTGAGTTTTTCTTTTTTTTTGTAGATAGAGAACAGTAAGACACTGATCATTTTCTTTTATTTGCAATTAGCAAGCTACATCTCCAGTTAACTTTTTTTTTTCCCTTTTGCAACCACAAATCTGAAGTTTAACATAACAATAATAATAATAATAATAATAATAATAATAATAATAATAAGGCTGAAAATGTGTTATTTCAAAGAAACATAACAGGCTGTAACACTGAGCTTGCTTTAAAGATTCTTGGCCAGTTAATTGATTTTTCTATAAACAGCTGGGAAGAAAAGCAGTTTCCTTACTCAAACTGAGGTCCAGTCATTCATTTGGTTATGTGATCAATAATGGCGTGAAGTTTGTATCTTTATGTAGATTAATTTTTTTTTTTTAATATACGATCATCTTTTAATATTCCCATTGTGCCACGTGCACATTTAGATAGCACATCAAGCATGTTGACACATTTATTGATCTAAGAGCGGTAATTGGATAATTAGACAGTAAAGCAGTGTGTGTGTACACGTAGTCTAGCAGTGGTGGACAGTAATAAAGTAAATGTAATTCATTACTGTACTTAAGTAGCTTTTCTGTTTATCTGTACATTACTGCATTATTTTTTTTTATGAGGGGACAAAAACTCATGATAATTGATATCCATAATATCATAGTAAATAAATAGATAATCAGTGTTTGATTCATTATCATTCTTTTAATAGATTGTTGCACTGAGAGTGACAGTCTTTTTTGTACATAAACTGAATTAATTCAGTAGGAGTCTTGTGATGAAAATAATAATAAAACATTATAGTTGTAATAGATCATAGTACTTTGGATACTTAAGTACATTTGAAGGCAAATACTCTTGCACTTTTACTCAAGTGAAAGTTTAAAGGAAGCACTTTTACATTTACTGGAGTCATATTTTACAGAGTGGATCCCCACTTTTACTCAAGTACATGGTTTGTGTACTTTGTCCACCACTGGAGTCTAGTTGTGGATATTGGCAAAGTCTGGTTTGTGTACTTTGTCCACCACTGTAGTCTAGTTGTGGATATTGGCAAAGTCTGGTTTGTGTACTTTGTCCACCACTGGAGTCTAGTTGTGGATATTGGCAAAGTCAGGTTCCTTATGTACACCCTTATACATTTTATAAGGTATTTCAGTAATCAGAGGACAGAAATTGACAAATACATGCAGACAAGGGTAGAATGAGTCACAAATGACTCTTTCATTTAATGTGACACAGAAGAACGAGTCGCCTCAAAGAGTGATTAGTTCTTTTTTTTAATGGACGCACATGAGCAAAGCATCGCAAACTCTCCATAGGTTCTGTACAGGAAACAAAATTAAGTAGTTCATCAAAAAAAGTTCATTTTGATAAATGAGATTCAAAGAACCAAGTCACTAAAATGATCTGACGTTATTCAGTGCATTACACAGGAAACAGTATTGAGTAGGTAATCTCATAAATCCTCGATATAAACTAAATGAGAGAAAAAACAAACAAACTGATTTTGATGAATGAAATTCAAAAACCAATGACACTAAAATGATCTGATCTTCCCTTCACTAATTGATTTTGTGCTTTTTGAACATCCCAGTCCACATTTACATTTACATTTAGGACATTTGTCAGAGTCCTTATGCAGAGCACTTACAATTATCTCATTCATACAACTGAGCAATTCATGGTTAATTAGGCAAAGTAGTAAAGCAATCTTTTAAAAAGGTATCTTTATTTAATAAATACATTTAGAGTTTAATGTCAAACAGTCAGAGCCATTAGTATTCAATGGACAAATATAATGGAGAGGAAGATGATGGCAACCCTGTTGCAGAATAAATAAGCCATGGTGGCTAAAGCTGGTGTGCAAAATGTAATGGGTAACGGTTATTGTCACTAAAAATATAATGGAGTAAAAAGTACATACAGAATATTGAATCATAAATGTAGTTGAGTAGAGAGAAAAAAGTCGGCTATATCTTTGATACTCTAGAAAGTATCCAAAAAATTACTTAAATACAGCAACGTACACATTTACGTTACACGACTGATCAGTACATGACACAAAGGCCATAGCATGAAGCAATCGTAGCTGCATTTTATTGTATTTATTACGTATCTTTTTAAAGTATCACTGTTGGTTTGCTGACTGGGGCTGAATGTATGTACAGTTAAGACCTAATAAAAATACAATGTTGTGTTTATAGGTCAGGTAACTGATAAATGTTGTATAAATGTTTCTCATTGAATACATTTTGAATCTATGTCCTAAATAAATTCATCCTGTGTACTATAATTGATTTGCAAGAAAAACCTCCACTAGGGAGCAAAAAGAGCAATAAATTCAGCTATTGTTAGAAATGTTCTTCTATTTGTTCAAGTGAATCAAATTCTTTTCAAAAGAAAAAAAAATCGAACAGCAGTAAAGATAGTTATGTAATTCAATTCATTTTTATTTGTATCGCACTTTTAACAATAGACAATGTTTTAAAGTAGCTTTACTGAGATAAAGCAGGTAAATTATGTATATTTCCTATCATTTTAGTTTGTTCCATTTATGTGTGACTGTGGCAAGAAAAACTCCCGGTTATGGCATAAACAAGAAGCCATAAGAGGATCCATCCTCATCTGGGTGGAGCTGAAAGTCCATTCTATGTAACCACAATCTTTTTTAGTTTTACATGTTGACCACATTTTAGAGGAGTGGTCAGAAACACACCTGGTCTATGGAAAATTATGACCTGTCAACTCCCGTTCTCCCCCAAACCCAAGATCCATTGTGTTTAAAACATGTACTGTTGGACCACATTTATCAAAATCCCATAATCCAACTCACTGTTGCCTGTAGGAACATGGGTTCTCTTGAGATTTCTTCCTTCTTCTCTCTCACTAGCCAGTCACCTCCTGCTTCCTCATTAGGGATCTACATTTCCATCTATATTTCACCAAAGCTGATTTGTGACAAGGTCTTTTACACAAATTATTATTATTTTTTTTTAATGTAATTCAGATTAATGACCATATTCATTTTCTTAAGTACTAGAATTTGGGCCTAAATTTTATTAAAAATTTTTTTTTATTTATTATCATCAATATTAGATTTATTCTATGTATTATTTATAAGGTGGTTTACATGGTTAGTGCATTGCAACAGGTTTCCACAATGAGCTGTTCACTGAAGAATGATATTTTATTCATTTATTTATTTATTTGCCATGTAGAACATAGATGTTTGGTTCCAGCTTGCTAATTTATGTCAATCCTTTGGGCTTCTTTCTTTAGCAGCGTACATAAGAAGCTTCCCTAATTACTTAAAGTGTAAAAGTTGCCATGGATACACACTAACAGTCTTCGGGTGTTTTATTCCAAGCCTTGTGTAGGTTGCATATAAAAATAAATAAATAAATAAATAAATATATATATAAATAAAAAACATCTCGAGAGCATTTATTTATTTATTTATTATAATCTTTTTTTTTTTTTTAAACAAACAGTATAAGTCACTTAAGTAAATGTTCATGTTTTTAATTATGTGAGAGGATTTTTGAGAGTGCAGGTTCTTTTGAAATCCAAAATCAAGTTGGTCTTGTCTGGGAGAGGCATTTAAGACCCTGGTTGTTTCTGTATGTGGGTGGTGTAAAGGTTGAAAGCGAGCAGCAAGTGGGTGAAAGGTTTAATCCTGATTTATGCAGCTGTAGTGGAGAAATCAGGAGGTATTGAAAAAAAGAAGACTTTCAGTTGATTTCAGGTGCGTTTGGTTGTTTTGGGTTTTTAGGATTGATCAGGTGAGTATGTTTAGTTTTGCAACCCAATTGACATGCATTGAACTGGTTTGTACTCAATTCTCACATTTAAATGGATTGAATTTTGAACAATTTTCAACACAATTTTTACAATAGACATTGTCCCAAAGCAGCTTTACAGAGACAAATAGGTTAATCCATAATGATTGAGCCAGTGCCAACAATGGCAAGGAAACCCTCCTTGAGATGGTAAGAGGAAGAAACCCTGATCAGAACCAGACTCAGATAGGAACCTTTTCTTATGTGTCATGGGGGTTCTTGAAGCAAAAAAATCTGGATAATCTACAGGCATGGTAAAATTTGTGAGATTATATTTCATTCCTCGCTCAACATGTTTTTGGCGAGAAAAAAGGACAATAATGTTGACTTTGATTTGACAATTAAGTGAAGTCCTTTATTAATTTTCCTGGCTAACTAGCTTAGCATATGCTGTTGCATTAGGTTTGATAGCATGACCAAGCGAAACATCATAGCATCCACTTGTTTGTGTGATGGATTGAAATATGTATTCAGTTTCATAAATCTGTGAAGCAGTAAAGATATGTTACCAATGTTGTGAATGTTTACAACTGTTTATAAAAGTTGTAAAGTAATTTGTTTGTGATTTTAGTTCATCTGTGTTCGATTAGTTTGGTGCAATCAGATCGATTGCTTTTCCCTGCTTGATCATTAGAGGGAGAACTCGCGGGTTTCTTCATTCTACATAAAGTTTGCAGTGAGGAAACATCCGCGTGTTCATGCTTTTTCACCTTCCTCTTTTCAGGTATTAGTTTGAATGAGAAAAATGAAATAATGTTTTGATGTGATGATAATATAAGGGTTAAGAGTGTGTAAATGTTAGAATTAGACCGATTGTGTTTTGTTAAAGATGTGTAAATGTGTGCATGTAGAGGCACGAGCTCCGGTGTGAGATGGCGCAAGGTCCACAAAATGGCGCGAAGCTATATCTATTCAGAGAGAGTTTAACTTTTTGCATTGTATTAAATGTTTAATCCTGTTAATTTAGTGTTGATTGGTAGATTTGCTAAAAAAGGTGAATATATTGGGGATAATTAAAGAGATTGATGTATTTTCAGGTGCAAGTTCTAAAAAGCTGTATTAATTTATTTATGTATTATTGATTATAAATAACTGATTATTACATATAAATAACTAAAAAGGGTATATAATTATCAAGTATGGTAAAAATGTGTCAATTGAAAAGAGAAGACCATTTATGTTTGGCAAAGTGTATTCTCTGTTATTGTCAATTGTCATGAAAAGATGATTCTACATAAAGTTTGCAGTGAGGAAACATCCGCGTGTTCATGCTTTTTCATCTCCCTCTTTTCAGAGGTATAACATTTGCTGTGCTAATTTATCAGGTTTATATATATACAGTGGTACCTTGACATACGAGCAGAGGTGGGAGTAAGTCACCAAATGAAAGTCTCAAGTCAAGTCCAAGTCTTAACATTGCAAGTCAAAGTCAAGTCAAGTCATTCTGTTGTAAGGGTCAAGTCAAGTCAAGTCATACTCTTTGTCAAGTCAAGTCAAGTCAAGTCGCAACTTAGTCATCAAGTCATACCAAGTCGCACACAGATTTGTTTGACACATTTTTTAACTCGGGGACTTTTATTACTTATTTAGACACAGAGGGCTGATGATGGGTAACAAAAATAAATAAATTAACTTGTGTGTAATAAAATATCGTTAAGAAGCACTTTAAATGCTCTAAAATAAAAATAAATTAAATGAACAAGTAAACAAGAATTAATTGTAAGTTTTTTAGACAGTAGAATGTGCTGATGTTCCCTTCTCAGGAGCAGTCAGAACTACAGTTGTTAAACTGGATCATTTCTATCTATGAATACCCTGATGTATCTGTGTAAACATGGAGTGAACAGTCACATGTCCCCATCTCAACATATAGTAATAATAATACCTATAATTGTAAAGTATACTCTGTCATCTCATCAGACACCAAACAATGGGTTGCATACTCAAAGTAGAATATCAATATCAGAGAAAAAAAAAATCTTACTGTACAAGTGAGGCAGTGGTTTTTAAAAGGTGATGAACCCAACATTGTTTGCTCTGTTAAGAGTTATCCACAAACTATTATGATCATGTTACTCTAGGGCTTTTCATAAATTTTCTAATATCTTTAATAATGTAAAAAAAATAAAACTATCAGGTCATGCCCCAGTATTTATGGAGAAATTTACCATACATCAAACCAGATTTATGTATTTGGCCATAACAACTTTAACCCTTGACCACTTCAATGTTAAACTGTGATGTTTGGACAGTTTAAAATAATGCCAATGTGAAGGCAAATTACAGTGAATTGCATTTGCAAAAAATCAAACTGGCCATGTACGCGTAATCTCTAAACCCGAACTTTATTATCCTCGGGGGTGGGGCTGGTGTTGTTGCGGTGTACATGTTGTCTTGTCCGCGGAGGGATCTGCTGTTTTGGCAGGCGGCAAGCGGCTTCCGGATAGCGTCTAGCGGTTTACGCATGCGGAAGAGTGGATTGGGTTCGCCGACTTATTGGAAAATATATAGTCCATTCTTAAATATATAAAAAAAATCACTATTTGAAAAAAAATATTTTCCACAAGTCATTTCAAGTAAATAGGCACAAGTCCGAGTCAAGTCTAAAGTCACAAGGAGCAAGTCTAAAGTCAAGTCGAGTCTTTTCAGAGATCTAGTCAAGTAAGTCTCAAGTCCAGAAAAATGTGACTCGAGTCTGACTCGAGTCAAGTCATATGACTCGAGTCTCCCACCTCTGCATACGAGTGCCCTAACATACGAGTTTTTTGAGATACGAGCGTACCACTGTATGTATATATATATATATATATATATATATATATATATATATATATATATATATATATATATATAGCTGCCAATGTAAACCGAGCACCACTGACATTAGCAAGAAAAAGTTGTTTCTGAAATATTTTAGCAGCATGGAAATAAAGGAACCAAGGTAATAGTGGGCTACTTAGTGGGTGTAAAGTCTAGATCACAACACTTTCCAATAGTGCTGATAGATGTATAGGCACAGTACTATATGGTGTGTGTGTGTGTTTTTGCATCTCTGTCTGTCTTTCTCGATCTCGCTTCATTAATTGCTTTCCCAAGAATAGCTGCTGCACCATCTTTGCTTGTGATCATAATTAGCCAGCGTATTTTGCTGATAGATTCTAATGCATTATTAAAGCATTTCATAATGAGATCTCACCCAATCTCACATAAAGCTCCACAACGACACTGCTTTACATGTATAGGACAGAAAGAGCCAAATTATTACCAAAGCTAAATCAACAACATGTCCGTTAGATCCCATTGCAACTAAACTATTGAAAGAAGTGTTACATACAGCTGGTGAGCCTCTTCTGAATATTATTAACTACTCATTATCATTAGGTCATGTTCCTAAACCCCTCAAGTTAGCAGTTATTAAGAAACCTAATTTGGATCCAAACACGCTATCGAATTACAGACCCATTTCAAATCTCCCATTTATGTCTAAGATTTTAGAAAATATTGTCTCTGTTCCTACTTACAAGAGAACAATATCTTTGAAGAGTTTTAGTCAGGTTTTAGGCCACATCATAGCACAGAAACTGCTCTAGTTAAAATCACTAATGAGCTGTTTTTAGCGTCAGATCAAGGCTACATCTCTCTGTTAGTTTTACTAGATCTTAGTGCTGCATTCCACAATATAGATAATGATCTCCTAGATCGCTTACAAAATTACATCGGCATTCAGGGACAGGCATTAAACTCGTTTAAATCCTACCTGTCTGATCTTTACCATTTTGTAGACTTAAATGAAGAGCTAGCTAGGTTATTGCAAGTAAATTATGGCATGCCACAAGGTTCAGTTCTAGGACCCCTGCTTTTCACAATATATATGCTTCCCTTAGGAAATATTATTAGAAAACATGGGATTAGCTATCACTGTTACGCTGATGATACCCAGCTACATATCTTATCAAAACCAGACGACACAGCTCAATTGTCTCGGATTACTGAGTGTTAAACAATTAGGAGACTGGATGACTCATAACTTTCTATTATTAAATTCTGATAAGACGGAGATTTTGCCTATCGGCCCAAAAACCAGTATACAGAAGCTCTAGCATTTCAACCTGCATTTAGACAGATGTTCTGTAACTACTAGTTCAACAGTAAAAGACCTGGGAGTTATTTTAGACAGCAACTTGTCTTTTAAAAATCATATTAACCAAGTTACAAAAACAGCCTTCTTCCACCTTAGAAATATTGTTAAGCTAAGAAACATGTTATCTATATCTGATGCAGAGAAGCTTGTCCATGCATTCATGACCTCCAGACTGGACTATTGTAATGTAATACTAGGTGGATGTCCTGCATCATTAATAAACAAGCTTCAGTTAGTCCAGAATGCAGCAGCCAGAGTTCAAGAAAATATGACCATATAACCCCAATCTTATCATCCCTACACTGGCTACCTGTTAAGTTTCGAATCGACTACAAACTACTGCGGCTTACCTACAAAACACTAAATGGTTTAGCTCTCAATCATCTATCCGGTCTTCTAACACGCTGCAATCCGTCACGCTCCCTGGGATCTTAAAACTCCAGACTTCTAGTAGTTCCTAGAATAGCAAAGTCCACTAAAGGTGGTAGAGCATTTTCACATGTAGCTCCTAAACTTTGGAACAGTCTTCCTGACAGTGTTCGGGGCTCAGACACACTCTCCCAGTTTAAGTGCAGATTAAAAACATATCTTTTTAGCAAAGCCTACACATAACATACATCACATCATAACTTTGTGCTCCAGTACATCTGATCAAATGTACATTAACAACTTGTGCTGTTAATATCATGAACAGCAGCTACGCTAATTCCTCTCCACTGCTTCTCTTTCTCTCCCCATCCTGAGGCATCCTGAGGTTGCTCCAGCCCCAGTCACGTCCCAACCTTATGAAGATTGTGGACCTTTAAAAAAGTAGATGCCGACCCTGAAAACATCCCGAACTATCTAGAGACGTACCAGTGCCAATTGGATCCCACTTCATGTGGAGTTTGGACACTGGACCTCCTTGAGTGTTTTAAGGCTCTGGCATGGAGAAGCTGGTGTTGGATCTGTGATGATCGCAAAGGTTGAGCTATTTTATGATTTGCTCAGTTGCTCCTAGTTTTATAACCACAAATGACTGTAAAAGACTGTAGAAAGAACATTACTCATAATCTTACATTCCAGTGCTCATGTTAGTTCTCACTCTGCAGTGTTCTGTATTGTTTAAATATTTATAATCACACTCTTGATGTCACCCAAATAAGGGTGGGTTCCCCTTTTGAGTCTGGTTCCTCTCAAAGTTTCTTCCTCATAACATCTAAGGGAGTTTTTCCTTGCCACAGTCACCATTGCTGCTCATCAGGGATAAATGCACACCATTCACCTTCACTCTTAAAATTCTGTAAAGCTGTTTTGAGACAATGTCTTGTGAAAAGCGCTATAGAAATTAACTTGACTTGACTGAATGAGGTATTTAATAGGCAATGTGTTCTCTTTAGTGAAGTGAAGATTGGATAATTTTAGTGACAATAATAATTTAGGTTCTTTGAATCTCATTCTTCAAAATGAACAAATCTTTGTCATTTAGTTCATTTCGTTGCTTTAATCACCTTCATAGCATCTGTGGTAGTCACATAATAAAAGAAAGAACTACTTGGATTAAGAGTCAAGAAATAAACTACTCAATTCTGTTCCCTGTACAGAACCTACGGAGATTTTGTGCGTCATTTCATACGCGTCCAGAAGAAAATGAACAAATCACTCTTTGAGAAGACTCGTTCTTCTGAGTCACATTAAAGACTCATTCAGAATGAACTAATAGTTTATGAACAACAATCACTAGTTCTCTCCTGCTTTCTCCTCTTCCCTTTTCGCAGCATTTACCTACCGTTCCGAAATATGTCTATTGATTGAAAAGTTTCTTTACCTACCACTATTGTTACGGTTGACATCCAGACTTCTCTTTAAGTTCAAGAAAGTGTGATTTAAATTCATTTGCCGAACATGTAAGCCATTTTTCTTTCTGCTCTGTGATAACTATAGTGTGCCAGCGCTGCTGTATCCAACCTACACAGGTGTCAGGAGCACACAGGAGATTATGCTCGGTTAAATCTAAAAAAAAAAAAAAAAAAAAAAAAAAAAAAACTTAAATACCACTCTGCACTTGACAGCTCAACTAGCTTTGTCTCTCCTTGTTGCACAATGCCTCCTTTTGTACCCAAATGTCAGCCTATTTGTCTTTTTAAAGGTACATTCACCCACTGCTTTCTTTCCGACTCCTGCATACATTTCACTGTAAATAGAAATAAGTACAGGCTGTTGAATAAGGGAAGGTAGATGAATTGCAGAGCTTTCCATTTTTTCCCCCCAGGTGTCACTGTACTGGTACTATTATTTTAATACGGTTGGGGGTTGTAAGATAGGCGTGACAATTTTGTGCTGTTCCATGCATTGCTATGGATACGCATGGATGCAGTTGCTGGATATTTTAATATGAAGAATGGGTATTTTCATTCGATGGAGCAAAGAAAGAAAGAAAGGATGGACGGACGGACGAGGACCAGAGAGGGATAAGGGCTTTGCTTAGGGACCCAACAATGGCAGTTTTGCGATACTGGGGCTTAAACCCTCAAACGTTAAGCAAAGTTAAAAAAATTTAATATAACTGGTTGTTTGTTGAGCCTGTTCCCATTGTAACTCTTGCTCTTTCACATGTTGTACATTCTGACATGTTTTTTTGCTTACCATGGGTATAAAGACTGGCTATAAGTGTTACCTAAAGCCTTCCGGTCCACTTGAACGTGTCGGTCTTGTGAGTCTTCTCTGAACTCTCTTGTTAACCGTCATGCAAAACGAGGATCGGCGATGCAAGTACAGATGTTTTTAATTACGGTACAAATATCCGAAACAAAGACAAAATAACAGGAAGCATGAACAAGAGGAAACCAAAACCGAAGCACAGACAAGATACAGCGATAACCAAGAACCAGAACGGTGACCATGAAAGTGAGACAGAGAGTCGTCTGTGATGAGGCTCTATATGTGTCTCTATATACATTTTCCCTTCACTTGAACTAGGACACCTGAACCTGTTCCATGTCATTGCCACTGTGCACAAAACAATGAGTTTGAGTGGAAGATCTTAGGGGCTCTGACCTCAAACCAATTGTACACCTCTGGAATGAATTGAAATGCTGACTGCACCCCAGACCTCCTCACCTCACTTTCATCAGGATATAATTTTATTAACATTTTTGGTGGGTACATTATCTTTTCAGAAGTGTGCCATCTTTTATAGCAGCTATTGGGGACTATATGTGGAATAGGATGTTCGAAAATCACATATGAACATATGTTTAGATGTCCACAAATTTTTGTAAATTTACTGTAATTATATTAGGTTGCAGAATTATGATACTGTACATATTTTATACTGTTTGGGTCCAAATCCATGTGTTTCCATTTAGTTAATCTGGTCTTCATTGTGCATCACTAAACTGTAAGCTAGACTGACACTATTAGTCATGTTCAAAATTCATAAAATAAAAAGTAAAAGTTTGTTATGACAAACTTGAAAGTTTGTTCGACGAAGGCAGCCTGAAAGCATGAAAAGGTTTTATATGCTTGTGGTTAGTTTGAATAGTCAAGACAAAGAAAGACAGACAGTTACTTGTGGAACGATAGATGGCAGAATGATATAAGTAGAAAGTCAGATGGATTGAAAGAGTAATAAAGGTTGATTGATAGAAAAAAAATATCAATGGAGCATGTGTGCCACTTTATATTCTCTCAGTGTACGACTATGGAAGTTTGGATTTTTTTTGATCAATTGCTGCAGAAAAACCATTAAACAAAAAAAGACGCTTGGCTGTTCTGAGTTTGGTGAATGAAGGAAAGATTTTCAAACCATCCAAACTATTTAATGGTTTTTAAAAAAGGTAATCATGATAAATTCGTACAGTTGGAGCACTATACAAGACACAAGAGGCTAAAGGACTGTGGTAAGTTTTGCAGATGTTGCATTAAAGCTTATGGAGGATTAACCTACAGAATATTCTGGTTGTATAATAATAATAATGACAATAATAATAATGATAACACTAAGAGTATGTATAATTATAATTGGCTCGCAGTTACAGAGCATTTCCCATTTCTTTGTTTGTTGTCATAGCCATATGTGTATGGGTCCCCCCCCCCAAGTGATATCTCCACACCTTTCTCATCATTGGTCCGTTTTTTCACATGTCTCATTCACAACTGTTTTGTCCTCCTTGTTTGATTCATGCCTGTGTATAAATATATCTATACAGTGCCCTCCACAATTATTGGCACCCCTGTTTAAGATGTGGTCATGGACTTCTAAAAATTCTCCTTTTTTTTAAAACAACATAGAACCCAAATGCAAAAAAAGAGAAAAATCCAACCTTTCATTTAAGTACATTACTTTGGTGGTAAAAAAATCACACATTTAGAAAAAAAAAAAAAAACTTGAAATCATGTGTGCCACAATTATTGGCACCCCTGATGTTAATACTTTGTACAACCTCCTTTTGCCAACAAGACAGCACTTAATCTCCTCCTATAACATTTCACAAGATTGGAGAACACAGAGAGAGGGATTTTTGACCATTCATCTTTCTAGATCATCCAGTGTCCTGGGTCCTCTCTTATGCACTCTTCTCTTTAGCTCGCCCCACAGGTTTTTGATTGGGTTGAGGTCTGGGACTGAGATGGCCATGGGAGGACCTTGAGTTTGTGACTGCTGAACCACTTTTGTGTAGATTTTGCCACATGTTTTGGATCATTATCCTGCTGAAAGACCCAATGACGACCCATCTTCAGCTTTCTGGCAGAGGCCATCAGGTTTTTATTTAAAATATCCTGGTACTTCAAAGCGTTCATAATGCCATGCACCCTAACAAGGTTCCCAGGGCCTTTGGAAGAGAAACAGGCCCACAGCATCACAGATCCTCCACCATACTTCACGGTGGGCATGAGGTGCTTTTCGGCATACTCATTCGCCAGACCCACTTAGAGTGTTTGTTGTCAAAAAGCTCAATCTTAGTCTCATCTGACCAAAGCACACGATCCCAGTTGAAGTCCCAGTACCGCTTAGCAAACTCCAGACGTTTACGTTTGTGAGTGTTAGTGAGAAAAGGCTTTTTCCTTGCATGCCTCCCAAACAGCTTGTTGGCATGTAGAGAGCGTCTGATGGTTGTTTTGGAGACTCTGTGACCCCAAGATGCCACTCTTTGATGCAATTCTGTGACGGTGAGCTTGGGAAATTTTTTTACTTCTCTTACCATCCTCCTCACTGTGCGTTGTGGCAAGATAAACATGGGAGCTCTTTCAGCCTTGTTTGTCACTGTTCCAGTTGTTTTAAACTTCTTAATGATTCCTCTGACTGTAGATACCGGCAAGTTAAGGCGAGTGGCTATTTTCTTGTAGCCATTGCCTGACTTATGAAGGTCGACACACATCTGCCTTACTTGAATGGTGTGTTCTCTTGTCTTTGCCATGTTGACAAATGGGTAAGAGAATTAGGCCTCTGTGTCACGTCATATTTATAACCCAGGGAAACAGGAAATCATGAATTACTAATTAAAAGTCCCTAGATACCCTGACCAACCTTAGCAACTACAGAAAAATATATATAAAAAAAAAAAAATGAAATTTTTCAGAGGAATTGTTAGGGGTGCCAATAATTGTGGCACACATGATTTCAAGTTTTTTTTTATTTTCTAAATGTGTGATTTTTTTACCACCAAAGTTATGTACTTAAATGAAAGGTTGGATTTTTCTCTTTTTTTGCATTTGGGTTCTATGTTGTTTTAAAAAAAAGGAGAATTTTTAGAAGTCCACGACCACATCTTAAACAGGGGTGCCAATAATTGTGGAGGGCACTGTATATACACACACATCTGTGCGTGCATTTGCATAGTAATGCATAGAATTTATATTTGTTTATTGACTGATTTCTCTTTTTTTTTTCTCATTCCTTGTTGTTCCTTATTTGCTGTAGTCTACGCTGTTTGCCAATCGCCAAATCTTGGCCCGTTTTTGAGTCTGCCTGCTGTTTTGGATTTGTTTGCCTTATGTTTATTAAAACCTTCTTACTCAGCACTTGCATCCGCCACCATTATCATGTGTACTGTATTCGCAGTAAGTAAGTAAGTAATAAGTCAAACTGTCCTGTGAATGCATAAAGTGTTGGCACTTTAATTATGACTGGCCTTATTATTATTTTATATATTTATTTGGGAATATGATGACCATTTGAAATGTTTACTTATTAGACATATTATTTATGATGTATTTTAAACACTAGGGAAGACGAAGAAATGTTTCCAATTTGCCATGAAAATGATAAATGCGAGTATAATTGCCACTGTTGCCATTAGCTAGAGGAGTTTTTCAACGGCTGTCACCATCTGCTTTCATAGTGCTGCAATGCTGAAATCTACTCATTGTATTCTCACCGGCAAGGTGACATTCTTTTGTTTTTCACTTACACATACCTGGGAAGGCCCACTTCTGGCAAAAAAAAACCCACCACCAGTGGCACACGCACATATTCGCTTGCGCCATTAATTCTTGATTGGCACTTAGCTGTAATAACACGCTGTCAAAATTTGTCAGTATCCCTTTTGTAATACTTCTCTCACTAGCTCTACTTTCACCCTGTCTATCTTCTAAAAAAAAGTTTTTTGTATTCTTTTGTTAAAAAAAAAGAATCCCACCACCCCCGATCGTACCGAAGCCTTAGCATGCAAAACCAAGAGAATGAAAGAAAAAAAGTGAAAACATGTCAACATTGTAATTCTGTCCATCTTATCCTACTTCTAGCTGTCATTATGGCCAATGCATTATCGGAAAGATTAGATGTTAATGCGCTTAAAAAAATCTTTCACTTAAACTTAATTCTAGCTTTTGCTCTTCTTGTTCCTTTTCCTTCTTTCCATAGGTTTAACCTGCAAATAGGTGGCAAATGGAGTCCTCTCTGCTTCATTACACTAAAAAGGAAAAACATCCTTCCTGCTCCTGCTATTCAAAGTGCTCTGCCAGTGATTAAATATCAAAGAGCTATCAAGAGCTATAAAAAATAACAAATGGTCCAAATGTTTTAATTATTTGAACAGTTTACACCCTCTCTCTCTTTCTTTCTCTCTCCCTCTCTCTTTGTATTTGATGTCTCTATAATAAATATTTCGTATTTCAAAATCTTATACACTTTGTCAACGTGACGAGAAAAATAGTGCATTCCTTATATGACCTTTTATTAAGAACAGCTCAAGCTTTGAAAGGTTAAGTCAATCTGGTGGCAGTAGGACAAAGCATAAAATTGCGCAGATACAATTCAATAGCTTGGAAAAGTGTGACTGGGGGAATTATGGTGAGGAGCTGGTTTGAGGATTTTAGAAAATGCTGATCTCCAGAGATTTTCACACACAATAGACTATAGAATTGTGCTCAACACAAACAAAAAAAACTAAACATTCTGTAAATGGCAGGAGTGGAAACTGAGCATGGTGAGAGGAGAATGGTCATGAAGCTGACAGGAAGGCAACAGTAATTTAAACAATTACATTTTGACCTGAAAATGTGTTTCAGGATGCACAAGATAAAGATACAGGATGATGGGTGACAAAAGTAGAAGACTAACATCATGTTCCACTCCTGTCATTCAGAATCTGAGGGCACACTGGGCTTCACCCCAAATAAAAGATTTGAAAAAAAGTCCAGGCTTGTGAGTGTGCAGTATATTCATGGGTCAGAGTGTAAGATATTAAGTGGTCTGCTATAGGGCTCTGACCTTATCCCTAGTGAACACATTTGGGAAGAATGTAAACACTGAATGCACCCCAGGCTGGTGTAGGTGAGGTAGGGAGGCCTGTAACACCCTTGTGGCTTATAGAACACAAATTGTCCCACAAGAGAGTAGGTTATTATAACATGGATTGGAATGTCCACAAATATTTTTTCAGATATTCTGTATAATCATGAGGAATGAATGAATAACTGCCAAAGAAATAGATACTATATAATAGGGATTAGCGTCTCCATAACTGAGGCCAATGCGATTCGCCACTCAATGCATAGCCAACAATACAATACATTAAAGATACACGTGAACCAGCTACTGAGGTGATACGATTTACCCTAATTAAGATGCAGTGCAATCCGATTACGATTTGATTTAACATAAGGCGTGTTTATCTGCATCTTCCTGTCTCCAGGAAGATGCAGCTATACCTCTGCCATGTTAATCTCAGGACACTCTCAGGACACGCCTCTGCCTCTGTAGTGTCATATTCACTTAGAATCGTTGGTGCTGAGAGAACGTGCTTGAGAAACAGTTTAGCGAGGAGAAATTATTCTCCATATAAAATATTGGTCACTAATTATTGGTCATTTTCTAAATACTAAAAGTATAATGAATTGAATAATAATTATATATAAATAAATATATAATTTATTTTCCAGATGCAAATATGTTAAATAAGCCAATTTGTATTCAATGCACATTTCTTTTTATTTAAAATGTATGCATCACATTGTTAACTTTTATGCCGATGCACCAATGTGAATCTGTGAATCTTACTATCCCTTTTCTGTGGACCCTTATAGTTCTTGAGGAGTTGGAGCTTTGTGAAAATGGTTGGTTGGGAATGGATCGGTGGCCTCAAGAAAAAATTATCATTAGAAAATCAAATACATGTTTTTAACTAAAAATATTGTCTGCTGCAACTTTGAATGTCCCGTGTTGAAGCACAATCGCTGTTTTCTTTCATTGCTTCTTTTCATCCGGTTTGATGTCAGTTTGTCATTTTTAGTTAAATTAAATAACCAAAGCTCATTATGATCTACAGCCATGTATCTGACAGCAAATCAGATGGTCTTAATGTATCTATCTGGGTCACATTGAGTGGGACTGCCTTATATCAAACGGGATTTTCCCCTCTACCTAGTACTAGAGGAAAATGCCATGGCTTTCCTCACCATTTCAATTAAGACCCTCCTCCCCTGCCAGGTGAAAGTAATTTTCTTTCCTCTGAATAAACATTTCACTCATATGTGACCAGAGATTTAACAAGAGAAGGTAGCAATAGGTAAAAAAAAAAAAAATCTTAATTGAGAATCCTTGGGAATATTTTAAAAAAAAAAAAGCTTAATTGCAACAAGAGCATATTGACAGTGAAGATATTATGACGTGAAAATCATTCTTTTGATATTTAAGTATGAAAAGCAAAGATCTATATAAAGCATTATCCAAGCTGAAACATATTGCAGCTACTTGAAATGATAAAGTGAGAAAATGACTAATTACTAATAAGCATATATAGTAAATGCATAGAAATATTTTCAA
Organism: Silurus lanzhouensis; assembly: GCA_039877035.1. Lineage (NCBI taxonomy): Eukaryota > Metazoa > Chordata > Actinopteri > Siluriformes > Siluridae > Silurus > Silurus lanzhouensis. Next base: position 31,510 of record JBCEWE010000127.1, on the reverse strand, counting down.
TAGTGTATGAGCTGTGTACTGTTAAAAACAAGGATGGTTTAGAAAACAAAATATATATATGTTTGACCCAGACTTAAAATTTGTTAAGCTACCTGAACCAGTTTTATTTACTGTATCTCTGAATTAATACATTATGATTAAAATCAATTGTTTTAAACTTCACTAACCTCTTTACCCTTCACATTTTTTTATAGCATCATCGTCATCGTCGTTTTACACTTTTAGCAATGGACTTTGTTTTATAGCAGCTTTGCAGAAATCATAGATTAAAATGATACATTTTAGCATTAGAAGTTAGTCCCTATATCCCTAAAGAGTGAGCTAGTGGCATCAGTGGCAAGCAAAAATTTTATGAAATAGTATGAGGAAGAAACCTTGAGAGGAACCAGACTCAATCAGGAACTCATCCTCATCCAGGTGACACCAAATATCCTTTCATTTCCATCCATTCCTAAATGTCTATTCATGTTCCATCATTGTTGGTAATAGACTGTTCACTAATGGACACTTAAATACAAACTTGGCAACATTAGCCTTAAGCTGTTTCTGTTAATTATGGTCCAAATTCATCAATTAATCTTCCAATGTAACTTCACGCATCTTTAAGCTGTGCATGTTGAGCCATCTTTAACAGCAGTGAGTGTTATCACATGAAAAAACTCCATCAATTAATATGATGTGAATCAGAAGCACAAACAATCAGGCAGGCCTGAAAAAAAAGAGTGAGAAGATCACTGTTACCTAACTGTAACCTTGGGATTATTTAAATATTCTGAAATAAGAATTCGTTCAATTTAAGTTACATGGTTGCAGAGGTACCAACCCAGCAAACACAGAACATGTTCCTAGTGTTAGCATTGGTTACTTTTTGGTCTCATGAGCTCATTTTTAGGTTCTTGTTCATAACCTAATTTTCCCAAAATGTTCGGGGAATTAAAAATTGTTCACTTATAAGCTCCACTAATCTCTGCTCATTACTATGCTATTGTATGCTGCTTCTAGCTCTTCCATGAACTCCCTGTTGCCTGCTGATTTTGCTTTGATTATATCACAGACAAGCTTGCCTTTCATTGTCTAGTGGGCATTTGCCATCACACTGGGTGCACACTTCACTTTGCAGTCCTGGTTGCCTAATCAAAGCTCTGGTAGCAGGTAGCCTGTGAACATGTACCTCCACATCATAATTAAGATAATTAAAAAAAAAAGGCTGTGTAAGTCTTGTTGAAAATGTTTTTTTGCATTGATTTTGGAGTCTGGAATCTACTTCCCCTGCCCTTAGAATCGTAGAATAACAAAGTCCATTGCATACTCTTTAGTGTTTCGTTCTGGATGTAACATGATGTAACTGTGCATATTTATGAACACTGTGAATAATACATCAATATAATCACAATGTCTAATAATGATAATGACAAATTATCAATAGTATATCTATTATATACCAAAAAGCTGGTGATATGTCTTGTTAAAGTTATTAGTAGTAAAAAGTTTTGGCTGTTTTCCCATGTTC